>JAWWLZ010000001.1:80688866-80772634 GCA_035041345.1 Poliocrania exsul | reverse complement strand
CTGCTTTAGGCCATGCATGGTAATGCTGTATAAGACTAAGTGAGTCAGGTAGTCTTCACCTGTCAGTAATTGCAGTGTCTTTGCAAACTTGAGCTTTTGGGTCAATGCAGGGTATTAAATACAGTTTTTCATCTAGAGTCTCTCAGCTGCATCAAGCATATCCCCAGTGTTGAATAAATGAGTAGCATTTTAGAAATCTTTGCTGTCATGAAATTCTCATCTGGGCAAAAAGTAGATCCTCGACTCCTTTGTGCATTTCCAAACACTGAAAGAATGTGGATCATTAACAGTTTTTTGGGTATTGGTTTTTGTGGCCACTGCATCTTTAATGCACTGTGCCATCCATGTTCTTCACAGTGTCCTGGATGCTGAGAATCAGGATCCTGCATGAAGTCAGTTGCCAGTATTACTAGTGATTCATAGCAAATGTAAGAACTTTATCACTGTTGCAGTTGATTGATGGCAGCAACAAGGCATTTCACTTGAGACTTCTTCAACGCAGCTAATTTTAAGTCCAATTTAATATTAGATACAATTTTCCCACCATGCAACTGGCTGACAGTAGCATCAGAACATTTCTTTCATCTCATTCCTGCACAGTTTAAGAAACACACATCCAAGGGCTGAAAAAGGTCAGTAAATTAAACAAGAACAAAAATTGGCATTATGTCTCTTCTTTCAAGTTTGCATGGAGAATTTTCCATGGCTGTGTGCTCTGAAAAGGGCTGTAATCCGAACGACACACTGCTGATGTGGTGATCCAAAATGATTGGGCAAGTGCTGTGGGCTAAATTCAGTTTTCACTTAGACTTCATTCCAAATACAGAAATACGTAAAGAGGCAGTGAATTCTTGTGGTCAATCATTGCAGCAAACGTGTATCTGAACCATTTTAAGGGTACAAGTCCAAACTAAAATTCTGTGATGCAGAAAGAACAAACTAAGATTAAAGTAGGGGTAAAGCTGAGCACAGTAGGTGTGCGGGCTAAAGTGCTATGATTGATCTCTTAAGGATATTGCAGTTCTGTCTGAGAGGACAAGAGGAAAGCTGCTTATCATGAGCAGCATTCGTGCCAAGTCAGAAGCTAGATTCTGACATGTTGTAGGAAAAATTAAGGTGCAAATCTAGCTAGCATGAAATGGCCAGTCCTGGGATTTAAAAGTAATCAATTTCATTTTTAGCTCTTCTCAGCGTAGTGTTTTTGCTGTACATGTGGTGGAGGTATTTGCTCAGATACTTTCACCTTGCTAGCCCCATGTGCTCTCCGTCTTTCTGCCAGCAACTGGGTGCTTTTCACATTCCTTGCCACAGCTATCTCCTCATTTGATGCCTCAGCCAGCTGTTTCTGCCTTTACATAGCCTGTGCCTCGGTTCTGTTCTATCTGAGCCTCCTTCCTTATTATCTTAATATTGAATTATGTTATCCAGTGTAATACTCTGTTAGCTAAGTAGTCTCCTTTTAGTTAAATTGGGAAGACAACCTTGACAAAAAGCTTTATTGAATTTTACTGAAAAGTAAAAGGTGCTGCCATGAGTCCAGAGAAGGCCAAGGAAGCTGGTGAAGGGGTTGGAGCACAAGTTTTTTGAGGATCAGTGGAGGAAGTTGAGGATATTTATCCTAGAGAAAAAGGGGGCTCATGGGGGACCTCATCACTCTCTAAAACTACCTGAAAGGAGTTTGTAGTGAGGTGGAAATTGATCTCTTCTCTCAAGTGACAGCATGAGAAAAAGTGACCTCAAGCTGCACCAGGGCGGGAGGGAGAGCAAATGAACAGCAGCTGGTTTGGAGAGTCTCAATGGGAGCACTAAATTGGGGAGTACCATTCCTAAATCATGACATTGTCCGAAGGTACTTTATGAGAAAGTGTGGAAGTATGTACATGTATACTAAGACAGTTAATGCAATTTTATTCTTCCTGTATTACCATTTTGCTTCGGTGTTGGTTTTTTGTGAAAGGAGAGAAAAGTGCATTTTGCAGCCTCACTTACTAGTTTCTCTTAGCAAGTTCTTTCACAATTGAGACAGAATACTTTGTTATTATGAAGGAAATTTTGACACTATTAAAAATATAGTGTAAAATATGCAGAGGCAATCTGGTTAAAATTCATGTCAAATGGAAATGTAACAGATAGGATGCTATCTGTTTTGAATCACACTATTGAAAGAATGCATGACGGATGTCAGTAGCCCTATCTTTCATTATTGTATTCTTATAGCTTGCCATGTGGATTAAGCATAAAACAATACCTTATTTAGACACTATTTTAGTTACTTACCTGTGCTTTAGGCATTGTTGTTAACCCAGGCTTGTTCTGTAAATTTTTGAATAGAAGGCTTTAGCTCCTGAGCCTCCCTTTCTAGGCTGGAATATGCAGTCATTTTATGTCATTAGGAAGCCGGCTTGCATGAGAAGTTTGAGTTGTATTCTGTCTATGATGCTACCCATAACTCACACAAGAAGTCCAGATATTAAGAGACAGGAGACAAACATATTAGTTCAATGCTTGTAAATATGTGCTTAGTCTCCGTTCAGCTTCAATTTAAGCAAGATATAAAATTCCAGTGTAATTCAAGGGGAGATGAATTCTTTAGTAGGCAGATACAAGGCTTTGCTAAAAACCTGAACAAATACTAGGCCTTGCAGCCTCCCATACATCCCATATAATGTTCTAATTTGATCACAAAAGAAGCGCAACAACCTAGTAGCATGAAGAGTAGTTTGCTTAAGACACTGAGCTCCAGGCAGGGTTAAACATAAAATGCAAATGCTGACAATTCTTTATGAATATAGCAACCTCATGTCATGAAAGACTGAGTATTTTACAATTATATATATGAATTTCCCAACATGTTCATATGCCTTACAAATGTGAAAATGTGTTGTTACTTAAATTTTTCATTCTTCTAAAGCAGGTAATCTTTGAGGTCCTTTCAACCTGAACAATTCTATGATCTTCACATTTCCAAGCCCCAGTTCTCCTGGGGCAGTGTAACCACTCTGGTATCTGCTAGAAGGACAACGCAGCAGAATACAGTACAGATTTCTGCATTGCAGTGGTATAACTTCCTGAAACATGAGCTGAGGAGGTCAGGTGTTCTGGCTGTACCTCATACTTTACCAGGAAGGAGAAATAGCAAAAGGAAGACTAGGAAAGATGTGGGCCTGCTGCTGAAAGGACCATGAGACCTGGTGGCATGGAAATGGTTGAGGCTTTTTTCACCTGTCTTGATAGATAAGACTGACCTTCAGAAATATCAAGCCCTTGTGACTCGTGAGAAAGTCTAGAGCTGTGATGTCTTAATCTTGGTGGAAGAGGATCTCATTAAGAAACATTTAAACAAACTGGACATAGTGATGTCTATGGAATCTGATGGGATGAATCCATGGTTGCTAAGGGAACTGTCAAATGTTGTTGCAAGGCCATTCTTGATTCTTCAACATCCTCTAATGAACTGGATGATGGCAGAGAGTGTGCCTTCAGCAAATTTGCAAATTGTAGAAAACTAGGAGCAATGGCTGATATGCCAGATGGTTGTGCTGCTAATCAGAGCAATCTTGATAGACTAGAGAACTGACTACACAGGAACTTCATGATGTTAAACAAAGAGAAAAACAAAGTCCTACACTGAGGAAGGACTAACTATGTGCACAGTTACTATGTTTTAATTTTTTATTATGCCAACCAACAGGCTTGGCACCAGCCAGCTGCAATATAACACAAAAGGCCTTGGGAGTCCTTGTGAACAACAAGTTGAACATGGGCCAGCCCTTTACTTCTGCAGCAAAGAAGGGCAACAAGTCTGTGGGCAGAATTAGGAAGAGAATTTCTGGCATATTAAGAGGAGGTGAATCCCCTGGGGCTGGTGAGGCCATTAGGACTGTTGTGTCCATATTTGGACTCCATAATACAAGGAACGGACATATTAGACTGAATCTAACAGAGGGCCACAAAGATGATAAAGGGGTTGTTGCATCTTTCATATGAGGAAATACTGAGAGAACTGCAACTGTTTAGCCTAGAGAAAATAAACTCAGGAATAGAACTTCACAGTATGGAAGTATACTTAATGTGAGGAAGTAAAGAACATAGAGGCAGGATTTTCTCATCAGTGTCCAGTGGTAGGATAAGAAGCAATGAACACTAACTGAAACAACAAGAAGTACTATTTAAACAGGAGAAAAAACTCTTTCACTGTGAAAATGCAGGACGAGCATGCCCAGGCAGGTTGTAGAGTTTCCATCATTTGAGATAGTCAAAACCTGACTGCATGTTGTCCTGGGCAACCTTCTCTAGGTGATGATGCCTTGAGCAGAGGGATTGAATTAGATCATCATTCTAATCTTGGAGATTCTGTGATCTGATTTGTCTTCCAGTGGAACAGTTGTCTAATTTTGAACACCTGAACAAAAAAAAAAGACTTTCCCTGTGAAAGTGGTCAGAGTGGAATAGGTTTAACAGAGTGGTTGCGGACCCTTCGTCAAGATACTCAAACTCTTGACTGGATGCAGTTCTGGAATACCTGCTCTAGCTCACTCTGCTAAAGCAGGCAGCAGCAGACTAGATTATCTCAAGAGATCCCTTCCAACCTAATTAATTATGTGATTATGTGAATATAAATGATAGAGGCACACAAAGTCTTTAGGAAGAAGTTGAGAGGAGGCAGAGTTCTTCTATGGTTTGAGTTTTATTTTTGCTGAAATTTTATCAGGCACTTGTACATATAAAATTGGGAGGAAATAAAAATGATCTTTTCCATTGTAAGCACAGCTTAAATTTACATGCATAAACACAAGGAAGTGTAGTGACTCATAACTTACTTACGTAGTGTTTGCAAATAAGCATTAAAGACCTGAACTATATTACTTGTGAAAGGTTGTAAAAAATATATCCCTATTAGTGACCATTATTTCAAAGATGGTTTAATATAAAATAACAGTATGTTCTCTGTGTTTGATTTTACCTTCTATTGGCCCAGTGAGGGTAGTGGCTAAGTTTTCAGGGTAAATCATAAATTCATGATCTTTATGGGCTTAGAAGTTAATACATCTTATGTACCTTATGTACTTTTTGGCAACTCATCAGTGTACACCCTTGGCCAGTTCTCGGTGCCTCCATTTCTCTTTCCTCCTGTAGGGCTGCAGTGGCAGTGAGAAAAAGCATTAAATACATAGATGTGTGAATTATCTGTGAGTACTTCATAGCTTATAGGCTCAGATGTGTATGTGTACTACATGTAGATGTGTTTTATTCATTTGGGCAATATTTTGACATCAGATGAATCCCATGTGTTTTTTGAGCAAAAGTAATGCACAAGATAGAATTGATGTTACTTTTTCCTGAACAATAAGTCATTAAGATTTGCATAAATAAATCCTAACAAAGGAGTATTAACCAGGGCCAACTGAGTAGATAGAAGTACAGTTTTTGCTTTTAGACATACTCAAGTAATGGATATCATATTAAATTATAAACCTTCAGTGAGAAGTCAATTGGCAAATAAAAACTGAAAAGTACAAAAAAGAAATCACCAAAAAAACCTTGCACATGTAAACCAATTAAAGCAATATATTAGAATATATTTTAAAGAGTAATAAATTACAATCATATAAAGCTTTAGAATAACATATTATTATAGCTGATTATGTTTTGACAATGTTAACTTTAAAATGCATGTGGTTTGACTCATTTTGATGATAAAATGTACTTTTTCTTTTGCAGAAAATGATGAGGTCATCCGTGTTTCACATGTTCATACTAAGCATGGTTGCTGTCGATGTGATTGTTGCTGCTAGTAACTACTACAAAGGAGAAAATTTTAAGAGACAATATGATGAATTTTACCTAGCTGAGGTGGGTATACTGAAATGACTATCTGGATAATTTTCAAGATAAGCTAAAGTAAAAAAATGTGAATGTCAAGAACATTTTAGTAACTAATTTTTTATTCCCTTAAGCGTTCCAAGAATACTTCACTAACTTGTTCAACTTCCTCTGTCTGACAATAGCTGACAGCCCTATCTTACAACCTTTTTAAAGGTAATTTCCTCAAACAAAATGTCAGTGGTAATGAGCTGAGGCTTAAGCACAACATCTGCAGGCAATGCATGGCTGCTGAGTTGCTATCTTTCTCTAGCAGGAGTGTAACATTCATGAGAATTTAATGTTAAAAAGATAACAAAACACAGTCTTTACAAAATATAAATAGGACTTCTTCCTAAATCATCTTTATTTGACATATACTTAGCTGCCAGAAATAGAGTTACAAATAGTTTGCCTTCAGCAATCTCAAGAACACACCACAGAAAACCACATTTGTCCAATCAAGAATTTGGTGAAGGAGGAGTCTGTGCTTCTGAACCAGTGAAGTCAAGATACAAGTGGCATTCTGACGGGTAGCCTGCTTGAGTCATTAGCTGGCCAAGAATTTTACTGTAGATCATGCACTAGATGTCCTAGAACCTTGCATACATGTCTTTTTAGTACCATTCAATTCAATTTAAAAAAAAAAATTAGATCTATGGTACTCATGGACTGGCATAGTTTCAAATAGATACTTTTTTTTTTCTGTGAAATCAGTGTCGTTTCATTCTTTATTAAAAATACTTATTTCCATGGACACTGTGAATTGTCACTTTATCTGAGTAAAAAGCCAGTAAAAACATCAGTTCTTTCACCAGTGCACCAAGATCAATTCTCTGAAAGTGTTGATCACAGTTACCTGGATTGGGTATAAGTTCAGCTTTATAGTTACTGCAGTTTCCCTGGCTTCAACAGTTACACACTTCTCCTTTGGAGCCAGAGGAGACATTCTTAGGCTGGAGTGCATGATAGCAGAATGTTCCTTGTGGTTTCTTGTCTGTTGGTATTGCCTTATGGGCAATACTTGTTTGGTTTTATGACCAACTTTAAACCCTTTAGTCCATAACAGCACAAAGCTGTATGAATCTCCTTTTTTTAAGGATGATTGAGTTAACACACATTTTTATCTTCGTTTTAGAATTTGTATCTGATCTCCTAAAATTGTATGAAGCTGAGAGTTCACCAGTTCTAGGAGAAAAATAAAAGCAAAAAAAAGTTAAAGACTGCACCAGAGTCAAAACCTTAAAAAAAAAGTGGAGATTATAGAGACAGCACTGCTGCATCATGTTCTGTTGTCTCTCATGCTGCTGGGGATAGCTGTAGTTTGTGTGAATATTGAGTCAATGTTGGACTAGCCAACAATTACAAGAGTAATTGTGAAATGTGTTGTCTTTATTTTATCTCATGTGTGTTCAATTGAGCTGGCAAAAACACAGAGTAAGAGTTGATGACTTGGGAAGACGAACACCACCACTTTAAACATCCCCTCTTCCTTTTGCTTCCTGCAGCTTTATATGCTGAGCATGACACCATATGTTAAGGGATATCCCTTTGGTCAGTTGGGTCAGCTGTGGTGGCTGTGTCCCCTCCCAACTTCCTGTGCAGCCCCAGCCTGTTTGCTGGTGGGGTGGGCAGAGAGGCAGAAAAAGTCTTGACTCTGTGCAAGCCCTGCTCAGCAACAGCTAAAACATCCCTTTGTTACCAACACTATTTTGAGCACAAATCCAAAATAGCTTGATACAAACTATGATGAGGAAAATTAACTCTGCCACAGGCAAGTCCAGTACAATATTCTTGGCCGGAAACAAATAATTAAGTCAGCATTAAAGCATGAGACCATGAACTCTTCACAGTAGGAATTTTTGCTTTATGCCCAGCATGCAGCAAGTGGAGCCTGGGTTCTTAACAAAATAACATTAATTCTATTTATATTCAAAATAGGGAACACTGCATGTCCTATTTCTATTTTGGCTCTGAATATATAGTATAATTATGCTTTTATTAATCAGTGCTAGAAACAATCTCTTCAACATCTATTTCAAGTACAGGATTTGCTGGAGTTTTTTCCAACAGAAATACTTGCCAGGGTTTATTCCAGGTGAGTATATCATGGAGACTAGTGCATTATAATTCTATCCTATAGGCGATGTCCAGTTTTCTTTAACAATACATTTTTCTGTTTCTTTATAGCTTAGGTAATTGATTCATTAGTGGAGAGGTTGTCAGAAAACTCATTTGCTTACATTCTACATTTTACATTTCTGAGTATATAACATCAAGTGTTCTGGAATAGAGAAAGGTGTCTTTTTTATTTGTAAAGCAAATCTTTGATTGGTTTTCTTTTTTTTTCTTTTTAAGCCTTTGATGTTTTTACTAGAGGCAGTATAAAAATCAAACAAGAACAACACTCTAGTGTCTTATAGAAGGAGATACAAAGGAAAGTATCACAAGAGCAGAAGAGTTAAAAAATTAGGAGAGAGAGGAGTAATTGATAAATTGGTGTCATGGTTATTGTGACACTTGTTCTTAGCAGCACAGAGTGAACAAAGAGAATGCTTTTAAGAGCCTTGAAGAGGCTGAATAGTCAAACAATGTGGATTATTCCACTAAAGATGGTTTGTTTCCTTGGTGATGAAGACTGCATGCATGCGTTCTGTCTTCCATTAGACTAGGCTTCAGAAAGCTTTCCCTTCAATGGAAGCTGACTTGAGCAGCCAGCAGCTGCGAGGATTCCCTTTGCTAAAGTATATCTGGCTTCCTGCTGCATTTTCCTGAAGTCATCTTGGGAGATGCTGGCTTTAGGAGCAGATATGTCTAATAAAATAGCTCACTCAGTCCATTCTACAGACCACGCATTGTAGTGGCCTCGAACTGTAGAAATATGTCTGCTTAAACTCAGTAGATAAATCTAAGTGAAGTTATTGAGATGCCCAGTACCAAGAAAAGAAACCTCTTGGAAAGAGAAGCAGACTCCAAAAGACAAAAGCTAGATAAGAAGATAAAACAAAAGTAATTCTAAACCTAGATCCATTGTTTGCATATGTTTTTATACCAAATAGTAAATAAAAGTTTCTGACAGGCATTTCAACTTTTATACATCAGCCCTGCAGATTAAGCAAAACCAGAATTTTAACAGGATGACTCAAAACCCCAGTGCAGTATCTGAGAACCTAAAAAGAGTAGAGCTTCAAATTTATTTTGGTAATTTTTAATGAGGATGCTGGCTTTAACTGCTCAATACCTAGCCAGAACAGTGATGGATGCTTGCTTTTATATGCATCTCCCACACTGTCTTCCATTAAAAGATGTTACAGACTAGCGGGCTCATTTGAGATGTGTAAGATTTCTACAAATATTGCTTTAAAGTGTCTGAATACCAGAGTTCAAAACCAGGAGCTCCTATACAGTTCCTCCTAGGCTCCTTTTGTAGCCTGTCCCTTGGCACTGCTGTGTTTGCCCTTTCCTGCGTAAAGGAATGATTGAGTGCTGTGTCAAGTCTGGTAGGGTGAGAAGCACTAGAGGTCTGTGCCCTTAATCCTACTGATCCTGCTTGGGAGAATTCTTGTCTTTCATGACAACTTGATAACCTTTCAAATAAGCCACGGTTATAAAGAAAACAAACTGAGTCTTTCACTGTTCATTGATACTGAGCTCAGCCTCTGAAAATAAAAACGTTAAATGGCCACTAGCAAAACGTAATGTTGCTGAAGGTGGCATTAATACCATAAATCTTCCAGGTGACCAAATGGGAAGTAGCCCTGAGAGAAACAGCCCGTTTCTGTTAGTTTATCTTTGCAAAATTGGCAGCCTGGTGGAGAGTGGCTTGCCAGTGGCTACTCATGTGTTACACCTGCTTTTTCTGTGTGGATCTGCTCTGGCTTCTTGTGTGATTTTGCCTTTCTCTTACCTTTACAGTAATGAAAGGAATGATTTCAGTTTTGCAAAGTAACCCACAAAACTATAAAGTTGTTTCACAGTTCACATCTAACAAAAAGTTCTAGTCAGATATTCTGAATCTTCTCCTGTAATTAATTACAAGGAAGGAAAAAAATACAATCTCTGTCAGCAGGAAGACAGGTGTATAAATGTAATCAGATGTTATGCAAACCATTTGATACATTTTTAAGTGCCAGTGGTTTGAATTCATTTGACAAGCATGTGAAATGCAAATTATCCTGCCCACACATTTTTAGAATAAATTAAAATACACTTAACATCATATTTGTTAGTCTTATTCTAATAGGAAGCCTATGTGCTCTGAAGTGTATATGTGTGTATTTAAATGGCATTGTTATTCCACCTGCTCCGAGATGAATACCAGCTGCTTTCTAAGCACTGTTCCATTTTTCCTAATTTGATCCCCTTCTTTCTGGACTCACTTAGATGTGTTATCTTTAAAAGTGAGCTGTACTTTTAAGATTTTTTGATAAAACATTTTCCTTGTGTCTTAGATAGAGATTTTCATGTGAAGAAGTAGTCTTTTCAAACGTGGTTCCTTGTTCTCCTAGAGCTCTTTGATATCCCACAACATGGGCTGAAAAACTGGACAGATCCATTCAGAAATAACAGCACGAAACTGTCCCTACACTGTCTGTGACTGAAAGCACACAAATATTTCTTAGTAGTCTTTTTTTCCTAGTGTGAAGAGACTTTTGGAGTGCTGTGAAACATTTTGCCTTGATTTAATCATTCAGAGGGCCTGATAACTATTTTGCATGCCTTGAGGAAGCCATATGATATAGCTGGTAGCACTTCTTTTAAATAGGTGTGTGGACTAGGGCAATAAACATAAGACATAAACTTCAGCATTTGATTTCCATCTTCACTTCTTCTTGTGGCAGTCCTGTACACATAAACTATGTAAAATTTTATTTAGCTATCTCACAACTCCCCCTCTTTCATGTTAATAAATACATTTTTGATTGACTGTAGAGTTTAAATTTTAAGTAGCATAACTACTTAAGGCAGCATCCCAGAGATTGTCACTATTGATTCAGGACTAAAATGTTAGTCTCTAACTTTTTCATCCCTTGCCAAATCCCATAAACCTTATGGCCCACTGTCAATTACTCTCTCCATCCTAAAAAACTAATAATGCTTTTTCTCAAAGGAGGTTTGAGCTGTATTTTTTTTATGTTTGTACTGCACTTTGTAAGTATTAGTTGTATTTATATGTTACCTAATGTTAATTTAGTGTCTCTCTGAAGCCCCAACATGTGTTAGGGTCAGAGAGGAACATTTCTGAGTCCAGAAAAAGCATCTTTTCCACTGGGTTTCCTGGCTGTTGAAAAGTGAGGCTGAGCACATCTCAAGGTGTATACAATGGTAAAATAAGAAGGCATGTGAGGAAGAAGTGTGTCTAGGCAGAATTACTTCTGATATAAATGATACAAATGTATTCAAAATTGTCTCCTTTTTTCAAGCTTACTATTATGCATTTTACTGTGCAAATATTTCAAGAAAGGCCTGTGGAAGAATCCCAAAGTTATTCAATCCCTACAAGTAGATTTCATCCTTTGTAATTTCCTACCAGGCACAACTTTGTTAACACCATTGTGAAAATTAACCAGTTCTGGACTGATTTTGAATTTCCTCTCTTTTTTAAATTTGTTTTAGGTGTTTAAGTCCCATTACTTCTCTGCTACCTGTTTTGGCTGTCATATTACTGTGGATGTTCTAGAAAATTGAAATAGTTTTCAAACTAGATGCTTTAAACTTTAGTTTGTTCCTTAGATCTCTTAAAATTCATCAGACAGGTCATGTGTATTGTTTCATATGTTTAAAGAAAAATTCTTGTCATGTTTTCCTTTCTGTATATGTATATAAACTGAAATATTAGCTGGATGGATTTATTATTTCATGCTTTTCAAATCATGAAATCTACCTGTCTGTGGTAGAGTCTTTGGAAAATTTCATAAAGCGAAAGCTGTTACTGTTTATTCTGTTTAAAATAAAGTTGGTTTTGTTAAAATGATGATGATCTTTATTTTTGCCATACAAAGCCTTGACAGACATGACATAAAAGCTTCTAATTTAACTCAGTGTTTTTGAATGCACTTTTCTTGTTTTATATATTCGTCTAGGTTGCTTTCACAGTTCTGTTTGATTTAGAAGCTCTCCTGAAGATCTGGTGTTTGGGTTTCACAGGATATATCAGCTCATCTCTTCACAAGTTTGAGTTGCTACTTGTAGTTGGAACCACTCTCCATATTTATCCAGACCTCTATCACTCTCAATTTACATATTTTCAGGTATGATGAGCTACTTTTACTTTTTACCCTATATACGAATTAAAAAAATTACCCATCAACATTTCACATGAATTTCAATTTTCTCACTATATTGACTCATTTTGAGAATAACTTTAAAATAACAAATCTCTCTGTTCCTAACTATGTTCGTTGAGTGGATTTACAGAAATGGAATTCTTTCTAATTTTGCTGAGAATCCTTTCTGTTTTCAGTAACTCCCATTTCTTATCTAAGCTGCACTGTTCAGTAAGTTCTTGATTATTTTCTTCACTGTCCTTCACTGAGCCTTGACCCTGTATACAGCTATTTACAACACTGCCTTCCTGTAGCGTCCATCTCTGCTTACCTGGATGCTCTCCTAGCAGCCTCAGTCATTTCTCCAGAATCGTCTTAGAGTTGGGTTTTGTAGCTCCCCAGTCATTCCTTAGCAGAGGGAAAGTGTGTCTATTGAGGCTCTTCCTACATTTTCACTTTGAGTGAGAGCAGGAAAGAGAGACAAAAAAGACTGATTAATTCAGACTTCTGATGCTGCCTGTCAGCCAGCCCAACCAAATCTCCATTCATCCCCCTTGAAGTGCTTAGGGTTGCTCCAGTTTTGGGAGAAAGCACTCTGATTTATTACAATGTGTTATATTCTACAGTACCAAAGAAAGGGAATTTTAAAAATATATGTGTTAAAGGATTCATATCTGTCTGTTATTCAGCAATGGATTGGCATGATGAATGAGTAATAATCAGTAAAGAAAAATAATAAATTATCAGGCAGAGTCATGTCAATAAATGTAATTAGTATACAGTGACACATATTGTGAGTACCACTCAAGTTTGTGTTGAAGTATAATGGCCTTTTCAGATTTCTGCAAATGTCATCCTGTATTTTTTCTAAATGGTTCTAAAAAACTGCTCAAGAAATCTTTCAAGATAATTTTTTTCATCTGATATTATTTGAATACTTTTAGCATTGATACCATTATAGCATTGATTTTGATGTCCAAATATGTAAGATGTTGTTACTCAGTGCAGCATAACACATCCAACCTACAAGAAAGGATTATCTGTCAGGAGCATGCCATTGCACTCTTGTGTCAAAAGCACACAGGAATGTAGCTGGGAGCTATCAATTAAAGCAGTTAACAACTTGGTTAATAGTTGGCCCATATTCATTTAGGAAGAGTCCACTTAAAACTGCTGGTTTCTTTCTAAGAATTTAAATATAAATTATGAACAGTTTGGGACTAAATGGGTAACATCATCACTAACTCATAGGATTGAAAGTATTATTAAAATGTAACTAGGTGTCGATAATAAGTCTTTTCTTTTTAATAGATTTAATTAGTTTTGTGGAGCGAGGGTGGTGGTGGTGGGTTTTTAATTACAAAGTGCGAGCTTTTATGACGGAAGATTCCAAGATGTGATTTTTTTTCCCCACAATATATGAAAGACATATATTTTACAAGCAGAAACACCTGCTACACTGAAAGATTTGGGTTGTATTTTGCAATCCAAATCCGCTAAGAGGCAAATGATAGAAAGGTTGGAGAATACCTTTGATGTCAGTGTGTAAAAGGTACACATCGTATTTCTCTGCAATTAAGTTCTGGGCAAGCTAGATAACACATTTCCAAATCAACCAAGGTCAAAAAGTCTTTTTCACATGAATACATCTTGATGTTAGTCAGATTTCCAGGCCTTTAGGTATTCATGATGACAGGTTAAATGTGTTCCTTGTCAAAACAGATTACTGAAAACAGAAGTCTGACTTGACACATTCCAGGATATCAAGCAGATTTATTGTTTGGCTTGTCTAGTCTTCCTTGTATATATTTCAGTTTGCATTATTCATTGGTCTTTACCATTACCTTTTGCCAACACATCATTCACTCTTTACTACATTGGCTGCTGTCCACCCTCACACCTATCTTTCTTGCATTCGCTGTGCATTCATTCCAAACACTTTGCAAAGCCCTCTGTGAAAGACTACAGCAAAAGACTGGCTATAATCTACAGGACACAAAATTAGTGAAATGACAGATTTTGCATGTTATTGCAGAGACCTGTAATGAACCAGCATAAAAGGGAGAGATTTAAACAGAATTTGACCTATACTGGACTGAAGAGATGGTGTCCTTGTGTTTGGGGAAAATATTGCTGAGTCGTTTTCTGAATAACTGTTATTTCTTGTAGGCGATGTTGCCATTCTATGTAACAAAGCTCTGGTTCCTTTTTTGTATTATTCATTTTGATTTGTTCTTTAACATATCTTTATATTTAATCAAAATAGTGCATCTTCCACAGCTCCCAAATTTAATACAATTTGCAATCCAATTATACAAAATGCATAAATGTTCATTAGAGTGTACTTTTGCTAGATTCAATTTGTCACCTAATGAAAATAAATGACTAAACCAAATACTATCAATAAGATTAGTGTGTTGCTTAAAGGTCAATTAAAGTTCCCCAAAGAAAGGGGGAAAAAGTAAGGCAGATAATTGAGTTTAGCTAAAACCCAGCTCAGAAATCTGATTAGCTGAATCTTCACTTCACTGGGATCTGTGGGAACAGAGCTAACACAAGTAAATCTTCTAAGAAGGCATAATGTTTTCATGTTCATAGTACTTGGATATCTCCCTCCTTTCACTGTTTGCCTTGGTAACCAGCTTCATGTACTCAGATTAAATGTAATGTAACCATAGTACCAATATGAAAGAAAGGACTTTATCTCACCTTGTGCTAATGTTGTGAAAGTTGAGCTGTCCAGCCTAACCTCTGATCTGAGACCCTTGTTTCCTACTGAAGGCAGTGGAGGTTCATCCCATCTCAAAAAAGGGGGCTGATTTGTTTGGAATAAGTTGGTCTCTTGAGTTGACTTTCTCTCTCCCCTTTGGCAGTAAAGTCTAGATAACAAGCGTGTTCTCCATACTTTACCTTGAACATAAGGTCAGCCAATAATTGGACTGTAATTCCTACCTTTCAGTTTCAGTATGATTCTTGTGGAAATCCATGTGATACCTCAGTCTAGAGAGTGTTTTTGTTCCTAAGAGCTGCAGAATCTCAGTTGCCTCATATGCATCTGTCTGTTGTCTTCAGCACCTACTTTTGCTACCACTGCCTCTTGTTGATACTGATGTTCATGTCACTGTGCCACCATCAGTGGCAGAAATAGGAGAATCAGAACTCTTTCAGAACTCTGTCAGCAGCTCTTTCAAGGCAAGCTCAGCAGTGAATGGGTCAGGAGTTCCACACAAGATCAAAGATTTGCTGCCAACACTAATACTTGAGAGGTGTCAAATATGTCAGTAGCACACAGTGCTGTTTTCTCTGATACTGAGAAATGCAACCCAAAGTTTCCCATGTTATTTTTAATGTGAAAAAACAAAGTATGTTCATTGCCAAGTTTGCTAGGTTACATGATACACAGTGCCAAATGGTTTTGCCATGTGTCACTGAAATGGAAAGATGACCTGTAGAAGAAGACTTGGCAGTTCTTTATGTGAATATGTAACCTGGTATAACAAATATCATAGAATCATAGAAAAACTTAGGTTGGAAGTGGCCTTTCAAAGTCATATCCTCTAGCCTGCTGCTCAAAGCAAAGCTTTCTGCGAAGACTGTTCAGGACCCTGTCCATTTAGAATAAGGATGAATTTTTACAAGGGATGATAATCAAGCAGGAGCAATGTACCTTGCACTGCAGTAGATTCTCATCTGCTAAATCTAGACTGGTGTGCTTTGACTCCTGTCTGGAGCAGTTCTTATGTTTGGTAACACACAGTAAGCCTGCATTGGTCTCTCATTCCACATTACATTCAGATTTACCATCTGTGGTTTGTTTTGTCTGTGTCTTTGTACCCTTTCTTACCCCAAAGCCAGCTTTATCCAATTGCATTTCCACAATGACTCTTCATGATCGGTGAGCTGATTACAGCCCTGGGGGCCTTGAGTCCTCCCATGCCTCTACTATCAAGATTTCTGCTGTCATCCCATGCCTGAATACCTCAGTCCTGCTTATGTGCCAGGTCTTATATTTTTAACCTAACACACTTTTCATTTGTTACGAGTGGTGGCAACCCAGTATTTATTGGACTACAAGGCTGCAAGTCCCTTTTTGGCCATGACTGCCTGATGTTTTGAAAATATCTAATTAATGTGCTAATCAAATAATTGATACAATTGTATTTTCCTTTTGTTTGCAGGTTCTTCGAGTAGTTCGTCTTATAAAGATTTCTCCTGCTTTGGAGGATTTTGTGTATAAGATATTTGGACCAGGAAAAAAACTTGGGAGTTTGGTAGTGTTTACTGCCAGCCTTTTAATCGTAATGTCAGCAATCAGTTTACAGATGTTTTGCTTTGTGGAAGAACTGGATAGATTTACAACCTTTCCACGGGCAAGTATAAAAAGCATAAAAAGCATTGATTACTCGTTGCTTGTTAGTGTTTCCTTGTCATTGATATTTTCTTACTATTGATGATAAATATGGCATTGCTGGGTTAATGATTGGACTCGATGATGTTAGAGGTTCTTTCTATCCTAAATGATTCTGTGATTCTGTCATGGTTTAACCCAGTCAGTAGCTAAACATTACACAGCCACTTGTTTAATCCTCCCCCTGCAGTGGGATGGGTGAGAGAACTGAGGGAACAAAAAGGTAAACTTCATGGGCTGAGATAAATTTTAGTAGAAGCGGAAGGGAAAACAATAATAATAAAAGAATTAGAATATACAAAAGAAGTGGCGTACATTGCCATTGCTTACTCTCTGTTGGCCAATGCCCAGCCAGTTCCCGATCTGCAGCCACCAGCCAGCTTTCCCCCTAGTTAATATACTGATCATGTAGCCATATGGTATGGGATATCCCTGCAGTCAGTTGGGGTCAGCTGTCCAGCTGTGGACCCTCCCAACCTCTTGTGCACCTACAGCTTGCTCACCGGTGGGGTGGGGTGAGAAGCAGAAAAGGCCTTTACTCAATGAAAGCACTGCTCAGCAGCAACAAAAACATAGGGGGGTTATCAACATTATTCTCATCCTAAACCCAAAATACAGCATTTTACCAGTTACTAAGAAGAAAATTAACCTCTACCCCAGCCAAAACCAAGACAGAATCTATCACGTTTGTTATTACACTAGCGGTCTTCTTTCCTTCTGAGAATCGTGAAGCAGTTCATCTCCATATATATAGATAAAAGAATTATTTTTTCTGGGTGTAATAGTCTTCCTGTAGTCTTTCTGTAGAGAAGGCTATCTTTTTTTCCATGAGGTATTCTATTTCTGCTGTCACGAGAATATAGAGAAATTTTACCTATGCACTATGATGATAACACAACACAGCATATGGCTTAATAGTACTCCAGCATGTTGCAGAAAGATGATTCGTGCCCACAAGTGTGAATATTAGTCACAAAATTTATATAAAACATGCCTACACATGATTTGTATCTTCATGTTGTTCTTGATTTGTACAGGAATGCTTGTTTTACACAGGGTTATAAAATCTGCCTGCATTGACAAAACAAGTGTGTGCCTTTTGGGTATAAATGGATATTTATGAGCATTACGTTAATTCAGAACAGAACATTGAAAATCAGTGGAAATTGGAGCTAACGTATTTATTGAAGCACACTGTTCTGAATGAAAATACTGCCATTTCTTTAATAGTGGATTAGACTGAGTGTACATGGATTGGTTCCAGTGACAATTTATTTGTTTCTGTCATTCCAGCTTGGTTATCCAATGTATCTATTTTAGTGAAAGTGCACTGGTTGGGACAATTAAATAACAATGAATAAGGCAGCCTCAAGGGTCATGCATTTAGCAAACAAAATGGCTAAGCAGCAATTTGTAATTATCAACCTGAGCTTGATGTATGGGAAGCTGGCCATCAAATCTGAGACAAAAAATGCCTACCCACAGGGAATAATGCAGAACCATGCTTTCTATTTTGGAAAATGTGCTTATAAAAGCAGCCAGTACAATTAAATATTCAGTACAATTAATTGTTTAAATACTGAAGAAAGGAAAATAAAACCAGAAAAAAACCAACCAAACAAGCTTTTCTAATGCATGCCCAACTCCCATGTGTAATTTCTGAAAAAAACTTCCAACTTCAGGTTTCAAATCTCCATGAAATTTTGTTTTAGAATTATTATTTATACAGAGTGACAGTAAAAGTCCTGAAAGAATTATTGTAGTATTTCAATAAGACAGATCCACAATCACCTGCACATTTTAACTGGATAAATTGATATCTGAGTAAAGATCCACTTGCAGTGAAAAATTGCCAATATATATCAGTACATTAGTAAAGTTTTGCGTTATTTTAAGCATTTTAATCTGCTGCAATTTAAGCTACATTAAAATCTTGTAGCATATTGAATTTTAACAGATATATGTATATCCTAAGTGCACATTTCAAGAGTGAGAAAATATTGTCCAGCAAATTATACAGTTTTTACAGACAGAAAATATCTTTACTTGTTTTCTATTTTCTGACTTAAATTTTGGAAAATCAGAAGACCTGTTACCATCAATAAAGGGGTGTTCCAGCAATACTGATATGAAAAATTTTTAATATTTTTCATATGATGGCCAGAAGCAAGGGTCTCTCTTTTTTTTTTTATTTTGTATATATATTTGATGCCTTAAGACAACATATTCACCTTGTTATGATTTTCAGAAGTGTATAATTTACAGTATGTGATTTCTTTTTGCAGTTTTATAGTGAAACATCTCTTAATAAGTTAAAAGTCAATGGAAATTTTCTACTCAAAATTTTTGATTGATTGTGTGAATAGTGGTGTATGTGAGGACTTCATGCATTTTCTGCCCTGAATAAAGACCACAGAATCAGTTTGCAATAACACAATTATAATTATTTTCAAAACATGACTGAAGATGCACTATATAATGTAGGAGATGATACGAGGTCTGCAATACCAGAATTTGCTAAGATAAATTTTTAGGAGTTTACCCTCAGAGAAAAGCAAACCTAAAATGGCCAGCACTGTTGCTGAGGGGTTTTTTTGTTACAAATACAGAGAGGACAAGCATGATAACAAAAAAGGTGACACTAGAGGCTAAATTTTGAGTCTGTACAGTCAAGTGCTTTCTACACTGAAACAGACAAAACCTAAAATCATTTTGAAACTCTAAGTGCTTTATAAAAAGGCACAGTATGGGTTCTGGAACAAGTAGACCTCCTCCTTTTGCTAATGCCTCTAAATTGCATGTTTTCACATGGTTTCCTGATGACAGTCAATAGGCACAAGCTCTGTGTTGCCATGGCTACTAATTTCACCCTTCTTTTGGCCATTATGACTTCCCCAGTGGACTAGCTTTCTCTCTAATACTAAGTATAAAAATATAGACGTTTCCTATAATGTTTTTAACTGTTCTGCCATCTCATATTTTTACATATCTTCTTGGGCTGCACATAGCCATGAGAAAGGACAGGGGTGGCTGGGCACCTGAAGAAGGAGTGGGAAGGGAAGACTGTTCAAAGGCACATGTGTAAGCAGGCCGTTTAGCAAATTCACTGTACAGAGAACAAAACACATTGTTAGTGTATCTGACTTCCATGTCCTGGTATCTCGTGGAGTTTGGGTCCATACACTGACTGCTCTGTTTCTCATGTTGCAAAGCTGTGAATGCTGCCTTTCTTTTAAATGGGTCAGCACAAGATGACAGCCAGGTCCAACTGATCTCAGCAGCAAAAGTCCTCCAGTTTACACAAAACCAGGTCTCTGCTTTTAGCCTTGAGCTTGAAGAAAGTTCCAAATGTGAAATGTTAGCTCAACCTAAGCAGCATCCATTAAAAAAGTCTTAATTTTCTGATGCAGTTAAAGTCTCTACATCACTGCCATGTTTTTATAGGACAGCTACTCTTCTCTCAGGTCATTACTGAGTGTCCATGACTGTGTTAGGAGGAAAATGTAAGTTTATGGTGGTAGAGCAGATTGCAAGGATATTATAGCAATGTCCTAAATCCTTTTAACTTAATTTGCAGAAGTAATCCACTGACTGTAGAGCTGCTTCCATGAGATTTGACCTCTAAAATTTTGTGGACAACACCAGTGACAAGACAAGTACATGATAACTGTTAAGTAGTTATTTGTGTGGCACCATCCCTGTAACAGTTGGACGAGATATCAGAACTGACAGCTGGGCTCATGTATTTCTACCAAACCTTTGCCAATCTTCTACTATAAATAAAACAGGTAGTTTGACTTCCATCATCAAAACAGCTCGTTAAGTAATAGGGCATGAATACTCAAAGAAATTGGCAGTCTTTTCTATAACACAAATTAATTCAGAAGATCACCATTTACATAAATCTCTAAGTCTTGTCTTCCCAGATGTTGATTCTGTCAGCTAGTTGCATTTCAAATTCATTTAAAAATAAACAGTGGGAAATATACCTTTCAGCTAAAAATAACTTGCTCTAAAGGAGATTACTAGGCCCATGGCACATACTCATTGTGCACTGCCTTTTTTACTTATAACTAATGTTTTTCATGTACTGGATTTTAATGGTATAATAAAATGTTTAAATTATATTGAAAGTTCATTATATATAAGTATATGCTTTATGAACAACTGGTTTAGATGGAAGATTAGATTTTTATGATGCTAAAAGAATGTCTTCTCCACATTAATCTAGTGCTTGTATTAATGAGGGGTCAAAACCTAGTATTGGAAGTGACTTTACACCTTGAAGAATTAAGTAAAATACATATTTTTTAAAACCAGGAAACCACAGGAATTTAGTGTTATTCATAAAGAAAGAATACTGACTGGTTCAGTTATCCAGTCCCTCAGTTGTTTCTAACACCAGCAGTGGGGTATATTACGTAATGTGTGTCCACCTTATATTTCAGCATGAGTGCCACACCAGTCAGGTATGATCACCACTGGCTCCAGAGATGCTCTGAGTGCAGGGAAACAACTGCCTTTTTTAGCTTCACTTGCCTGTTATGAAGGGAACCTGAGACCTGAGAAGCAGTGCTGAACACTGATAGGGTTGTTGTCTTCTTTCCCCTCGAGCACCACTGGCTGAATTTTCTGCTTATTTCATGCATGCTGAGCTGGTGTGGAGTCCACGTGCCTGGATGTAAGGGGATACAGGTTGGCAGGTTCCTAGTTAAGGCCATACTTAAGGAATGTAAAGTAGAGGGCACTGCGCAAATTCCAGCCCTCGTGTTTAGCCTCTCCTAATACATGACATACCAAAGACTTTATCTATCATAAAGAATTCATGGAAAAGTACTTGTGAGCAGTTTTCTCTGCTGCTTCTAGTTCATGCTGGCCTCTGCTCTCTGTGGGATCTGTGTGTTGAAAAGAAGGGTTCAGTCTTTACATTTGGTCATGGTGTTGCTGATGTAGAAATTAAAGTCTGATGTTTAACTTCTTTCCCAGTGTGTGTGATTGCTCATTTGGATGTCTTGTACGTCTCCATGTACATCTTAGCTTCATTTCTTGGGAGTGATTTGGACTTGTAGGCTTAAGCATCTCTGAAAAAATTATTAGTGTGAGTTAATTCTGAAAAGCAACTGTAAAAATAGCTCTCAAACTCCTTGGTCTTAACCTAGCAGTGTGTTTATGCTTTTGTCTGCTTCAGAGTGCCATAGGACATAGCAGCAATAAGAAACCAAGTTGGACTCTGGTAAGGGGTTTTTGTTGTGAGAGTCAGCAGGCAAATATATTACAAAACCTTCAGCATTTAAATGTTTGGAACTCCTCTAACAGAGTAAAATTCACAGTTCTTCCTCTGAGCATGATCTAGAGGCAACATGATCCAATTTTTGTACTTTAAAATATGTATTAATTAAATAGAGGAGAAAAAACTTTAGTCCTAGGATCCTTACCTTTTGTCCTAGGTCAATGAAAGAATGGAGAGACAGGGTGTATCAGTGGCCTTCTGATACTGATACCTGATACTGCTTAGTTGTTAACTTTCTTTCTGACTCAGCAGTCTCTCTGAGGCAATCACCACAGTCCACCTAAGAGATGGACTCAATGATCCTTGTGAATCCCTTCCAACTGAGGACATTCTGTGATTCTGTAAAATTGTTCTCTCCAATGGGACACTCCAAAACTCCTTTTATGCAGTGTCTGCATAACAATATGCACCAGATTAGATTGTCTCTGCCTTACCCAGTCCTGTTACATCACTGCAGCATGCTTTGTACTTGCAGACCATCATTTCAGATTTTAAGCAAATATCATACACCCTTCATTTCATTATACAGAAACAGAATATAGCAAGTCATGCCACATCCTTCTTATTATTTCAGATAGCTGGAATCAGCTCCTTGTCACCAAATATTAGTGGTGTGTTACACCCATAGGGACATCCCATAGTCCAGAACCAAGTGCTTTATGTATGCACAAGGATAGTCTTCTCTAGAGTAAAATGGCCTTCACTGCAGGTGAGAAATCACAGTCTGGAGTGGACTCCATTAAGGGTGTGAGTGTAACCTGTTTGCGTTGAAAGAAACTGCTTAAAGAAGTAATTCTTTTGTTTGAAAAACTGCAAAGTTGATAAGAAACCCAAGTGAAGTATTTGCCAGTGGTTTATAACAGGAATATAAACCTAAAGTATCCCACACAGCTATTTTTCCTTGCAGTTTTAAAAATTAATTAGAACCCATTTTATTGTTTGCTGAGCACACAGGTTTATATATCTACATGTTTTCAGCTTTTCCAGCATGCATTTTGGCTTAGGGTAAATTGATGTGAAGGACTGTCTGGGTACTGTTTTCCCACGGGTTTGACAAGAAGAATCCTGTTCTTTTTGTGCCGTTGCGTTAACGTGTTAATCCGCTGTTGTTGGGAGTGTCAGGCACACTGAGCACAAACCTAATATATCTTTATAACTGTGTTAACATCTTGAATTCTACAAATCCTATTAACTGTAAGCTGCATTGTTAATGTCTTCAGTTTCTAACAATTTTTTGTTATGCATAAACTTCAGTAAGATATCAGCTTTGATCCTTGATGTCTGGAAAGAGAGTACTTTTGATATCAGGTAGAAGCAAAAGAAACTTGCACAATAGATTGGCCTCATTGAGACAGTTAAGACTATCAAGATCCACACTTCATTTTGATACCATAGTCCAACTGCTGTTTCCTAGGCAGCCTGCAGTCGTTAGTACCTGTGTAAGATGTACATGTTGCAACTACGCTTTGCTCACATTGAGTTTGATTTTGGTTAGTGCTGGAGGCTCCAGTTGGGCTTTCAAAGGGGTAAGGCATCTGATTTCTAGACTTACCTACTTTCGTATGTTCTTATCACCAAATAAATTCTTTGAAACATTTCCATTATTTCCTCTATTTCTGGCATGCATGCCTGGTCTGAAGGGATTTGAAAATGTTACAGGAACAGTTCCACAAAGAGTGCTATTTACAAAGTATGGAGGAACAATCTGACTGACTGAATCAATTGCAAGTACTGAAACCTTGCCTTTTGTTGGTTAATCTCATCTGTGGGGTGCCTAAATTGCTTCTGCTATTAAGATTACATAAATGTATGGTCACATTTAATTATCACACTTTACTATAGGCATATTTATAGAGAGGCAACACAGAAGAAAAACAATCACAATGCAGTATAACATTCAAACCAATAATCTCTGATGCTCAGAATATTTCTCCTCTTCTTGCAGCCCTGAAGGAAACCATAAAGCTCTTCCTATGGGCTAATAGAACTAGGACTATGTTACAAATTGCAGATTATAGTTCAAAGGTCAAGCCATTGATTTCTCCTGTAGCTCGTGAATAGCCTTTCACTTGGCTTTAAAAGTTGAAATACATTTGTTAAGATTTAAAAAGAAAACCAAAACGCTTCTGCTCTCTTGATTCAACTTTAGGAATATGTCAATAATACAATATTAATTTACTTCGTTAATATGTTGGTAATTCTCTTTCTTGCAGGCGTTCATGTCGATGTTTCAGATTCTCACACAGGAAGGATGGGTGGATGTCATGGATCAAACACTGAATGCCGTAGGACATATGTGGGCACCAGTAGTTGCTATTTATTTTATACTCTATCATCTTTTTGCTACTCTGGTAAGTTTTCCCTCATAAATTTGCTCTGCTTTTGAATTATTCTCATAGCTCTTGTTTTACTTAATAATCTCACCTAGTTAAAACTAACGGTGATGCTCATTTTGAGCATAGGGCTTTAGGATTAGGCTTCTGTGATGTGGTAGAATTAATTTACCCTTCAGCCATGTGGTATAAGGTAGTGGCCTTTGTTGTGGTGTGATGTGTTTTTTATAACTAAGTCACACTGGTGAATTATCAATATAATTGTTATCTGTCTTGTACCTTCACAGCTCTAATGATCGCAGAGTTAAACGGGTGATTTGTTTTTATCATGTAGAAATGGTCTCCTCAGCTTCCATTGAATTCTCTTTGCAACAGTAATTAAAGTAGGAGGTATAAAGGCTTAGGATATAAACTATTAAATAGTAATCACTAGGTTCCTGTTGCTGGATGCAAAATGAATGCATATATATCATGCATACAATATAGAATATCAAGCAATAATTTGACAAGAATTAACACAGCAGTTCCTGCATGTATACAAAAATAGAGATTATGTCTAAAAGCCACATTTTTGTCTATGCATTTCAGATGGGATTACTATATTATTTTATAGAGAAAATAAGAAGAAACACCTCTCTTTGGTTGTCCTATATCAATAAGGGCTCAGTATTGTATTTTGAATACCAACACATATAACATATAATCTTATATAAGGTACTAACTGTATTTATACAATCTCCATCAGTTTCTGTTTACTTCTTTTACTTTACAGTATGTCCTGTTGCACTTCTAAGGATTGAATAATCAGACTGTAATTGTAGGTGCTGCAGATTCCTTCACATGGATTGAACATTTGATCAGTTTATAAATGGCAATAAAAGTGCATTTCATGCTTAGAGCTGCTTAGCCAAATTAAAGTAAAAGCCAAACTAATGTAGGTATCAGCAGATATATAGGACACATAATTTGCTCACAAGGGTCAGGAAAAACAACTTTTCATACTGCAGTGGTCTTTAAAATTCTCCAGGAACTAGGGATAGAAAGCAAAAGAGAAGTGAGTTTTGGTCATTGATTTTAAAGCTGCTGTTGGTAAGAGAATCTTAGTGATGTTTTGCGATTCTTCATCAAAAACATTGTCTGATCTGGAATCTATTTTTACCTCTTACATGAGCATTAAGCAAGTCCATAAAGTGTCAAGTGGTCTCTGTGCTAAAAAAGTCACTTCTTAATTGAGAAGTAACTTAGCTACAGGAGCAATTTCAATATTCTGCTTTATGTTTCATGTTTTGAAAGAGTCATCTGGGACTTCTCTGTTTGTTTACTCAAAGCACTTATTTTGCTAGAAGCAAAGTCTCTTTTCAGTACACCATCCTCAGCCCTTTTGCAGGGAATTTGCATTTAAGTACACAGTCCTTGCTTTGCTTTTTTCTCATTCACCTATGCAAATATTACATGAATGAAGAAATTCTGCAAAGATAACTTTACAGAATTAACTGGGATTACAAAGTTTTTAGTTTCAGTTCTAAGATGCCCCGCAGATCCTGGAAGAGAAAAACTATGTAGGACAGAGTTGCGTGCAGGCAAAAGAAGTTTAAAGAAAGAAAATAACATAGAACTGGTTAGGGAGCATGAAAATGGTCGGGCTGCTACTAAAAACAAAAAGTAGCATTCTAAGAATAAACAGCCATCAGTGAATAATGAGAGAAGTCAAACGAAGAAATTACTTTCACCAACTAGAAGAGGGAGGAGGGTTAGAATTGCGAAGAGATAATTGCAGGCATTTGGCAAAGCACACTGTAGAGCCTTGGAAATAAATGAATAGGTTTCACATTAGAAGGCAAAGAAAAGTTGAAGCTCAAAAAAAAGTCCCGCTGTTGGAAACGAGGACTGTTATTAGCTGAGATGGCAGCAGAGGAAGTTAAACAAATAACAAGTTTCCATTTAACTTCTGTGGTACATCAACTTTGGTTCTTGTTGAAAAAAAGAAAAATGGGAGCAAGAAAGTCTTGCCTTGATACCAGTGCATGAATCAGCAAGGCTGTAAGGAGTGATATCTTTAATGGATGCTCTAATTCTTTTTAGTGTGGAACTGTGCTTTCTTAACTGATATGCTTTGAGCTGCAGGTACTGGAGTATCATAGAATGTGCAACATATCTGAAGAAGGAAAACACTGTACTGTAAAATCCTGACAGAATTATAGCACAACTGTTCATCAGCAATTAGGCATCAAAGTAGTTTGCATGTGACAACCCTCCCTTGTTGGGAGGGGAAGGAAGCACCTAAGATTCATAACTCCTTGATCGTTGAGAGGAACAACAAAAGTCAGAGGGTCCACAAACAATTAGAAGGTTCCAACTGGCATGGAAATTTGTGTGTTAGTCCCTGACCTACTATATAAGCACATGGCAGTGAGTATTGGATAAAGGGGTAGGGTGAAAGGGAAGAGAGAAACTAAAGAGGTAGAGATGAATTAAAGACAGAAAGAGGAAAAGAAAAAAAGAGAGAGAAAAATAGATCACTAGTCCTGTTTCCAGTGTCCATCCAGCTGAGAGGACGCCAGTCCTCATTTCAGCATCAATCCAGCTGGTGTCAGTCCAGCTGTGTCAGTCTGGCCACCGGAGTACTAGAGGGCACTCCCCACGCTTGGGTGGGTACCTTTTTGTGGACAGGTTTCTCCACCCAGAAGACCGATTTCTCACTTCCTATGCTCATTAGTTATCATGCATAGTCTGTTCTTTCAGGCTTTTCTGGAAATATGGGGAGGGCCTTTGGTGGTGTCAATCCCACCCACCAGTCCATGACCACTTCCTGCAACTCTTGCACCTGCACTGTACTGTATTGTGATTCTTTCTCACAGAAAAGTGCTGCCCTCTCTCTGCTGGCCCTCCTTCTCCAGCCAAATCTTGTTCTTTCTCATGGCAGGTTAATACCAACAGTTCTAGTCTGTTGCTACTAATAGTCCTTGGCTGGCTCCACAGCCATCCAGTCATCGGAGTTTGAGACATGCACATTAGCCCCTTCCGGGACCTGAGAGCTCAAAAAGGATCTCACTTTGGACCACTGTTTATAGGGTCATTAGAGAGTGGGCTTTAAGTCATTGTAATTTTCCATCCTGGACATGATTTGAGTCAGTAACTTTCTTTGAAGTTTCAGCAACAACAATATTATTCCACTTGGGCTGTTGCTCAGGCAAGAAAATTAAATTTCCAGGGCTGTTCATTAAAAACCAGGTGCTCATTACCTGTTAGTTCCTGGAAATAGACAATGTTTCTGATAAGCTTAAGAGGAGCTTAGTCCAACGTCAAGGCCAAAGCCTAATGAGCATTTCTCAGATCATAGTGTGGCTTGGGGGAGGCAGAGGAGGGTGCATCACCACAGTCAATCCTATGACTAAAGTCAGCTTCTCTGGGTGTCTGCATTGTGCCAGGGATTATGTATTTTCTCAGAATTCTGTCTTGCTTTGCCATTCTGAATGCCATTTTTATTGCATTGTTCATAGTAGTTGGATTGTTGAAAAGTGTGTGGAGTACCGTTTAAGTATGTGGTACGTATGTCTTTGTTAACAGTTGTAGGAAATTCTACAATATTGCTAATGCCAGTCTCCTGTTAAAAGAACACTGTTTTTTCTGAACACTGGCAGTTTTTAAATTCATAGGCCAGAGTCCTTCCTGTGTCTTCTGTGCCTTTATAAATCACACAATGAAAGAAAATCTTGCCTTGGAATAAGATCCAGACACTCAACTCAGATGCAGTTTGGGTTCCAAACCCCTTTCTGGTGTACTAAGACACTTAAATTTCGTATTCTGTATAGGTGGGAAATAAGTTACCGGTGTGACAGGTAAACTTACCTTCATTTACAACAGTGGTGGAAGGATATGTCTGCTCTGGTTGTCACTCAGTGGTCCAAGACCACAGAAATATTCTAGGACTGTAACTCTTTTTTAAAAAGAGCTAAGATTCCTTCTGGTATCTAGGAAATTGTAGCTGCCTGTAGGGAGCTCAGGATGTTAGAGGATGTTTGCACTGAACCTGAGATACTAAAATCTTTGCAGTTGCTGACAGCTGTTAATCTATGTATTTATGTATTTATTACCTTCAGATGTGAATTGTCTGAGGATATATGCTGAGCAATGGTATCCTCCCTCACCTACCACACTCTCCTAATTCCATCTCCTTCTGTTCCATTTTAAGCTTCTTTGCCCTCTGGTCAATATTTGTACACAAAGAAAATATAATAATCTGATACACATGGTTCCCACACCCCCCCCCAAGATTCTTCCTCCTAGAAACATATCTGCACAATATATAATGTATAGTAAATGGAGGTACATAAGTTTTCTATGCTGGGGCTCCCAAGCATGCAAATAAGGAGGCAGCTTACTTTTCTTTTGAAGTAAAGTTAGACAATTTTCACAGAGCCAATCTGAGCATAAAGGAAGTCTGTAAAGTAAATTAGTGTGTTAAGTGGCTGAAAACTCACACCTTAATTGAAAACTACCTTCGCTTTACAAGTTGTTTTAGGATTTTGCTTTGTGGGGTTTTTTAATTGTTATTTCTAATTAATTTAATTTTATTTTCATGTGAAATAAATTTTCATGAGTATATAATGCATTGGTCATCAAACCTAGAATTCAACATTTTTAAACTCATGATAATTGTATGGTAAGATAAAAAAAAAATTACTACTTGCAAAATGGCTGGCAGATATTATAGTAGCAGGTGATATTAGTTCAAAAGATGTCAAAGGCAAGAATCCTGTTTAGATCAGTAGGGCCATCATTTCATTTTTCCATGTTGTCTAGTCATACTTGTTAAGAAAAATAAGATAAACTTTAACAAATTCTTTACAATTGTTTTGTAGATTCTACTCAGCTTGTTTGTTGCTGTTATTTTGGACAACTTAGAACTCGATGAAGATCTAAAGAAACTTAAACAAGTAAGAGCATATTTTTATTGTGCTTGGAAGTAGTTTCAATAAAGCATTATTTTACTGGTATTTTATGTGGTAAAAGATGGGAAACATCATCACAATAAGTAAAACAGTGGATGTGGAAGAGAATAGCAGTATTTTGTTAGATAGTTTTACTATCACACAGTGTGAGGGGAAAAAAAATATTGTAAAAGAGATTTAGAAATTGGTTTAAGTACTCAATGAAAGTCAATTTAGATCCTCATGTAATTGAAATAATTTAAAAATCACAGCTAGGTCATCTTTTTGCTTGTAAACTAATGAAAGGTTTCTGTGCCCATGCTTTATGAGCACAGCACAGCTTCACTGTAGGGGAGAGTACTGCCAGGGGTCTGCAGACAGGAAGGGGTAGAGTGTGCTCGGGTCAATATGTCAGAGGAGGGCTAAAGATGCTTGGCAAAGTTAACTTGCTTGATTGGGGACCAAGAAGTCATTCTCTCATGCTTGAAACTCCAAATATCAATCACATAAAACAAATGTAACTAGAGAGTTCACATGGGCCTCTCTGATCTTGTGGACAAATCACCACAGAGGAAGGTATCTGTAGCTTTTACGTAAACCTATAGCTGTGCTTTAATCTGTGCGAGGAGCAGCAAAGTCATCAATGTTTCATGCACAAAATAGCATGAGCTAACACATGGGAAACTCTTTTGTAAAATTTGCCTTACAATCTTCTTTCACCCACCATTTGCTGGTTTTGTTCGTTTTTAATGTGCATTGGCAATTGTCATCAATTCTTCAAGAATAATCAGCCAGACAATTGAAATATTTTACATTGAACTCTTTCATGAGAATATTTTATGCTTACTTTAAATTTGTCTTTATAGAAATCAATATAGAAATCAATATGGCTTTTGCTGCTGCAGTATTAAATATCAGTATGTATTGCAAACTTGAAATAAGTTAAAAGGCTAAGTATTTTCTGCCACAAAGAAATACAAATACTCAATTTCAGTTAATCAGCTCCTATAAGTGAGACATCTTACAGTTGATTTTGGGATGGCCTGCCAGTCTTGAGTATGCAAACTGAGCAGGCCAAATCAAATGCATTCATTTTTCTCTTTACCAGTCTCAAGAGGTAGAATGATCTGAAATGAAAATGGCTCAGTTGTATGACAAGCAATGTCATACCGTCCTGATCCTTTTACAAGAAATTTTTCATAATGTCTGCATGAGTTAGAAGCACAACTCAACTTTCTGAGGTGAAGATGTTATTATGTGAAATCCAGTGACTTTTCTGCGAAACGTAGCACCTTTGATGCATAAACCACTTTAATAATCTACATCTTTGCTTCTTAAATGGCAGGAGCATGGCTTTGTGCTTTAGCAGCTAGCTCTGGAACTGATGAACAACAAGCAGTGATAAGAGACCACTGTGTCAGTCTGACATCTTGTTAACCTGGTAGGAGTTCTGTCTCTGTGATGGCAGTTGAGTACGCTCCAGTAAAAGACATAATTTTTTAGTAAGTCCCTCAACTTCATAGACTGCAGCAGAATAACTACATGAGTGTGGTGCTAGGCTAGAATTAAACTGCTTCCTCAGTCACCAGACCTTCTAGTTACCATACCACTGACAGACTGATTCTGTAACCTTAGTGGTCTTTTAATCATAGCATAGCACTTTACTGTTGGATATACCAGTTTTGTTGACTGGTATAATGTTATATGCATTATATGCGATTTTGATATATAAAAATATCCAAGATGGCTGGCACTGGTTCACTTGTACTTACGCTTTTGAAATGTTCTTTTAAACAGTAGCCTCTCTTCAAAGACTGTTACTCCATACTGCATTCCCTTCTGGTATTTTATGCAAATTAATGTTATATGAAGTGTTGTATATTTTAAAAATGCCTAAGTGAAAAGGGAGTAAGGGGTGGTTTTTGAAGCTGAATGATGTAGAATTACTGGAATAAATGCACAACTGATTAAGTATCTAGAACATAAATTATTTCCTGTAGGGTAAATACGATGGTATCACAGGCTCAGTGCTGATAGTAACTGTGGTCTATTATGCTGAAATATTGATTGCCTTATCTCAGAAGATAAAGCAAAGAGTTTTTTATTCAATGATATTTTGAACTCTCCACTAAAAAGTCGACCATAAGAAGAGGGAGGATTATAAGATAATTCTTGTTTTAATCAAGAATATTTCTGTAAAGAAATAGATCTGTATTGCTGCACAAGAAAATTTTTGGCATCTATAATTAAAAGATGAATGGTGTTCCAAAGGAGGAGTCAAATAATTCAAATTGTTAATATAAAAGGCATTGGTTGATAATGGTGAAACTATAATGCTCTATAAAGTATTTCCATCCCCATGGCTGTACTTTTTTCCCTACCTTTACAGGCTGTAAAGCTCAAGGCCAAAAGCTCAAGGTCCTGGACATTTTGAGATGATGAAATACTGAATGTTTTTCAAGGAAGGAAGGAGAGTATATTTAGGCTAGAAATCACACCTAGCTAATAATCCCTTTTGGGCTGTGTTCCTCTTAATTATGACTTAATTTCTTTTCTGGAACTTGATAAGAAATATTTTATTACTTATTTTTCAGATTATTGGGAAAGGACTAATTAGTTAATATTTGCAAAATGTAAAATGATATGTAAACACCAGTTTCAGTAAACATGTTTAAATATTAATAAATCAAAGCAAAAATGCATTAAATGACTTGGAGATTCTAAATAAGATTGTAAAATAATGTATTTAAAAGCAAGTAAACTGTTAAATTTACCAGTGCAAATTTAGTTAAGGATATACATCATGATTCAGTTTTTAATTACATCTTTACATAATACTCTTTCCAAAAGTCTGGCCTCATTTACTGCAAGGAGTAGATAGAGCTCATTTTTATAAACCATCAGTCAATATTGTTCCTCTTTATTGTACAGTGTGTGATCTTGTGCATTATTTATTGCACAGTATTCAAGCTTTGCTACAGACAAAACTATTAATCTCCTTTCAGACTTTTTTATGGTACCCCTCATAAGTATGTAAAACAAACATAAACCTTGTAAAATATTTATTTTGAGTGATTTACTTAGCAGCACAGGTACACATAGAAGTAGAATCTGTTTTTCCGAGACACCATTCAGCTGGTTTAAGAACAGAATAATTCTTGGTATTCTCACAGCTTATTTCATTTGCAATGCATCTCCCATCCTCTGCCATGTGTCAGCCTCTCATCTGTCTGCCATGGGAGCTCGAGTGAAAAGGGTTTGTACTATAGCTCACAGTCAGCATCTATCTCTGTAATAAACTTGACCCTCTGCACTAATCCAGATTGACCCTAACACGCTACTTAATGTCCACATATGACATTGATGCTGCTCATCTTCCTGGGAGGTCCTTTTCTCTGGACAGTATCAGTCTTAGGCATAAGAAATCTGTCAGCTACAATACTGACTTCTTTCTCTTTTATACCTGTCTTCTCCACCTTCTCCATGAACTCTTGCCCCAAAGTTAAAAAAGAGAGGATTTCTTTGATTTTTTTGCCTTTTGTGATAAAGTTATAACTTTATTTTTAAATTCAATATTCTTAGCAGCATTTGAAGCATGAATTTCCTTTGTAGCAGCTGTGTTAGCTTGTCACATCATATTTTTCATATATTTACTAATTGTATTATTAATGTATTTCTACCAAATTGTCTAGATATGAAGTCAAACTGATTAGTTTCTCATTTCCGGTGCTTTATCCTCAATCCCTTTTTTAAAAAGTTAGTCATATTTACCACTTTTCTTTCTCTCACTCCAGAGTTTATTTAGATGACAAATTATTTACCACTGCTGTATGTCAGCCTTTTTATATCTGAGATCCTTTAGAAGTCTTGAGTGAGTGTTACCAGGTGTTGGAGAGTGACAAATTGACTTTGTGTCAGTTATCATCCAAAAGTTTTTTGATGACATTCTTGAGTTATCTAAAAATGGGGTGAATAGTGAGGTGAGAGCCTTTGCAGATGGTGCAAAGTTAGTAAAGGCATGCAAAATTAAAGCTTACAGTAAAGTATTTATGTTTATGGTTGAGAAATAAATTTTCAGATGAAGCATAATGCAAATAAATACACGTAGAGAAGCAGCCCCTTAGATACATAAATGTAGGCTTTAATTAAGCCGTCACCAGTCCAGAAAGATTTTTAAATCATTGTAGGTATTCACTATCATGTCAATTCAGTGTTTATCAAAAGAAAAGGCAAACACATTTTTTTAGATTATTAGAGAAAATTGTTAAAAATAAGTGAAAACTTTGCTGTTCTGCCATCTGCATCCAAGATGCTTCCTTGTCTTGAATACTGCATGCAGGTCAGATCAAAGCATCTTTTTAAAAATAAGATATAATAAACCAAGAAAAGATATCGTCAAAGATAATGAGGATGATCTTCAGCCTGTAAATGAGATGACGGAGAAGCAAGCTAAGAAAGCGCTAAATCACAACAGGTATGAGAAGTTGCATAGGAAAAGACAATTTTATTTCTTCTACAGTAAGAAAAAGAGAGGGCACTCAAGCAAATCAAATGGGTTTAGTTTTAGGGCAAATTAATGGAATGAAAATCCTATATGGGCTGATAGTTTAGATGTAGCTTTCAGCCCCAGAGGTTGTCAAAACTGGGAAAACACACAGGGAGTAAAACTACTCTTTGATCTGTTCATAGACACCTTTAGCTGGTCATTATCAGAGACAGGGTAATGGAGAGATGAACCTTTGATCTAACTAGTGCACTCATTCTTACACCCCTGGTGTTTCATCATTTGAATGGGATTTCAGAAGCAATTTTCAAATAGCATAAAGACGAACTCACTGGTGGCTAAAACCACGTGTGTCACCACTTCACTGCTTTGTAACTCCACAAGGGAAAGAGCAAGCATCACAAGCATCTCTGAGCATGAGTCATGGTCTAACTTCCCTGGTGTGTAATCTTACTTCTGTAATCCTATTGCCTGGAATTCCACTCTTAAAATATATAATATTATGTATATTTATAATTTTAATAGTATTAAAATATAAAATTTTCTTTGTTTACCTTTTGCCTGTGATAACAACCCCAGCTTACCTCACTAACATTGGAGAGTTTATCTTACAGTTTGTATCAGCCAAGATTATTGTGTCCCTATTTTACTACTGGAGAATCAAAGCTGAAGTGACATCTCTGGGTTCATACACAAATGCCCAGTAGGATGAGGAAACAAATAAAAGTCTCTTCTATTGCTTGGGCCCCTCAAGTTAATCAGGAACATACATGCACTTTTGTATTGTTGAAATCTCATATAAGTGTTGTTCTGCTGCTTCAAAGAAGTATTCCCTTAAGGAAGATCAGATTTCTGTCATACCACACATGTGCTGTCTGTGCTTGCTAGTGCTCACTCATGTGTGCAGATGATATTCATTACTAAAAATATTTTCCCCATGCCTTACTACCTGGCAACAGAAATTCTTGGAGGAGTAAACAACAATATGCAGTAGAGATATTTTTCTTCTAATTTAATTAAATTCACACTCTCACCAGTGAAGGTTTTGGACAGAAGTACATACTCCTTTCCCTCCAATTCTGCTGCACACCATGAAATATATACAAGATTTTTTTCCTCCTAAATCCATATGACAGCAGCAAATCCTACATAATATGTGTATCTCTACTATATCATGGTGTATATATATATATATATATATATATACATACATATATATATTTATATATATGTGTGTGTGTGTGTCACACACACACACGTACTTATCCGTATCTTTTTAGAATTATATTATCTTGCCTTTGTGCTGTTAAAAAGAACAGATTTTTGCCATGTTCATTTTCTCTCTTTTAAATCTCACTTTTAACTATTTGATGTTGAAACAAACTTTCATAAACAAACAAGCTTGGAGATAATGATAGATTCTTTACTGGTTTTGTCTGTTGAGATAGATTCTTGTTTCAACAGTGTTTAATGTCTGAACAGCTCAATTGATGTCAATGGTTCAGGGTCACATTTTGAAACACTTAGAAACTTTGCAAAAAAAGAGGCAATTAAATAAACATTAGTGGTCTTGACAAAGCTTTCACAACAAAAGTGTAAAAGTAATAAAAGGCAATCTATCTCATAAGAAGGCTCAATTGCAGTAGAAGAAAGTTAATCAGGACTTGAGTGCCATCAAAAATGGCAGAACTATCCTTGGATCTAGTTCCATGATGCTTGGGGCTTTTGGTGGTGGTGGTGGTAGCAGTGGTGGGATGGGAGGATACCGACATCTACTACCAGTACTATAGTCCAGAACTACAGCAGCAGGGTACAGAAGTCTTTGAAAAGAATTCAAAGAAAATAATTTTTAGGTGTTAATCCTCTGATCTTGAACTCTTGTTTTTTCTGGTCTTATTGCTAGGGAAACAGAGCAATTAATTTTTTCTCACTAAGTAGTTACTTTTCCTTCTTCACTACTGAGACTAGAAAACATGATTTATAATGAGACTTTTGGTTTCCTACTATCTAAAGGGAGAGTATCTGATTTCTGAACATTGTTCAAGATAATTCTGGCACATGTATTTTAAATATATATTTGACGCTGCTTACCTTTCATGTAAGAATACATAAAAATAATTTTGGTTGATCTCAGTCAAGACAAAGCAAATCACTCTCTAAAGAGAGTATGCTGAGACCTCCATTTTTCTCTTCAGTGAATTTGAATAAAAGTTTCAAATCAAACACTCATAATAAGTGGAATAAAATATTTTTCAGTGTTGCAGGACTCTGATCACTACAGCATCCTGTTGATTTTGAGAGAGTCACAGTTACTCAGTTGCTTATGAAGTTGGAATCCTTATTAAACAAAAGCAGTATTCACATTCCAAACAGTTCAAACTTGCATCCTCAAAGCAAACATAAAATTTTCTTTTTATGATTGTTCTAGTATTCAGCTTTGCTTATCTCTAAGGTGAAGAGAAGCAGCACAATTTCTACCTTTGATCCTAAATTTGTGTGCAATCAGTTGTTGATTTTGGAATTTTTACTTTGATTCCAGTGCCTTCTTTTCATATCTCACTCAGCAATTGGATTCACACTTTTAATCTATGTAAAAGAAACTTCCCAAGAATAAAAAACTTCATGCAGTTATTTTTAAAAAAGGAGTATCTTCTGACTCAGACTGGGGAAAAAGTCATGAGAATACTGTGTGCTTGTGCAGTAAGCAGCATAACAAAATTTCTAATGCTTTTAATCTGACACTCAGAAGTTTAGAAGCAACTATCCTCAAGGTTTTGAACAATTATGTACAAAGAATAAAATTCTCATTCATTTAAATAAAGGTTGGAATTTTCTAAAGTGTCAAGGGATAGGATTCATGTCACCTTGTTATCCATGCCAAAAGTTTGTCATGTAGTCTAAGCTAGTCATTTGGGCTTGCCTGTAGTCATAGTTACCCTCCAGGGTAACATTCATCCCATCCAAGCGGGGATGCTCCTTTTTTTCTGTTACAGAGGGAGTCTAGACTGCTAATTAGGCAAAATGCCTGATTTTCAGTAGATAAAATTAATTTACATGAATATCCAAGTTTAATGAATTAGAAACCCGCATTTCATTGACATTTAGTCATATGGGTTCTTTTACATTATTGAAGCCAAAAAATCAGTGTATAACAGTGGCACCTCACTGAAGTTTCTAAGTTGGGATACTAATTTAGGTTAGGAACTTAGATGATAATAGCAACAAAGAAGGATAAAAGTCAACATTCAAAGATTGTCATCTCTTCACTCACAGCAGAAAACGAGGTCTGTGTTTATGGACTCAGGTTCACAAAATAGCAGGTCCTTTGCATTGGCACTTGAGTTAGTTTTCTAATGGTGTGTGGCAAAAATATAGCAGGATCACTGTAGAGGTTCCTGATTTCTACCTGGGTTGATTCAGAAGATAATACAGGCCCTGGCTCACTTGTGGAGCAAAAGGCAAAAGCAGTGTGGTCAGTGTGAAACTAGGGATTCACCATTTGCTAGGGGAGTGTATCAGAAATGTGGCTCACACATTTTAATGTATCCTAAGACTTTGTAGTTATATTTGGTCTTAAAAGACTAAGATGCAAATAATTGCTTCCCCAGAGGTTAAAGGCTCTCACTGCACTTCCAATGCTGTTGAGGATATCTGTCTCATGTTCTCTGCAATGATATTGTAACAAGTGTTGCTGCATCATTATCAAGATACTGGGTTTTATTTCTTTTATTTACTGTGTCACTCCAGTATTATTCTTGTTTGACATCTTTCTCTCCTCAGCCTTCATCATTATGGTTTCCTTTTCCTCAGCTATTGGTTCTTTTTCTCTCACATCCAGACACAGTTAGTGCAGTCTTTTGTTTACATTAGATCATATATTTCTTTCTGCCTGTGATCACTTCCCCTGATTATTGTCAAAGGAGTTTACTCATCCATCCGTTGTTGGAAATTTGCAAAACAACCATCTGTTTATTAGGAGAGTTTCCATGAATTCATGGATGCAGTTTCCCTGAAACTTTTCAAGGTGCCTCTCATTTTTAAAGTTGACTCTTGCTCCAGGATTGATCACTGCTATCTTTTTGAGACTAAAAAATAATTCTAAAAATTGATTCTCAGTATTTCTGTGTACCAGGCATATACCTATTGCTGAAATTCATGATGTGAGAAAAAGCTTTCAAACAAACTAGGCTTCCAGTATGAAAGTCACACTGACAAAGAGATTTTTTCCAGAATGAAATACAAAAGTCGGGTCTGCAACCTAATCTTCCATTAGCTTCTTTGTCTCTCGCACACAAAGCATGTTTCTACTTTCACTGCTGGGCATGGTTGAAAATTTTAAGTCATTTGCAGATTTGTTGTTGTCATTCTGTTGCAATCAGATGGTCAGGGAGAAAGGGCCAAGGTTTTGCTACTGACCTCTTGAGTGATGATGATTGTTGAAGCAGTCAATCTGTATATTTATACCTTTCCAGTTTTTGCTTTTTTAACTGTTTCTAGATACTAAGCTGTGAAATTTGGTTTCTGTACACTCTTGCCTTCTAGATATTTTTCCTGTCTTCATGTAAAGCAGTTCTAACAACTGAAACAGCTCACTCCTCTTCTAGCTAGTGAAAATACATGCTATTTTTATAGCTTCTGTTAGACAGATGCTCCTGCTGCTGTCTTCTTATATTATTGTTTGTAGAACAAATGAAAGAAGCAACCTGAGTTAAGTGTACTGCTTATGTTTCTTAAACATTTTACTGTGAGCTTCTAAGAGTAAATATTTCTGCATTGATGCATGGGTTTTTGTCAAGAAATCTTCATAATTAAACTCCTGTGAGAGCTTTGCAGAGGTGAGCGCTAACAAAGATGAGCAGAACTGGTCATAGAAAGACAGTAAGTCAAAATGTGATTATCAACGAAACTGAAGTCCATATTTTGCTGTACCATGAATGAGGCCATGTTCTACCTAATCTTGGTTCTGATAGAAGAAGGAAGTCTAGATTGTATAGTGTGAAGGATAATTGACATGGAATGCTGGAAACAGTACAAAAGCAAATGCTTTTCCTTAATGTGAATTTGGGAATTGAGAAAATACAGTTACACACTGTAGGAGAGCACTGAAGAAAACCAATTATCTTCATCTCTGTTAAAATGAAAGCACACAAGCCAGCTAAGGCTCAACTTGGCTTTTTTTCCCCATGCAGGACCCTGGTTTCTCGCAGAACGTATTCACATGGCAGGTAGCCAGTGGTCTCAACACACTATCATGCAGTACTTAATTAAAAGCAAAGTACTTTCCTCCATGGAAATCAAGCCATTTTAAAGAGGACTGTGCTTTCTTCCTATTATGAAGACAAAACCAAAACCAATTCAGGTTTCAGAGTAAAGCACAGTTACACACAGCTATTTGCAGGCCAAACCATCTGTGATTTGATATTCAAAGTGCACAAACCTCCATTATTCTGAAACCAGAACATCTGCAATATTGAAGCTTTAAGCAGTTGACACTTTTACCAACATTACAAAAAAAAAAAGTTTGTATTGAACAAGGTAAACTGTTCAATTCAGTAGCCTGTTGTTTCAGAATGTTTCTTATGTTAAGTAAAAGCCTTATGCGCTGGTTTCTATCCAGCGATATGGATAACAGAAGAAGAAAATGTAGTGCTTTCATAGAATATGCTGAGTGGGAAGGGACCTATTAGGATCATCAAGTCCAACTCCTGGCCCTGTGCAGGATGCCCCAGGAATCACCATGTGCCTGAGTCTGTTGTCCATTTTTGCTCATTGGTTCACTCTCTGTCTTCAGTAAGTTCCTGATGTACATAATGTAACTATAGATTCATGAAAAGACTGATATGAGCTGAGAGAAAACAAACTACTTGCAATAGCTGCAAGTAATTTTCAGACTTGGCAGAGCTACTCTGGGAATTAGAACTTTTAATGCTATCATTTTTAATCTTTAAATTGTGATATCAACAGATCTGCGTAAAGCTTTAAAAACACTTTCTGATGTCAGATCTTATCCATTTGCCACATCCTGTAAAGCCAACATAGGCTTAAATTAAAGACATACAAGAAGGAAAGGGTACCCAATTTACATGGGATATATAGGATGCAGTCCTTGACATTACAAAACTGTACTTCAGCTCCATGGTTCTGGACTGTTCTTAATCCTCTTCTTCTTCATGTGAAACCTAATCTCTCGAAATTCTTAGAATATGTTTCTATTTAAAGTGATGGGAAGAAAATTATTTTCCAGTTCAGTTCTCAGAGATCAAACTTTCCCAGTTCATTTGCTGAAGCTGTAGCTTGTATAGGAGTTCAGGAGTTGTAACAGATTTTCTCCATGAGAGCCTGCATTTATATTTGGCACCACTTACATTTTCTTTTCCTTTCAAATGTGTCTGGCTTGAAAAACTGACTTGAAAACCTATAATACATTTAAGTATTAGTGAAATTAAGTAGAAGAATACTTGTGGAAACTTGTTGAAAGTTGTCATTTGTAAGAGTTTCAACAGATACCTTTTGAACTTAAAGTGTTGCTGAGAATGCATATGTGTGGGAATTTCACTGGTTCTGCCTAAACTCACAATAATATGGCATTTTGAACTACGCATGAGCAGGGGCAGGAGAAAGTCATAAAATTTGCATACAAAGTGAGATCACAAAATCAAAGAATTATTAGGGTTGGAAGGGACGTTTGAAAATCACCTAGTCCAAGGCAGAGTCACCTAGAGGAGGAGACACAGCAATGCATCTGGGTGGATTCTGGATGTTTACGGAGAGGAAGACTCTGTGACCCCATTGGGCAGCCTGTTCCAGTGCTCTGCCACTCTCAATTAAAAGAAATTCTTCACCATATTGAGGTGGAAACTCTTGTATTTTAGTTTATGGCCATTATTCCTCATCCTCTTGCTGGGCACCACTGAAATGGTAAAGGTGGTGGTTCTTTTGTTTTCCAATATGCAGCAATTAAATTGTCTTGTTAGTGTTTCCTTGAAAATTAATAGTGTGTTAATCTTATTTTGCAAAACACTGTTCTGTCAAACTTCCTCTGTGTACATGCATTTGTGCTCACACACATACAGATACACTCATACATCTGCTATAAATTTTATATTAAGTCTTTCAGGACTGTCTTAACTATGCCATGCCCATCCCAGCAAAAGTGACCCCTTCCATGGTTTCAAATAACAAGGGTGACCCATAGACCTGACTTGATCTGTTCAGACACCCATTTGTTTCGTGCCTCACTCACTACCGCTTTTCATTCTGGAGCTCCAGAACAGCTTGCGTTATCCTTGCAAAGTCTGGAGGAAAGAATGAGACCCAAATATTTGTTGGGGTTTTTTTAATTTAATTATATCACTATCAATGTCACGTGAAAGTAGAACCAAGGTATTCACAGTCACTTGGCAGGTCTTTGTGACCAGTGATTGGTAGGATTTCACTATATATGTTTCTAGTAAAAAAATAATGCCAAGATCATCCTTAGAAATTTACTAAGAAAGAAGCTTACTGAGGAAGAACCTCAGAATATACCAGGAAAGGCTTGGAATATACCAACAGGTCTACTGGGTCAAAGAAAAGGTCCTCCTAGTTGAATATCTAGTCCCTGACGGTGGCCAGAAAAACATGTTTAGGAACTAACACCAAACAGAGAAGGCACACAGTGGTATTTCGTTGTCCAGTGATATTTCATTCTTGAGTGACAGTCACTCTTCAGGGACTTAGGAACTTCCAGTGTCCGACATGGTCTATCTTTGTCTAGTAGTTCTTAATGGATTTTTTTCTTGCAGGTATGTTAAATCTATTTTCAAATCTTTGTATATTCTAGCATTTACTGCTTGCAGTAGCGAAGATAAATTTAACAATGCACTGTGTGAAAATATACTTCTTTTGCAACTTATGAATCTGCCACTTATTTCATTTGATGCCCTCTGATGTATGATGGACAGTCATTCCAGTCAAATGCTTCCTCAGTGCTCTCTCCTCCCTACCATGTCTGTTATTACTTCCTGGTTTTTGTCTTTGTGCACCTGTTCATGCAACTTTAGAAGCAGACCTAAGTTTCTTTTCACTAGCTAAGTCTATTTGAAGTGATCTGCATTTGCAAGAAAATTTGACAGTTTAATTAACACAGGTTGAAAAAAGTAATGTTTAATATTTCTTACAAGCCCCCTCATTTTTTTCTCAAAGTAAATAAATCAGTATGTGGAATTTCTAGGATAGAATTTCTGTAACATTATTACTTGGAAGTTGGTTTGTTTTTAACAAGAATTCAAAATACTTAGTCCATAATAGAAAAAGTATTAGGAGGTCAGTCTGAAATAATAAAAAGTCCTGTCTCCCTGCATACAGCTAGCTTGCTGATGCTTTGCTGGTACTGTTTTTCATAGATTTCATCTTTTGCATTCCCTTTGTCTCCATTTGCTCTCCTCAGATCTCTTTTCTGGTGAGGCAGCTTCATATTTGAAAGCAAGGTCTTTCTAGGGATACTCCAGGACATCCAGATACAGTCATTATTCATTCAGTAGACAGTTTTGACCTTAATCCTGTTAATACCAAGGAGTCTTACTGTCCTGACAATGCAAATATCATTTTGACAGACCTATTAACAACTCCTTTATTCAGTGAGGAGCAAAACTGTGCTCACACTTTATGACCCAGTATTACTTTTCAGTGTGAAGGAGCTTTTCTTCTCCCCTACCTCTTTCTCCCCTGATTCTTGTTAAGTAAAACCAAAGCACGTAGTTCACCACTGCCTTTACTATGAACAATGAACTACTGAGAATATGAACAATGACAGGTCAAACACTGGTACTTGTTTTTTTGAGTACATGGCTCCAAAAGCCATGCTGAGTGTTATCTCAGAAGTGGCACTTTTTCTATCAATAGAGGAGGAGATGGAAAAGATACGATTTGGAATGCTGAACACATTTGGTCAGGACACGTTGCTGGAGCCCTCTGCCTTTCACCCAGCACCTCCAGGCATTCAGCAGATCTAGGAAGATGTCAATGACAATTTCAGCAGTTGCATCACTTCCAAATTTTGTGTGCTGAGATTTCAGCATTAAAGTGGGAGTTTCAGCATGGGGATTTTTCATGAACATATTGTGTGAACAGGGTTTTATAATTGGTATCTCTAATTTAAACATACTCAGCATAAAATTTTATATATGTGAATGTGTGTGTGAAAATCAAGGAGCTTTTTTAAGCCTAGTTAGATTTACTTGCCTCCAGAGTATTTTTATTCTTAGGACAGTCCTTGAGGTAATTCTAAATGGAAAGTAACTATAAAATAGAATAAAAATGAGAAATTACCTTTTCATAATATCTGATCCCATGTAAATGGATTTTTAACAAGTGGCAGGAAAGATAAGTGTCGAACACATTTTATTAACAAATGAAAAGTGCAGTAATGGTTCCAAATTGAATTTTAAGTATTACATAAAATGCATAAAATCCTTCTTTTCATCATAGAGGGAAGATAGTAGAAATTTCACAAAATTCAAATTGTTCCCCCATTCCTGGGCCATATGCAGAGCATTTAAAGTAGCCCTATTTGAAAAGTAGTAGGGTTTACAGAGACTGTGTCCATTTCTAGAAAACGAGCTGACCTTTCAAGACTGGAAAACATGGTCATCTGGAAAACTGCTTATGCCAGACTATTTCTTTTTTAATAACTAAGAAAGATTTGAGGGTCTCCTGAAGGCTCAAAACACCTTTGTTGTTTGAATTCTTTCTCTACCTCTTACCTCATCTATCACCTTTCTTAAAAACAGTATCAATGGATCACAAATTATGACTGATATGTTTTATTCCCAATGGTGAAATGAACACGTAAGTATTAATTCAGAAGTTGCATACAGTATTGCATACAGTATTATCTGTCAAGACAACTCAGTAAATTCAAGACCTTTTCTCTTGGAAGAAGGTTTTATGGTATGAAATAGAGACCTTTGAAAATTCTTGCCAAGTATCATATTCAAAGCACACTTTTCAAGGAGAGGTGGGAGTCATATTTGCTATGAATGTATGAATAAGAGTAACAAAAATATAAATGTAAGTGTCTGCTGCTTCATTTATATCGCCAGGGAATAAAATGCTTACCTAGCTTTTATATCACCAGGAGCTCATCTAATCTTTATTTTTGTTTTATTTGGTTGATAGCAAAGGAAAATATGAGTGCTGGTCAGGGCACATATGTGGTTCTAGATGCTCCATCCTCGGAAATAGGGGATAGTCCTGCAGCAGTTTGGAATGAAGGACAGAGCTTTTTTTTTTTTTTTGTCTGCATCACCTTTTCTGAACTGAACTGTGTTTTAGGCCCATAGGAGCATGTGAACCTAGGCACTTGTGCACACGTTGTAATTAACTTCTGCATACTCAAAAAAAATTAGAGGCCTGGCCCTTGCATGTGATTTAATTCCTTATTCAGTCATGAAAAATTACCAGCTGCTTAGAAAAGCTATTTCATTTTATTTTTACTGCCATTTTTAGATAGACTGAGTGTAAGTCAGTCACTTCTTTTCTTCATAGAATTCAGAAGACTTCTCCTTTTATAGTTCCTCAAGAATGGATCAGACACTCTTTTAAAAACAAGACAGGAGACAAGGAAGCCTGCATGGTTTTCCTGCGTAACATCCAATGAGTGGGAGCACTATTTCAAAATTAAGGTCAAAATCTTACCTGGATCTTTAAAGAGGCAGTCCATCACCACAAGGACACAAAGTAAACTATGTCTATCTTTTGTGAAAGGGAATAACAGAATGCAGCAATCTAGGTCTGGCTAAAGTTTCATCAGCAAACTTGTGTGGAAGAAAGGGCAGCCAGTAAGACCAAGTTATCTTTGTTTTCATCTGGTCCAACCAAGAAGGTTTCTGAAGTAGTTTGAATCAGCCTCTGTGACCTCTCAGTTACCACTCATGTAGGTTTGCCTCTTCATCTCCTTTGGTAAAATTAATTTTTTGTCTGAATTCCTGTACTGCAGAAATACTATGAAACTGCAATGAATCTAAAACTCTGGCCACTTCTGTCAAATTAAATGTTCTGCCTCTAGTTCAAAATGAACAAACCAACCAACCAACCACAAAAAGGAAAGAGGCAGCTAATTTGAGCAAAGTCCCCCCTGTTTAAAGAAATATACTGAATTCTGGCTGAGAGATGATGTGTGCATGTACACAACAGTGAAACTGAAGAGCATAATTATCTGTTGTCTTGCAGTTCCTAGCTATCACCAACTCATAGAATCATAAAAAAATCCAGGATGGAAGGGACTTTTGAAGAACATCAGCTCCAACCTGCTGTTTAAAGCAGGCTATTAGAAAAGGTTAGCCAGAGTCCTATCAGGTCAGTTCCTGAATATCTCCAGTGATTAAATTTCCATGGCTTCTCTGGGGAACTTATTCCCTTGATTGTCTTCATAGTGAAGAATTACTTTATTCTATATAAAGAGATTGGGTTTTTTCCCATGAAGCAAATGATGCTCTTTGCCTCCTGTGCTGTGACCAAGTCTCCTTGTGAAGAATATTCCTCTAGAACTACATTATAGTTAAAATTTCTGTGGCCCCTCCACAAACCCACTCCAATTTTCTGGTCCCAAACAAATCGGTTACCTGGAGATCAGATCAAGTGTATGGCTGCATGCATATTAAGCTGAATACATTTTGAGGAAACAAATGCACATGATAATGGTGTTTATACTGAAAGCACTTGGGAAAAAAATACAGGAAAAAAAGTGCTGTGCACTGTGGTTGATGTTTGCTTACTCCTGTGAGTAAAGACCAAGAATAATGCATTCATTATCACATTTGGTACTTATGTTGAGGGATTTTTAGGAATATTTATCTAGTGTCTCATCTAAATTGTGTTCCATGTTCCAGATGAACCATTTTTCTCTAACCTACAGTAGGTCATCTATTTTGTCTTTGCAGGGATCCTTTATGTGTTAGAAGATATTGTCATATTGGTCTGTGCCAGCAAAGTGTCCATTTACAAGACTGTCTAAACACACTGTAGTATACCTAAAAAGGAGGAAACATTGCCACAGCCAACAGAAACAAAATGCAACCTGCTGCACATGTGCCTGCATCACCATCTGTGACAAATATTTTTCAGCACATAACTGCTTCCACCTGAAGCAACACTCACAAATTCATAAGGATCACATAGGTTGGCTTTGAAATCTGGAAATAAGTCGACATAGCATAGGGTAGGTGTTGAGGTTTAATCCCGGCCACATAGCTACACATTCACTCTCCCTTCCCCAGCCCCGGTGGGATGCGGGGGGAGAATCAGAAAAGTGAGAAAAGGTATGGATCTAGATAAAGAAGGCTTAATAGGTAAAGCAAAAGCCATACATGCATTCAAAGCAAAACAAGAGATTCATTCACCACTTCCCATGGGCAGGCAGGTGTTCAGCCATCTCCAGTGATTTGGGCTCCATCATACATAACAGTGATTTGGGAAGAGAAATGCCATCACTCCAAACATCCCTTCTTCCTTCTTTCACCGACTTTATATACTGAGGATGATGCCACATGGTATGGGATATCCCTCTGGTGAATTGTGGTCAGCTCCCAACCTCTTGTGCACCCCCAGCCTGCTCACTAGTGGGGTGGGTTTAGCAGCAGAAGAGACCTTGACTGCATGCAAGCACTGCACAGCAATAAGGAAAACATCCCTGTGTTGTCAGCACTGTTTTCAGCAAGAGTACAAGACACAGCCCCATGTCAGATACTGTGAAGGCAATTAACTCTACCCCAGCCAAAACCAGCAATGTGTTTGCTACCATGCAGGTGAAACTAAGTAGTAAATCCAGTTGGATATGCCTTACATCCGTAAGAGTTTAGTGGAGATCTATCTCATGTAATACTCCTGACAATGCATAGAGCATCCTATACAAATCATATGTAATAAAGGGTTTGCATGTATATGTCAAATTCCAGGCTTTGCTATACTTAGATATTAAGAGGGCCTAGCTAAAAGTTATCATGTTTGTTAAACTATGAGCAGGGACACACAGATTTTCTGCATATTGAGTCATTTATCCCTCTGAACTCTCTGCTCTTCACCATTTTATATACCTCTCACTGTCTGTATCCTGATAGGAAGTCAAGATGATGACTTCCTCATTCAATCACATCCAGGTTCACTGAGTGTCTTCAGCTCATTTTTGCATAAATGGGAGCTGCCTGCATTAAGAACCTTTGAAAGTCTGTCCACAATGATAATTTCCCAGATTGACTCTGTTTTTCTGCGAATCCAGCAGGGCAGATGAAGTTGTATGTCTCAGCTACATTTAGGTAAACACCATTTACAAAACTACCTCCAAAAATCTTTCTTTGTGTAGAGTCTAGAATAGGAAAGCGAACATTAAGAGTGTCCAAATTGTCTTGCAATGGTACCTTTTTGCTTCCTGTGCAGAAGCACCTTTTTAGATTGCACTGAATTTTACCCTGAATCTTGAGCACATTGTAATTAGTCCGTATTGAATGATTACAGTTGTACAAGAGCACAATTCATACGTATTGTGCTTTTGTTCACTTGAAAATATTTTAGTTGCTTATTGTTCATCAAATATACAGTTCATAATAAATAATGATGCCTAGTTTAAATGAAGTCTCAAGCAGTTTCCACTGATGAAATGAAGCATATAATGCCTTTTTTATTATATTGGGTGTTCTTTTGGAACTCACTAACCTTTGTATGGAAACAAAAATATTTTGCTACTTATTCCAAGAGAAAAATAATGAATATGAAAATGGTAAAGCTGCATTTATATGTGAAATGGCTATTAAAAGAAGAGTCATGCATGTTAGCATTAGATTTATGTTTCATTTTCATTATCTAAATTAAAATTTACCTAGCCCTGAACTGTTTTAAAATAAAGGTGGGGTTTATCTTATCTAAGATAAAATAAATCTTTAGAGTGTTAGATAAATGGTTTGACTCAATGGTCTTAGGAGTTTTTTCCAACCTAAATTATTCTGTGAGTCTATAAACCATTTACCTAAACCATCTTACCTAAACTAGAGCATCTTCTCAAAGCTAGTAATTTAGCTGATGCGTGTCAAGAGAGATGACCAGGACCTTCTCTCTGTCCCTGAAGCTGGCCAGCTGGCACAGCCTGGCCTGTACATACAGCTGAGTTATTTTCCTTTCCCAAAACTACCTACCATTTAAATAGGAAGTGTCCATACTGCCTACAAGAAACATTCCTAGCTGGCATAAGCCCCAAGCTGTGCTCAGGCATGATCAGTGATAGTGCTAGCTGGCCAAGGCCAAGACTCTTCAGTCAGTCTTGCTGACAGTACAGACAGTCTTATTCCAGGTCTTAGGCCCATACCCCCCTAAATTACTGACGTAGATGTATCCTTATACTATTTCTACATTCAGTGAGGAATTACCATGAGGTGATAGTCCATCTGAATTGTCCTACTTATGTGTTAGTATGTGGTGAGTCATTATCTGGAGATACCTTTTTCAGTTAAATATAAGTGCCTAATGACTGTACAATTTACTTCACATTTGGGCAACTATAATTAACTGAGATGAATATCATCATAGATGCTATAGCCTAGATCCATCCTGCCTAACATTGGGAATCAGTCATCTGATGTAAAGAACATACTGGATTCAAGTTGTCTAGTTACTCAATGGGAAAAGATAAGTATGTGTGAAGTATATAGCCAACCCAAGATGTGACCGGACCTCTAGAAGTGTCTCTTCATCACTTTTGGCTATAAGGGAGACCATAACTGAGATGGGAACCTCAGCCTAAGAGCAAGAGGGTTGAATTTGGTCTGGTAAGCACATTCCTGGGGCTCTGATTACAAACACTGACTGCACAGAATCTTGTATCACCTGGGGTTTTTTTTTAATTATATAATTCTTGCCACTGCATGGGGAAGATTTGTAAATGTGGCTAAAGTGTAATCCATGTATCAATGTTTGCCAGTCTGTAGACAGTATGAAGCCATAGCTCTGAAAAATTAATCTTATTTATCTCAATTGATCCAAGGGAAACTCTATGAAAATTTGGATTCCTGTCCTCTTTTAGATTACATCGCAGCCAAATTTTGCTAGATAGATTTTGCACTATTTGAATTGGAATCATATCTTGTCAGCAGGATTTGGTCCTGAAGGACTGATAGGAGCTACAGTTACTGGCAGGAAGGTATTTAAAACTTCACATTTGAAAAGTTGAAGAAAAAAATTATCTAAATGAACAATTAGGAAGTAGCAGTCCCAGCACCAAATTGTATTACACACAGCATGTAAACCCTGTGACAGAAAAAAGTTGTTTATAAGGAAAACAGATCTTGTGTGTATGAGAAATATATGCAATCTTGTTCCTCCATCTGCCAGGAAGTTTTGCAGTTTATTTTACCTTATCATTATCAACAATGCAATCTCTGCTCTTAATACCAGCACAACTGTAATCATAGCTTTTGGTATATTTCATGGAAAATTCCCTCTGGCAGTGCAGAATGTGATTAAAATCAATTGAGGTTCTGTTTTACAGTATCTACATGGGAGAATTTTGTATTGCTTGCAATGTTCCCATTTGTTTATGTGAGCCCAAAGGAAAAAAAATCCCTACTGGTACATCTAACCAGTTAACTAAAAGAGGACAAGAGAGCAAGCTCAAGCATTGACCACTTGTCTGTGCATGCTACTTGACTCTTCCCTCACTGCTGGCTCTCTCCTGTAGCTCCTGGTACTTTCTTCCAGAGAATATTTTGATGTATTTCAGGGAATATGTTAATTGAGGGGCTGCTTTCAAAGAAAGCAGAGACGAGGCTTCACCAGGTTGGACTTCAAGACACACACAGAGTCCTGTAATGCTCTCCCACCTCCTGCCAAACCACCTCTCAAAGTAGGCAATACGCAACCCAAGTGTAATTCTACAGAAATGCTGCACAAGAATTGCTCATAAAAGCTCATCAAAGCTCACATGTTGTGTGATGCCCTGAAGAACTGGAAAGCCTGTAAAAAATAATTGGTGTAATTACGTCTCAAGGCCACCACACAGGGCCTAGAAGAACCAAGAGCCAAATATTACAGCTTGAAGTTACCCTGTACTGTCTGACTTTAGGCAAGAGGTTAGGCATTTTTCAGTCTTTTTTATAACACTATACACATACTAATAAGATCTACAGTTCATAAATACTTCAACACTGTTGAGTGTTAGTTTTATACAAATTCTATTTATCAAATTTTTTTACCTTTTTTTCCAGATTGATTTTGCCTTTCTCTTTTCAGGATGCTCAAACAAAATCAAGCATTTTCTTCACCATAAATGAAATTCCATGTGTAAATAATAGTAACTGAACATCTTATTTATGTTGAATTTTAAATCAAATGCAGGTACAAAAATGTTGTTACAATTTGATGCTGAAGCTGAGTGGCTGTCAAAGCTTACCCATATGCATGTCTTTTTAAGTATAGCTCATTCATGTCCAAAAATTTACCAGATCCATAGGATTTCAGAATAACAACAGAAAAGAAAGATGTGGCTTCTTTAATCTGCCTTTCTTATTTTTAGTTGTTAAATTGATATGTCATTTACTGCTAATTACTTGGATTTCATTCAAAGCTCATTTGGACAAGCCAAAGGTGATGGTAAATCTGAGAATTTGGATAAGTAAAAAATGTGGCAAAACTATTATTTGAGACCTGGTATCCATTTGTAATGTCTTTCATCCATGTGCACTTTTGTGCTCAAGGTGTTTGGCTCAAAGGTTGGAGCACGTAGCATATCTTGCTAAGAATGAAGCGCAGATGCTGTATAGTCATTTTATTCTTCAAATGCAGCCCCTAAAGGAGATTTGCAGTGAAAAATGTTGATATTTATCAGCACACTGTAATGTACCAAACCCTATTAATTTAAAACGATTCACTAGTGAGACCCCCTGAACTTCCACAAAAGGTTTGAACTTTTCAGTCACCATGAAATTACTCTGGGCAGCTGGCCAGTTCCTAAGTAGGCTGGGTGTCCATCAGTAGCAAAGCTTTTAGTTTGGAATGTGATTGATCTCAGGCTGTTTTGAAAACTGGCAACTAAAATGAAAGAGTTAGAGCATTGCTGCAAATTTTTATAATCTTTGATTTTACAGAAATTACAGAGTGTTTAAGTGAATTTCACATACATTTGCCTCATAGACCACATGAAAACTGCATTTTTCACTCTTTAAGTTTTACACCTTACTGACTCTTCTACTGTACACATTGTGCTACTAAATCTGCTCCTGCAAACGCAAGCATCGTGGAAGTGGTGGAAATAGACACAAATTCCTTCAATGGCTTTACAGATGTAAATGGTTTTTGCAATCCACAAATGAATTTAGCAAGGCCAGTCTGGCAAAATATTGTACAACTGTTCTCAGGAGGCTATTGGGGCTGGAGATTGAGGGCCATGTAGGGCAAATCAGGACAGTGAGCATTTCCTTGCCAATTGTAAGAGCAATAAATCAAGCCTAAAATCATTGAGAAAAATGTCCTAATATTTTATTTGCGTTATTTAATTATTTGGGTCTAGCTGTTACTAGAAACTTTCTGCACCATCACAATCCCATTTCAACAAAATCCTGTACCTTTAAAAGCATATGTGTTTATTATGTGTTAAAGAAAGCTGAAATATAAAGGTTTTAAGCAGCAATACAAAACAGGATGTATGTCATGTGGAGCAACAATTACACCCTAAGTGCATGGAGAAGAACTCAGTAAAGCTAAATGCCTCATGCTCCCGAATATGTAATATTATCACAGCATGAGTAATTGGAGATATTCTATAGAACTGCTTTGACTTTAGGTTATTTTAAAGCCTATCTTTAATCATTCCCCTGTCCTGTTGTTTACCTTTGGAACTATACAGTTTCCTGCTTTCAAGCTCTCCCTGATATGTTCTGCACTAAGACTTCAGAAAACATTGCAATGTTCTTTATTCTGTATACACTGACGTCTGAAAACAGGAGTTCATAGCTGTCAGTGACATGGTCCATGCCAAAATGTGCATATATATGCAATGTTTTTGTACAGAAAAAGAAGTATCAGAAACTGGAAACCTTTTTTTCCTCTAAAAGTAATCCTTTCCTAAAGCTTTTCAACCGTACAATGTTACAGAAAAGCCTGGTTTCCTTGTCAATGAGAGATTTCTTTCAGCAATACTTTGGCATTTCAGGGTTTCTGAATAGTCTGAATTTGAAATGATGAGGCACTCCCCTCCAGAGATCTCTCTGAACACTCAGAGATTTCCCCATAAGGCTGGTAATCTTTATTCTCATCCTAGAAATTCTTTCTAGATTTCATCCTCTCTTTCCCTTGTATAGTGTACACTATTATATTCTTGAAATAATTTGTTTTCAAATATTTCTTGTATAAATTTGCATCATATCCCCTGCCCTTACTTTATTATCACATATCGTAGATGTGGAATAAATCTTATAAATAGACCTTCTTTCCTTTTGTCTCCCTTGCCCCAGTTGGTTTACATAGTGCTTCCCTGGTTTTCATGTCTCTCTTCAGCACCATTTGGGCTTGTCAGTATGAAAATGGTAAAATGGTATTTAGAAATTTGTGCATACCCAGATATGGTCTCTTTAAAGCAGCACAGAGAGGAGCTGTGGACTTCTGTACTCTTTTTCATACCTCTGTAATATCTAACCAGTAGAGCTTGGTTGTGAACATAGCCCTTGGCTGGTAATGTAATTGATGCCCAAATTGGCCTTTTAATGCTATATTGAAGTCCAAGTTGTTGTTTAGTTTCTGCTCTTATTCTTTATCTAGAATTTTTTCAGTTATTTCCTGCCTCTGTTTCTAAATGTGTCTTTTTCCTTGTCCAATATAGTACTTGCAGCTCTTCACATTTTAATACCAAGTGTGTGCTAATGTCATCAGTTTTAAGGATCATTAATAAGGCAATGAAACAGGACTGGACATAATACAGATGCATACAATATTGCCCTTTTATTTTGACTCAGTGCTTTACCATTAATCATTAGTCTTTTTTTGTGGCTCTTCAGTTTTCAATCCACATGACAACTTACATCCAACTAAATATGAATTGATTTTCAGTTTAAGCTGTCCTGTGGCTGGAAGTGATGATATTGCTGATAGCATGACAGTGCAGCAGAGCTGTTGTTCTTCTATGGCATGCTGTGGGAGCATGCATTTCACTGGACAAGACAAATAGGAGTTAAAACTCTGTCCAACTTTCTGTGTGATTGCCACTGGTAAAAATCTATAGCTGATGTCTATCAGCAGCATTCCCTGCAGGTGCTGATGGTGAAAATCTCTTCTAAAATATAAGCTTCTAATCCTTTCCTCACAAGCAGGGGTGAGAAGGAGAAATGAAATTTCAGTTAGGGGAAATAGTATGCAATGCACATACAGTTTAAAATAAATATGAAAATTAATTTCACTGCTTATTTTTGACATGGTATTTTTTTGCAATGGCACAATTGAATTGCTACATAAGGTAATCAGAATTCAGGAATCATATGTCTCTATCATATCTTTTTTATCTTACATCATTTGATTTAGTTATCATCTGTCTACAAAGTACATACATCTGCCTTTTCTGTACTTGGATGTGTGATAGTCTATGGAATAACTGTTTGGGGATTATTATAAATCCAAAATTTGTTTTGTGATTTGCCGCAGCTCAGTATCGCTGATGTAGATGGATTCTTTTGAGTTCTTTGTCATTGCTTATAATACTCATCTGAATGTAATTTTCCTGTTATTTTTGTGTTCTGAGAGCTGGATTTCTTCAAAATTTCCGCCTTTTAGAGTGCTGTGGTGTCTTTAAATATCAAAAAGCTGTCAGCATATACAGAAAAATGTGCCTAATAAAAGATCATGGATGTTTATTTGCTTGATAAAGTGTTAGGGATCTGTGAAGAAAACATAGAAATAAGCATATTGAATACAACACTAATATGCTTTGTGTTTTAAAATTAAAATTATTAGCAATCCTCCCATTTTATGTCTTTTAGTTAAAGGCATGGTTTTGTTAGGTATTTGTCATCCAGTGAAAGCAGACCACTCATGAGTATCAAGTTTACCCTCTGTAGGTCTTTGCTGCCATCTTCTGTTTCTTTAAATGATTGCCGTTATTATTTGGATTCTGAAAAATAAGAGTGGGATATTATGGAGTAAAATCTCCCTTTCTGTAATCATTTTTATTCCCTTGTTTTCAGCTAAAGCAAAGTGAAGCTAATGCAGATACAAAGGAGAAGCTTCCATTGCGTCTACGCATATTTGAAAAATTTCCCAACAGGCCGCAAATGGTGAAAATCTCCAAGCTTCCTTCAGATTTCACAGTTCCTAAAATAAGGTATTGAAATATTTCCTTTGCTAGTATGCGTAGCACCCAAAATATTTAACTTTTTTTCTTGTGGATTAGGCAGATAGTTCAAAAAGTTAGAAATTAATCAGAATTAACATAGGCATTCAAAAGATGTGACATTTTGGGTTTACCTTGTTTTCACTTTTTGGGGGAAAAAATGTGGCACTCCTCACAACTTAATGAGAAAAGCAGCTAGACTGACCAAAACTGACGCAAGTACAATATAATTGAAAGGTTGGTTGTCTCTCCAATTTCATTTGAATTTTAGATTCTTGGCTCACATGGACAACTAGCAGTTTCATCGATTCACGTGTGGGTTTTTAGAGATAGGGTGAACTGGCAGCAAATATTAGAGGGGATAACACAGACTATCCAATACCAGTTACTCTGATGGCCTTGTCCCTTCTTTCTGTTTGCATAGTTACCACTTTCCTGTAAAACTCACCTTAACAAAGGATCAGCCTCGTAGTTACTTACTAGATCATTCTTTACTGTGATGGTGGTGAGGCACTGAAACAGGTTCCCCAGAGAAGTTGTGAATGCCCCATTCTTGGAAGTGTTTAAGGCCAGGTTGAATGGGGCTCTGAGCAACCTGATCTAGTGGAAGGTGTCCCTCGCTGCCCATGGCAAGCGGACTGGAACAAGATGGTCTTTACGGTCCCTTCCAACCCAAACCATTCTATCATTCTGTGATTATCAGTTACAGTAATTATTTTTGCCTGGTGTCAAAAATGGTTTACGTAAATCTGAGGGCTGTTCTGACTTACACAGTCTGCAAAGTTTGCTGAAACAGCACAGACTAGCTATACAGGTCCTCTGGCCATGACCATTCCAATATCCTCAACAATCACGTGATGGGAGGAAGGATGATTTGAAAGATTGCTGCCATTGTTCTGAGTCTCCTGAGATTACATTTCTTTTTATTAAATTCACAAGAAAGCTAAGGCAACTGGTTTGTACTGTTTATAGTATCTTAGCTGAATGAAAGGAATAATGCTGTTCAGAAGAGTCAGGAATAACAACCTTCCAAACCTCAAGGAAGCAATCATAGATGTTTTGCTTTTAGTATCAAAGTACTGTTTGGTTATATATTGGACGACATTCTTGTCCTAGTCTTAGTCTTTCTTTGGTATTTCTTTCTAGCTGTATTTTTCCCAGGGTACTCTGTACTAATTCATAATCATACTAACTACTGAAACAGACTTCAAAGTAGCAGTAGCAAGTCATATCTTTAAATCTGAAGCTATTGTCCCATCTAAAAGTATCTCTCCAGAGAAGAATTAGTTTTGACATAGTCAGTTTGCACTGAAAAGCAGCAACTCTACTGAAATATAGCAAGATAAATATACATTTGTTGTAAACAGAAATGTTTCTATGTTTTAAACATGACATATGTGAGGCACAGAATTGCTGAAGCGCCTTAATACTGGCATTCAGACTTGTCATATGAACAGATGTTGTTTGAAATCTTCAACAAAGAATTTCATGCAGAGAGACTGTTTCCTTTGGATTGTATCAAAATTTGATTTACATTCAAGTAACAACTTGCTATTTAATGAGCTCAAAAGAATGAAAAACTGCAAAAGACACTTGAAATATTTAGCACTGTAACTGGTAAATAAATAATTAATAAACACGATAGAATTATTTTCCTTGAATGTACAGGCAAGTGATCCACCTCTCAAATCAGTTTTATGGATTTCTTTAATAAATCAGTTCAAGTGTTATCAGTTATTCTGGCACTCTTAGTTTATACATCTATAGCCCACTACAACTTTTTCTCAGCAGTTTGTCCATCTTAGCAGTAATGGGTTGTGATATGACATAAGAAAAAACAAATATTAACTCTTCCTGCGGTGTTAATACATCCATATCTACTGTTTGTTCACAAGGGAAAGTTTTATGAAGCAGTTTATCGATCGCCAGCAACAAGATACCAGCTGTTTGCTGCGAAGACTTCCTTCAGCATCTTCTTCCTCATGTGACCACTCTAAAAGATCAGCAATTGAAGAAAATAAATATATTGATCAAAAGGTAAATCAAGAGTATAGGGCAGTGTATGCCTTTCCTTAAGTATTGTGAGGAAAGACCAGATTATTCAGTTTATCAAACTACATAAAAAGTGAATACAAGCTAGGATGATTGAACACAGGCTAAAAGGTTATATTTAATTTAGCCTAAAACAGATCCTTACTTGGTTTAAATTTTCCCATCTCCTCTGAATTCAAAATTCAGGATTTGATACAATATTTTGCTTAATGCACGCAGCTTCCAAAGTTCTTTTATTGAAGTACTTTTGCTGTTTATCACTGAGAAGCTAGTGGAAAGTTACAGTTTCTGAATATCACACTGGATTTCTGAGTGCCTGGATACTAATACAACAGTGAAAACATACTTCACTGAAGCAAGATCTCTCTGCAATCACTGAAGAGGACTAAAAATTTAATAATTATTCTAATTATTTAGAGGACATTAATCTGTAAGCCTGAGAATCACTAGAAAACAGGTGCCAAACACATAAAATTTATACCCATCTTCCTAAATGCTGCTGGTCTCCCAGTCAGACTGCTGGATAGTTGGGTTTGAAAAACACCAAGACTGCTTGGAATCATGACAGTGATGATGGTGGAGCAGCGTAAGTGACGTCTGACACCTCACAAATCTACAGAGGCAAAAAACATTTTCACATGCATCCTGGAATATACTGGTTTCCCAGATTTTTAGTGGCATCTACACTGATATCAGTCTTTGATCATTTGTAATATTGTTCAACTTAGTGACATTTTAAAAGACAAAAGAAAAACACTATCAGAATTGTTACAGGGTGCTTGAATCCTCTTTGAATATTAACATCTGGGGCTATTAGATATGTTTTAAGTATCTAAATCACAGACAAGAAGGAGTCTTTGTGTTGTAGTTACACAGTATAACTGGCTTTTCTAGTGTGTGGTTTGCAACCATGAGTCAGGACAGCATTCATACAGGCAGGAAGCAGAGTTAGGGAAAACATTACTCTTCTGATAGATAATGATTGAAAATAGACAATTTGCAAACTACTGTTAATTGCCTTCTCTATTTTGGAGCGAGAACCCATTGCTGTGGCTGATGTCTTCTGTGGCATTAGTAAGCCAAAGCTGAACAGCATGGCCCAGAGGGAAGTCTGTGGCAAAATCAGACCAGGAAGGCCATAGGAAGGAGTCAAGCCTAAATAAAAATCACCTGCTTTAACAAGCACAGCAGAACAATTGCATAAGTTATTAAATGACAAGCCTAGTGTTTAGCAGAACTATGCCAAATATTGCTAATAATGGATCTCAAACTCTATGCCTGCGAAATCAGAGTACATTTCTACCAGATAATGAATAGATGAGCAAAGTCCTTAAAGTTGTCTCAGCCACACAGGTAAGTCCACAATATGCAATGCAGAGCTGTGCAATGATGCAGTAGATCTGTTTACATGAATATAGCTTAGGTATTTTAAATTGCATCTGAATTGCTTCTGCCTGCTGTTCACAAAAGTGAATTCTTATTGTGTTTGAAGACAGATGAATACATGGCACAGTTTATTAAATGTGATCTTGCAATATGAAATCAGAATGCTTCATTCTTTTCAAATTTTCACTTCTGTTTAAGAGCATATGCATGTTCTGATTTTCGTTTTTTGCTTGAAATAAGCATCTGCAAATTGGTTTTGCACTATTCAACCAGCTTTAAACATGTACTTGAGGATTCTGATGCCTTAAGGGTAGAAACAGCAATGAGTAATGTTTCTGATAAACGTAGTTTAAAATAAAGTATTTACACATCCCTATTAAGAGGAGAAAGTACTAGGAAGGATTTGTGAAAGTAATTACTGTGGTTTTCTATAGTTACAGTTGCCAAGGCAACCTCACTTTTGCATGAACAAATCTTGTTAAAAATATCCTTAAAACAAGCTTGGAATGACTGGTTGCGCTGAAGTATAAACCTTACATACATACTTTACTTTTCTTTGTAAAAAAAGAAACCCAACAAAACATTTTACTAGTCTCAGTGCCTCGTAGGATGCATTCTCACTGTTCCTGACGCCAGGGGGATGGCTTCAAAAACTTTTCACGTATTTTTGCATTGTAGTTGATGAAAAAAAATGTGGAATGAAAAGGTGGAACAAAAAGGTGACATCCCACTGGCAGATTTGACTCTGTTCTTTCTTTGTGGTGCCTGAACTGTGGCTAATTCCTCCAGTTACTCGTGGACTTTAGTCAGTATTTCTGTGTTCCACACCTGCTCAAGTGATAGAAAATACTTAATCCATACATCCCCTTATTTTTCCCTTATTTCCACTTCAGCAACATGCTTTTTTTATTTCTTTAAAAATCTGCCACTATATATAAATATATGTATAGTGTTGGTTTTGTATTTGGAATCAATCTGACCCATCATTTTTGATGATTAATAGAGCAGATCTTACATGTATTTTCTTATTTAGTGTATTCATTGAGTGTTTTCAGTATTGTAATTATCCACTTCCTTTAAAAGTTTTTTAAATTATAAAAGGGGAGTAGATTTTCATTGAATTGAAAAAAAATTATTTATTTGTGTTTATTACTGTAACGATGTCTAAATTCCGTTTCAAATCTTTTTCATCTATGCCAAATCGACCAGCTCTGGAAAACAGATTTCTCTGCTATACTCCTTTTTTTTTTCCACTCAAGTCTGTGAATTCCAGCAGTTTTTCTAACCCTTCTAAATTTTTTAACTATTATGCAAGTATTAAACTAACCAAACATTAATATAAAAATTCACTTTTAGATGCCTAAATGTTGTGGGTGTGTGTCTACAGACTGTACAATGTTCATCCTTCTACATCCCGTGCCATCAGCACCTGAGCTGCTTGATAGGCAGTTTAGCGCAATGCTTTGTTTGAGTTGTTTCTTATCTGTGATGTTTTATGTCTAAAACTGGGATTCTCTGAACTTAACACTACTAGAAATTCAGGATGATCATTTTCTGCTCTCTGTTTGAGATCCTGCAGAGCAAATTTTCTTAAACTCATTGATCTTGCCATGTACCTCCTCCACTGCATGCTGATCTAGTTTGTCCTGATATGGTCTACAGGCCACAAGTTGAAGAGCTCTGGGTCAGATTAGAGAAACCAGGACTGTTCAGTCTACTATTGTTGTAGTAGAAATTACTGTGAAGGTATTTTCTGGTAGAAAAAGAAAGACTTCTTCGAAAACATGCAACAAGACAGTGCCCTCAAAAATTAATTGAAAAGATACCTGAGGAAAGAGTTAAAAAAAGTAAAAGAGGGAGTTGTTGTCTTAAATGTACATTGTAGATGGTGGAGAGAAGTTTTAGGGACAGAGAGGGAAGTGTTCTTTTATACTTCTATTTTGTATGAAAATTATTCACAATATCCTGTGAATTTCCTTAGATATTTCAGTTAAGTCTTGAACAGAAGAACTGGATGAAGTATGGAAACATAAAATTTTAGTGGGACAAGAAAAAAGGAAGTTGGCATAAAGTAAGGGTGTCTCACTGTGTTGGCTTTCACAAGAGACTGAGGGATTGTTGCAGCAAGTTTTAGGGGATAAAGAACTAAACAAACCCTGAGATTTACAACAAATAAGGTGTCCAGTAAAGTACATCTGAGTTGTCTGTTGAACACCAGCCTTGCCGCCTTAACTTCAAGACTAGAATCAGCAGGGTACAGAGTCACTTCACTTTCCTAAGAGACATACAACTTTTAGGAAGCCTTGCAGAAAAAGATTATGAGAAGGACACTTCTGAACTGGTTACTTGTCTTTGGCCACAAAATACAGGACATGGCTGTTAAATTGAAGCCTACAACTGACAGGCTCATGAGATGAACTTTGAAAATGCCTGTGGCTAAATATTTACAGATAACCCATATGGATGTTTACAGCAGTGGCACAGCAGGAGTGAATTACAAAAGAAAGCACAAGAGCATTTAATATATCCATGTATTTTATGGTTCAGACTTTGAGCCTTTCCCATATATAATTGAAGGACTATAAGCAAGCCAGCTCCCTTATTTAGTTGGATAGTAGCAAACATAACTTCTCTTTTCTCTCTTCTTTATCATTCTGTTTCCATTCTCATTCATTTCACAGGTATGAGTTTTAGTTCTGCAAGCCATGCAGTTAATAGCCATTCCTTTTTTTCCTGTGGGAGTCAGATTCATTGTTAAGGTCTAGTTGCTGGGAAAGCTTGACCTCCCACACCATATGCATCTGCCACTGATTTCCTGCTTAGAGCAGAATGTACCTGTGTGATGGGAAATCATGGTTAGGAAGTGAGAGATGATCTCACAGGTAGCCAGAGCCATTACCTTGAAGGATTATGGATATTAAGCAGCAGACCTCATGCTGGATTCTGTGTTTAATGTGTGTTTGGTTAACATCATGCGTGAGCTGCTGAGATATGAGAAATGCTTTATCTTGATAAGACATTGTTGTTTAATCTGGTTAATTTGTTACATTATTTTTTTTCTCCTGTTCTGTGCTCAGCTTCTACTTTTCCTTGCAGAAAGTATTTGTAATTGTAAAAGCTGAAAAGTCTTTTGGCTTTTCTAAGGCATAGCTTTTAGTATGAAAGACAAAGTGTCCCAAGATATCTTTCAGAAATCATCAAGTGTGAAGACATACTCATATAACTTATTTGTATTTTTTCCTTCTTAGAAAAGAACCAAGGGTAGAATATTTATTCATATATTCTTATTTCCAGAATTTCTGTTTCTTATTGTGATAAACTTATGTCCCAAGTTAATCAACCTCTCTGAACTTTATTTTGTTCATTCTATTGTGCAAAGCAGAGTTTTGGCACAAAAAGTATGATACCACTCTATTGTGATCCTGATTCTTTTCTTTAAATAATTTGAAAGAATAATTTTATCACATTAATTTTGAATATTGCAGAAACTAATAAAATGTAATTGCACATGAATTCCAAGTAGAAGAGAATATTTATTTTTAAATATTAATAAATACTACATTTTTCCAGAAGTAACTCTCAGAGAACTGTGTGCATAAGTATCAACAAAAATCATTCAAGCTTTTTGTTAATTTACTGAGCATCAAGTCTTCTCTATTTATGTCATTCACAGGATAATGCCAAAATCTATCTTGTTATAACATTCAGAAAAGTCATTAAAACAATTTACCTGCTGGAATCCTAATGGCCTATGGATCCAGCATTTTCTTCCTCATTACAGTGATGATTTTCAAAGATTTTTGTCCCACATCTGTTCTCGTCAGGTCTTTCAAATGAAGTTAATATATGTAAATGCAGTGATGTATTTCAGGTTTACTGAAAATCAAATGACCTCTTTGTCTGTTTTGCATTTTTAAAGATTTTGTTTATTTTCAGATAAAATTGATGTGTAACAAAGTCCCTATGTCTAAATAACCAATTTATAGATTTCTTTTTCATTAAGCGTTTTATCAAATATATATTTGAGCTGGTAACGTTTCACTTCTCTGACCATGTTTGCAATAGTAGTAAGACTCTGTTCTTGTTATATGATCTGTCTCTGACTTCTGATGATTTTAAATTGCTTTGTCACTCTTGTCCTTACTTAGAATGTTCAAAATTCTGTTGGAAAAATGCCAATTTTCAATTACATTCTGAGGAAAAGAAGGTGGGGGACTGGATACTTAGCCATTTTCAAAAAGAGCCATAACTCAGCACTTCGTTCTGACATATACTTTCTAATTCATCTGTTTTACAGTAAAATATTTAAAGTGTTTGATACAAAGGCTGTGAAGATAAATTAAAATACAAGGAGATGATTGCACTGCTCCATTTTCTTCAATCAAATAAAACACAGACATGGCAAAATGTTTAGTGCTGTTGTATTTCAACAAAGAGCCCGCATTAATCTGGAATGAAGGGAAAGGCAATGAGGGACTGAGTTACAGGAAAGCCCTTCTCTTTGAGCCTTGTACTCTCCCTTTCCCCACTTCTGTCAAGGAATCCAGATCTCAGTCTTCAGGCCCTTCAGACTCCAGCACCCATTCACAGGACTCATTGACAAGAACTGATTAACAGCAATAGTCATGATCCCTTCTTTCTAGTGAACAGAATTATGTGCATATACTTGTACAACCAGGAATAATGTTCTTCTTGCATCCCTCTTGAAACTCCATGTCCATATCTTCTATTACCAGTGCAACTCAGTCTGCCAGTCCCTTTTTCCCCAGAGCCTCAAGTTCCCCAGTTCTAGGTGTAGAGTGGAGCCTTCTCCTCCACCACTGTGCACCCAGCAGAAGGTATGAAAACCCCACATCAGCTTGGTGAGGAGTCCTCAGTTCCACCCTGCTGTTGGCTGCTATAAGTAATCTACTCAGCCTTCTTTACTACCTTTTCACAGGATCTCCCTGTCTCCTGCACTGAGTAAAGGTAGAAAATAAAAGAAACTTGTCCAAGGCTGCACTTTCCAAAATGAGCAGAGGGATGGATCACCTCTCCTATAAGTACAAGCTGAAAGAGTTAGGAACTTTCAGCCTGGAGAAGAGAAAATTCTGGGATAACCATAGAGCAGTGTTTCAATAGTTAAATGGGGCTTATAAAATGGGGACTGACTTTTTTTACAAGGGCCTGTAGCAATAGAGTAGGGGGTAATGGCTTTAAACTAAATGAAGGTAGATTCAGACCAGATATAAGGAAGAAATTTTTTATTGTGGCAGTAGTAAAACACTGAAGCAGGTTGCCCAGAGAAGTGGTGAGTTTCCCATCCCTGGAAAACAGTCATTGTCAGGTTGGATGGGGCTCTGAGCAACCTGATCTAGTTGAAGATTCTGCTGCTTATGGCAAAGGGATTGGACTAGATGACATTTAAAGGTCCCTTCCAGCCCAAAACATTCTATGTTTTTATGAAAAATCTACACATTAAACTTCTGAAAGTTAAATACTCAAGTAAGTCAAAAGGAAAAAAACTCCAGCACATTATTACAAGACATAAAAGAAAGGGATTCTTCTCCCTCCCCTGTGTGTCTGAGATGGACTATTATCATTCCCTTTAAGTCTTGGGAGGTTTTATGAGTATGCTAATATTATCCTTGTCCACATTCTCAGACTTAATTGAAAAAGGTTCTTGGTTATGAAAGGACGTGTAGATTTTCCAGACCAGTAGTCAGCTAATTAGAAGAACATTGCTTTCCTTAAGAGAGAGGCAGCAATCAAGGGCTACAAAATGAATGAAGGCTATTTCAGGTCAATGACTCCCAAGACTTAAGGAGATTATGCCCACTTCTCATTCGAGACATCTGATCCAACGGGACAGCCTTTGAGTCCTTGTGGCACTTACCTAATGCTAGTCCACTTTCTTGACTGTTTAGCGATCCTGTTTCTTATACAGGACAACCTCACAAAGGGCCAGATTTTCAAAATCCAAATGAAAATAGGTCTACTTTGAGAGAGGGAAATGGATTAGGTCATCTCTAGAAACCCCTTGTAATTTCATCCTCTATGATTCTGTAGGCATTAACCAAAGTTTTCAAAAGAGCTTAAGAAATTCCATACTACCTATAGGATTTAGTCACTTAACCTGCTTAAATTCTTGTGAATATTTTGTTAGGTCTCTACCCTAAACTTGCAGTCTGGCCTTCCATCACTCTTCATGTGATTTTCGTCACATTCATTTTGAAAGAGTCCAATCTCTTCAAAGATGCATAGGCGGAATGTTGTTGAACAAATAATACTATTTGCATTCAAGAGGCTACACTGCAAACTCCTGTGGGCCAAGAATATCCTATATTTTATGGAATGCTAAAACTTTAAATGGATTCTTCCCAAATATTTCCCTGCTCTTTCTTAAAAATGATTCTGGTATATTGTTTGTTGTACTGACTCTTCATATTTTCCCTAGAAGCTATACCTGTTTAAATAACAATATAATGCCTTACAATCTGTTCATTCTGAAAGTCTACATAAACCATCTATTGGCATACAAAAAATTACAAATTGAAACAGAAGCTTTGGATGATTTTTTTTTTCTTCCTTGGAATTTCTGGCATGGCACAGTAGACTATTCCCATATGGTCCTGCAGTTGTCTATAAAAGATTACTATCATGCACACTAAGCTAAAATTCCTAATTTTTATGTAACACTTAAGAAATTGACTTAGAAAAATATATTACATGCACTTATTTTTTTTCATTGTCAAGCAAACATTTCAGATATTTGTATCTCATTATTTACTTATGAGCTTGTCTCACCTGGTGTTGCAGAACACCCACCAACACTTGCCTCTTCTGTCAACTCTAAAGTAGTCTGATACAAAATAATAAATTCAATTGAAAATAATTGCTTTATGTAGTGTTCACTGGGTTTTGTGCAGTGCAAACATCTGGCTAGAAAAATACATCAAAAGCATTTCTCAAAACTTAAAAACTTTAAAACTTAGCTGGCATAGATCCCTCTGAAGTCAGCAGTACTGTGCCAGTACACCTAGGCTGTAGGACTGGTCCACAGTCATTACCTGACACCTCCCAAAGGTATCATCCTGTGTTGCTGTGCGTTTAATCTTATTTTTTTTAATATGATATTACATAAAAATTATCATTGAAAATGTTGCAGTACCGTTTCAAAGCAGTGGGTGGCACTTGCAGAGCAACAATGTTCTGTGATTTAGCTCCTTTTACAACAGTTACTGTGGTTTATTGCTTTGTCCTTGTCAAAAAATGGGATTTCATAGGCTGTAGTGTTCAGACCAAGTTCACACTGACTGGACTGAGTCTTTTTATCTGCCCAAAGACTGCAGCAGAGAAGGGTGCCAGCACTTGTGGAAGAGAAGCACTACCTGCAGATTTCCTAAATCTGTGGCTAAGGACATATATATGTGGAAATAAACTCAAAGGACTGTGGGAACCAAGACATGAACTTTATTCATGGTTCCATAGAAGCATATACTTTCCATCTAAACCTTTCATCCAGGAAATACTATTGGTAATTTGCTAACTTGCCACAGTGGTTCCTTACAGTTTTAAGTAACCTGCAAGAGTTTTTTAAAATGTGTTGCTGAAAGCATATCTAAAAGTAATCAGATGCTGCTAGGTGATTTCAGGACAGTGTAATAAGCTACAAAATAATGTTCTATAGCAGAAAACTATATGGCATTGTCATTTCTGCACTGAGTGTACTTATAGGTTGCATAAAAAAGTACATAAATAAATAAAGAATAAAGGCTAATAAAGATACACTGAGGGTGTCCTCACAGTACAGCACAATCTGTAATAAAAAAACCCAGCAGGCTAAACAGATATGCCTAAAATAACCTCAGCAGAGTATACTGTACTTATTTAATTCCACATCATCTGATTGAGTAATGTCTTTTATACATTAGCACTGCTCATAATTTCCTCTGCAACATTCAGGAACTCGGCAGGTATCACAAGTTTTAATTGCCAGTCTCATTCTACACCAGCATGTGGCATGTAGACATTATTAAACAAAATACTGATCATTGCCTCCATTTTCTGTTTGTACAGTTCCATTGCATTTGCCTGGTGTGCTATGCAGATTTGGAAAATTAAATGGGAAGCAGTTTGGTTTATTTATCTAATATAGAAGTAAGGATGCATATTTGAAAAATCTATAATATTGCTTGATTTTCTTCAACATGAATATTGACATACTTACGTTGCTGTTTGACTGGCTGCTGACTCCTTTAAATATGAGAAATGGATCAATTGTGCTTATCTAAAAATATTATCTTGTGTTACTTCTTCTGGATATTTTAAACTCAAGATAAATTCACCAGAGTTCTGCTGAAGGAAGGGCTTCTGAATCCTGAAGAGAAATGAGGACTATTAGCTTCAAAAGTGGCTACACTGTTTTTTTCTTTTCCTTTTTGGATACCTGAGACCCCTAGGCACCAAACTAGGATCTCACACATACCTATGTATTCCAGGATTAAAGAACTGGATAACTGGCTCCAATCAAAATTCTGACACAATGCAGAGGCAAACAGGACAGTAACAAACCTTAAAAACTTCACCTAAGCCACATTCCATTAGATATGCTTAGACTAAGGTCAGTGCCCAAGGATGTCTTGCCTTGGGTGCAAGTTTCACAGCTAGTCGTTAAAAAAAGTGAAGAAAAAGTAAGTACACTCTGTCTGAATAACATGGTCCAACATGCTGTGCTCTGACCCATTTATCCATTCCCATGACTTCTTAGGCATAGAGAGGAGGCCTTTGTTAGTCTTGCTACTTAGAGAGATGATTCAGCAGCCCCTGAGAGTATGTAAGTAGCCCTTGTCCAAGGCCTGACGACACCTTTTCTTGAGATATTCTTCTTCCTTGGGGGCATTAGCTGGTTTAGTGCTTGGCTTGGGGAAACATTAAGTGAATCACTTCAAGCACTCAACATCATTGTGGAGTCTGAAAATACATAGACTCCTCATTCCTGATTTTCCAGGGCATGTTCCCTTGCTTATAACTTGGTGAATTTCCTTGCTTGTGCTACAAGCTTTAATGCCAAGGTGTTTTGTCACCTACTTTAAACACTGAAAAGTCGTCTGTGCCAGATAGGGAGCTGTAGACAATGTCAGGAAAATTTATTTGCCTGAACTTTTTTTATCGAAATCAGATGAGCAGAAACTGGAAATTGGGAAGGAAATGAATGCTTCCTGTGTTTGAAATCTTTTCAATTTCTAAGATGTTAGCAAGAATTTTTATTACAAATAAATGGACATAACACATTTCTAGGCAGCACACTTTTTTCCCTGATGTTTGATGTAATTGCAAATACTCTAAAGCACGTATTTATAACAGGAAAAAAAACAACTGCAGCAAAATTGCTGATTTTCCACCTTTATTATTCCCAAAGTCTGATGTTCCCAGTTGAGCCCTAAAAAAATTATTACCTAACATCTTGTAAAAAAGATACTCCTGTTATTTAGAGGCTTCTTTCTTCAGTCCTGATGAGAGCAAAAAACAGTTATATGGGATTCCACTGACAATAATTTCACTGACTGAGAGACTGAGTTTTTATCTCACTGGGTTGTTAGATTGTTGGGTCAAATCAACCATCTTGTCTCTGCTGTGTATCAGGGAGGGGAGGCAGGAGGGAGGCTTGGCCTCCAGTAGTGGTGTCCACATGGTAAGGTTTGAAGCCAACGTGGCTGAGTTCACGGAGTGCATGTGGCTTGGGAGCCACATGGCTGAGCTGTCAATCAAATATGGCCCACCTGGTAGCCAGACCACACCACACCCCCTGGTGCTAGGAGGCCACTGAGTGGTCAGGGAACCAGATGTCTAGCCTGGGAGGAGTGGCCATGGTAGCTAGACGATGTAAATAGAGGCACACAGGGCCTCCATCATGTCCTGCCTTCTCTTCTGGAACCTGCCATCATGTGACCTCAGTGGTAGCTGTACAAGTCTTGTTCTAACCTCTTTCTGTCTTTCTTTCCTTCGCTCCTTAATCTCTTATGGGTAACTTAAAACCGATCGGTTGTATTTCACTAAGTTGTATGGGGTTGGTGTTTGCTGGGTGCTTTGTGGAAAGTTTGTCCTTGGTTGTTTGTTACTCCTGTAAGACCCTTTTGCCAAAATGCTTATTTTCTCGCTAAATTAAAAGAAATTCTTTTGGGGGAAAGTGCATAGCTTTTTATGCAATTCAAGGTATCAAAGAACTTAAAGGCTTTGCTAGAGTTCATATGGATGAAACTCTTGGAGTCTTAAATATAAGTAAACCACCCAGGCAAGTGTATGGCTTAGACCCAGAGCTTTACAAGGACATTAGAAGAAAAAAATCGTGAAAGAGTTGCAATTGCATTCAGCATAGTCAATTATATCTAAATCCATAATAAAGTACCGTGCTGTTATAACCACTAAACCTGTGTTGAGCTACTGCAAATGAGTTAAAACCTACACAAATATTTTTCAGTATATGAAATATTTATACCTACATAATATTTATTATAAAGGTGTATGTTAAGGGAACTTTTCTCTCTGACCATCCAGAAGCCACTCTGGCAGTTACGCTTGCACCACCTGAGCTGTGACCGATTCCCTGCACAGCTACACACCCCACATTCACAGTCAGACCAGGTTTCTTTACCATCTCAACCCCAGATTTCCCATAACAGAGTCTCAGACATCCAGATCCTTAAAGTAATTTAATCTTGGTGCAATAACTAAATAACAAAATAACTGCTTGAGCTGGTGCCTCTGAGGAGGGACCCTGAACAAAGGAACCCCTGGGCTTTTATACCCTGACAGTCTAAGCGAACAAAAGTCTGGGAGTCATCAGTTCTTGTCCTGGCTCAATTCCTTGGCTGGGACACAGGTCCCTGTGCCCTTTGTTAGCCAAAGGGTCAGCAGTTCACAGCTCTTACCTCAGGCTCTCACCACCCAGACAGAGCTCAATCTGCAGCTTCACACCAAGCTACCTGCACTAAATATATTCCTCAACACGTGTATCTCATACTGTGATTTTCAGTTTATATTTCTGTTGACCATATCCAGGGAATGGAATAAATTTTTTGTTTATATTCAACAACCCTATTAATAATTTCTTGATTTTACCTGAAAATCCAATATATTATTTTACAAACTACCTTCTGAAGTGTTGCATACTTTATTTCAGCTTTCAAGTTGCAGGCTTTTTGAGAAACACACAGATTCCCAACATAGGGGTGTTTTCAAATCATCTGTGTTCTTACTTCCACAGGCTCTACAGAGATGGGTTAGAACATGAGAAATGTTAAAGGGGCCACACTTGAAAAGGCAAGAGATAGAAAGGAGATTGTAGCTTGCAGGTGTAGGTTAAAAGCAATAGGCATTTTATTAAGGACAGCCAGTATAATTAACAAGTTTTAAGGTATTTTCTAGGCTTCTGTTTCGCTCAGAAGATATGTTACTGTGACTCAGAGTCAATCCGAGTCTTGAGAGAAGTTCTGGCAAAATTATTTGTCAAATGACTCGAGGTAGTGTTTTAGAAACATGTAAAGATGATTTAAAGCAATGTGCTTAAAGATTCCATTTCAGAATGATCAAAAACAGGGCCCACAATGCTAGGAATATCAAAATCTCTCTCAACCATTTTCTTCGAGGTAATAATCTCCAAACAGTTGACAGATTTAAGTCTTACAAGGTGCCAGAGGCTTTCTGTTTGTCAGAGGTGCAACTCCTGAGCTAAATTCTTCAGCTGTGATTTTTATCTTGATTTGCTCTATTTGTTAATCACTTTCTTAGGAATTAAGTTCTTGTTTTTTTCATTTATCTCAGTCCTTTCATTTCACATTCAGGAAGTCCTGTGCACAAGAATACACCTGAAATACTGTTCATGACCAGAAGCAAACACAAGCACATTTTGCTCACCACATTTTTTTGTTCAACATCTGGGAGGAAAAAAAAGGGACCTACTTTCATCTCGTCTAACTCTATGCACTTAAATGATACATCTGAGCTTTTTTAGCTGGCTCTTCTGTGTAGTCAAGGCATCTCCAGAGTATGATCCAGCCCAGTCAAAATCCAAAGCAAAGAATGAGTAGCAAAAACGTTTGACTTGGCCAACTGGAGAAGAAAAAAATATGTAATAAAGAAAATAATATTTGTGCTAGTCAACAAAACTATATGGTTCATTCTACACAGAACTACCTAAGAGTTGGGATAGGGAGGCCAAAAGCTGCAAGATAAGGATGGGACCTTCCTTGAGGAATTTGCTCTGTATATAAACATTTAGATTTTTTCAACCATCCTTTTCTTGGGAAAGAACGCTCATGCCACAGACTGTGAAAAATAGCTTTATCATCAAGACCTTTGTGTTTAGTATTACATGCACTCAGCATCGTATTGGTTCATTGGTCTGTCATGTACATGTGCTATATTTTACGACAATTAAAAAATACACTCTCTTTGTCTTCATTTTATAGCTCCGTAAATCTGTTTTCAGCATCAGAGCAAGAAACCTTCTGGAAAAAGAGACAGCAATCAATAAAATTCTAAGGTAAGAGTCAGATGTGATTTGGTATTGTTTTCACTGTTGTCTGATTTCTCATAACCTTGTTTTTCACAAATGTTACTGAATATAAAATATTTATAATAATGTGTCCCTTTGTAGTACATCTATTGCCTTCATTATCAAAGGGAAATTGCTCTTTTCTCTGGGTATATTATGTGCTTGAACAGCAACAAGAGAGAGATCATTCTTCTTTGGTATATATTTGAATTCCGTGTCATGCAGAAAGATCACATTTAAGCTCTTTTCACATCTTCATTCTAAATTAACCCAAACACGTCTCTTCATAACTGGTGTTATTTTACCTAAAGAATTCTAGCCTGGTTTTTGCAAATATATGCACATAAATGTTCAGAGAGATTGTACACTAAAAAACATAGACTGCAACTAATCTTATTCTAAGTACCAAACAGACAATGAAGATTTCAGAACTGTGACTTCTGTTGAGGATTTCTTGAATGTTTTTATAATAATCACTCTTTCTGTATTCCATATCAAGTAAGTCCTCGGTACCATAAGTGATTAATGGAAGTCTAAGGCTCTAAGTTAGAATGTCTGAAGTTATCATATGCATAGCAGCACCATGCTGCAGTTTTTCCTGCCACTGTTGGTTTTACGTTAGAATGACTGTTTGATATAAAAGGTGCATTAGTAATGCCTACAATTTATAGATATTTATATTTATATTTGTATTTACATGCTTAGCAAAGCAGTTGCATGTCCAGAGGGTTGTCAGTGAGAGGTCCCAGGTAAATAGACAGGGGGAAAAAAGAATAACTTTTCTGAAAAGTACAAATTAAGTAAGGAGCAGTGAACTTGGAGTTCAGTGTGATTTCTGAATTATGAAGTTTATTGAATATATGGCATTTGAGAAGTATTACCACTCTGGTTCTTTTTAATGCTCTATCAGAACACAACACAGGAAGAACTGTAGAAATTAGCATGGCACTTTTTCTGTCTTTAAATCCATGTAATGAAAACATTAACAGTTACTAACTCAAATGAATGCTCATTTTAAAAATATTATTGATAAACGTAAATGCAATACCATAAGTATATAATTTTAACAAATTTAGGGCTCTGTTTGTAAGCATTTCTTTCAGTTACATGATTATACCTTGATTTTACAGACATTACTGTTACAGATAGATTAATCAAAAACCTTCTAAAAATATGAGTTTAGATACAGGTGTCCTGGCATCATTCCAATAAGACATTTTTAATTAAATTCTGTGTTATATGAGAACTGTGCAATGTTTTTGACATCTACAGGGTTACACAAATGTCAGTTTGTTTGGTGTGATTCCTATAATAAGATAAAAAGTGTAGAAAAAAGAAAATACCCTACTTTTATATACTGAAATTTATTTTTTAAATGAAATCTATATTGGCTCCATTCTTTCTTAGAAGAAAAAAATTAAGTCCTACACATTGAAATTCAGAATTCTGATGCTCCCATCAGCACAGATTCTTCCCCTTTTCAGGAGAAGTCTGAAACACAATGGGAGGAGAATCCAGCCAAACCATGGTTTGGACTTCACCAAGTTCTCAGAAATACCAAGACAGAATCAGATATCAGTCCTGCCGGTTTCATTCCTACTGAATTCCACTTGGTCCTTCAGATCATGGCTTTCTGCTAAATACTTGTATCTAAAAGGACTTCTTATCAATTCAACCAAATTCCTCTGAAGAAAAGTTTCTGAGGCAGAAGAAGAAAGTTTTCATTTACTAATCTATTATTTTATTTGTAATTAATCTATTTAATCTATTCATTTAATTTGCATTTACTGCTTTTTCCCATCTATTTCCTGTTTCATCAGCAATGAACTTTGAGAGGCATAGGAAAAGGAGGGAACTTCTGTCAAGTAAGAAAAACATGGTATCACATGTCCTCTAATGCTTTCTTGGGATGCTTGTAAGTCATTTACAGAGGCAGTCTTACTCTCTTTCTGAGAAAAAGGAACAAATTCTGTTTATTGTTCCTGGGTTTTGCCTCAAAATTGTTAAATATGTTCTGATCTATGACATTTCCAGTGCATCTGTTCCTGCACAAAAATATTGTGTTCATGGCCTCTCTGGTGGGTGTGCTGGTAGCATTGCCAGTGATGGGCTGACTGGTCCTGAGGACTGCCAGTGTTTCCATGTTGATGACAGTGTTGCCACTGTTGATGCAAGCAAGTTTTACAAAGAAAGAAGTGATAAGATTTACAACTGAAACTTAGAATCCGTTTACATAACACAGGAAAATTCAAACTCTCAACACATTAGAGATTCTTTTTCTTATTTTTTATTTAGTTCTAAATTATGTAAACTCCTTCATAAAATTAGGTGAGTCTCAACTATTCAAAGTATCTGAGAAGAAATGGCGTTTATGCCAAGAACAATAAGAAATAACTCAGGATGTCCCTTCAGAAAAGATTACTTCTTTAATTTTTGTCTACCTGAATTAAGGAACATTTATGTAAAGCAATGCCTTTACATAGTAAAGCTGCCCATAGGCAACTTCATCTTGATAAAATTGCTGCACTGAAAGAAAATTTTAAGTCTGTTCTAGCTTAAGTCCACCTCTGACCTTTTGCCCCCTCCTTTTTAAACCCTGTCAAATTATATTTTAGTCAAACTGTGATTGTTTTAATATAACCAACTGTACTATGCATTATACAAAGGTACTTCAAAGTCTCTCTTGTGCATCTTTCTCTATCCAAACCTTGTTTTTCACTTCGTATGCTGAACTGCAGCGTAACATTTACTTCCCCAAGAAAAGGGAGAAGGACATGAATAGCTCTTGACCGTCCAGAGACAGTTCATACATTCAGTCCTAGTTGTCTCACTTGTCATCTGGTGTTACATTATACAATAAAATGGGTCTCTTGGCTCTCTTCATTTTCCTGAAGCTTTCTTGCTGCACTCCAGGGGAACTATCTAGTTTCCGAACATTGTTCTTTAGAAACCAGCTCTCACCTTGCCTCCTTGAGGTCTTTGTTCAATTAGGCATGAGAACCAAGTAAAGGATGTAGCAACTACTGTCCTGGATACTTTGACCAGTGGTTTTCATTTTTGCTCTGCCAGTTTCAGAGCACAGAGGGGTTTAACTTTTTATATAAATCCATTCTGAGGTGGGGACTTTGCTGTTGGAAAATGAAACAAGGCAAAAGTGAATATAGACAGTAGGAACAACTTTTTCAACACAAAATCTCATTTAGCAGTGCCTCTGAATTGCTGACAGCTCCATTCCTTTCTGAAAATTATGATACATTCCCTCAGCAGCAATAACCACTTCTAGCAAATGTAATTCCTCTTGCATAACTTCAGTGCTTCACACAAACTCACTTTAACTTGCTGTGAACAGTACTATTCCTCTTAAAAGCATGTTTTGTGCCTGTGTTCTTGTGACCCTCATTACTTGCAGGATCATTATCTAAGAATGAGGTCTAGTCCCTTAGTCCTCTAGTTCCCCTGGCGTTCTGAAGTAGAGGCAATGGAGTAGGTCCAGTCAAAACATTGTGGACAAATCAATCCATTCTCTCCAGTATTGAGGATAAGTTGTAAACAGCACAAAATGGTGGGGAAACTGAGCAAATTAGAATTAGTTTCACATAGTCCAAAATATAATCAAAGTGTCAGTAATGCAAAACCTTTTTCTGGTGTCTATTAAAACTGTGCTTCACAGAATCAGAGAATGGTTGAGATTGGAAGGCACCTCTGGAAGTGATAACTTCCCTGCTCAAGCAGGGCTACCTAGAGCCAGTTGCGCAGGACCGTGTCCAGAATACCTTATGAATATCTCCAGGGAATAAGACTCCACAACACATGTATATAAAACTATGTATTGTGACAGTCTGGGAAACTAACTTTTTTTTTTTTTAATGGGCAGCTTTTTATTTGCTTTTCATTACAGCTGATGCTGTAGTCAGACTGTATGCTAGGGGTGTGCAATAGGATTATCACTGTTCTAGACAAGGTTTGTCTGATGTGTTTCCCTGGGCCTGAGGGAATAACATAACTGATGTGTAAATGGAATGTTCAGTTTCATAAACACCTAATTGAGTGAAGTGCATTTATCTTACATTTCAAACCTAAATGATTCTATGATTCTGTGATCCTAGAAAACATACCTTTGCTATCCTTAATTAGAGATTTGCTTGCATTAAATAAGTGACTTGTATTGGTAAGTTCTGAATCACTTGCAACAAATTTCTAGGCATATGTTTTGTGTTTTCTCTCTCAAGAGTATGATTTCTTCCTTCATAACTTTGAGTGTTTGGTACTATGCATTTCTCAGAACGAATGGTCCAGGTAAGTTGGTAATTATTGTCATCAGATGCAAAATCCAGACTCAGTAACCACCTTCTTCAAGATCTACAAGCATCATTGGATTTCAACTGCCTAATGCAAAGACAAACAGAAGGAAATACTGGAATGCACATATTCATTGGTAAGAAGTTACTCTGTTTTATGGGATTTATGCCAAATAATCACCATGTTATGGATCACTGCAGAGCACAATTGGGAAGTAGAGTTATTGGGCTATGGAGTCTCCAACACTGCAGGTGTGGTAAAAGAAGTTAGACAAACATCAGCCCCAAATAGTGTAGCTATCTTTTATCACATTTTGAGAGACATGATAGGCTGGATGGCCACACCTCTTCTTCTACATTCCTTTTATCATTTTTTTCTACAATCCAATAAAATTAGCTGTAGGAGGAGAAGCCGAAACAGCAAGGCAAGAATGACAATCACAATAAAAAATTGCTAAAGAAAGAAATTCTGCTACCACAACTCAGCTGGCTGAGCAGACACTAAAGAAATAAGTGACTATTTAGGGGTTTTTTCTTTAGAGACATATGCAAGGAAACAAGAAAAAACATGGAAAAGAAAAATCATGAGTTGTCCAGGTTGCGTTAATAATCCATTTTATTTCACCAGCCAAATTTGGATTTCTTTAAAAAATAGTATATTTTTACCAAAGAACAGTAATGTAGCTGTGGTGAAAATGTGCATTTTGCTTGCTATTCAAAAAGTGCCTTATTGAATTAAATTTATAAATGAAAGACAGAAACTCCTCAACACTTATCAGGTACATTCCCCATGAATCTCAGATTGTCACATTCCACCATGTATTCTGAGCTAGGTGGAATTATAATGAGAGCTGAGAAAGATTTAGTAAGGATAGAGTCATAGAGAGGGGAAACAATGCTGAATGAGGCTGATAACTGAGTGTCATACTGAAGGATACCACCCTGTTGAGACTTCAGTGTGAGCACATTTCAGGGACAACAAGAACAAAAGTACATAGTAATATATGCAGTTGCTACAGTTACTACATAAGTACTCACTCATTAAAATAACACAGAAAAAAAAAGCAAATCAATGTTATACTGGAATGCAAGATGAATAAACACTTGTTTGTGGAAAGGATGCCTGACTAAAAAGTCCAAGTGTGAGCCACATGCATACCCTCTGCAAGAGACTTCAGAATACTCATTAAAGGTATAGTATTTTGAAGTATTGATAAAAACATTTAACATTTTACATTAGGTCAAAGAATGTTGCTTGAACACTCTCTTCACTAATTATTTTTCAGGGATTCCAAAGCATGAAATGGTTTGAAGGACTTCAAAAGTTTGGACCTCCTAATTGGTTGCAGGTAATACAAACTATGTGGTCCAAAAATGTGTGGTATTGCAATATTGTATTGTTCTGTGTGATCTTCCTCTGGCTTTCTGATAACCTATCAAATTGCATTTTCTTTTTCAGGATATTTTATTACAATTGTGCTTTTCAAGGCAAATTTGGACCATGTACTTTGCAGCTGCTGGACTGTGTTCAGAGTTCTGAAAAGTGAGTCCAGAAGCTTGACATATTTCTTGTCTCTTCTCCTTTGTTTCATGACTTCCTTATTCCTCCACAAGTGAATGTGAACCTCACTAATATTTTATAGAGGTGGAATAGGAAGATGAAAAGGACAATTTTAGCTAAAAAAAGGAATTTTGCCTCTGTTATTCAAAGGTCAAAAGACTCTGACCAGCTGTATTTAAGTAAGGATGTATCAAGGCAAGAAGAGCACTTTTTTAAACTCCAATTTTCAAACCACATAGGACTGAATTTTTAACACTGTGGCACAGTGATTGTCCCTAGTGAGGGATTCAGCTCCAGGCATGTAGTTGACAGAGGTCTAGTCAACAAAGGTAGTGGAGCCCAGTGAGATATTTAGCTGACTACTTTGTCTTTCGGTGTCTACTTTATGGTTACTTTAATACCTTCCAAACATCATTAATTAAATTAATTGGTTAGGCAATCAGTGAAGCTGTCCACATATGCACATGTAGTAATGTATGAGATGCCAGAGGATGTCCAAGACATCCCCTTGAACTTGGCAGGTAATACAGAAATTTGTAGGGATATTGTACCCTGCTGGAGCAGCAGCTGGAAGCAAGGCCAAATACTCTGTACAACCCATTTAATTGAGTCGTACGTCTCTGCAGGCTGTGAGGGAAGTCTGGAAATACGGATCACATGCAGGCACTGAGAGTAAGTATGTAAGTGTACATATTTACAATCAGAACACAAATCCTCTTGTAGACTTTAAAAATGGCAGCTGTGCAATTCTGGAAATTTCATGGCACCTGCCTTCTTTTTCAAAATTCCCCAAAGATCTGCAACTCTAAGCTGCTGAAAAATGTCCAGATTCTGAGTCCAAAGGATAACAAAGTGTGGCTTTTACTAATAGTTCATACAAGGAAGATGGAGACACTAATTCCCATGAAGTAGAGAATGCCAGGAGAGAGGCTGTCAGAAGTAGCCATGGCCTTTTCAACATAGCATCTTTTTCTCTGGAAATACAAAAAGTTTCTTTGCAATTACTTGATAAATATTCTGATCTCTGTGATATACCACTGACATTTCATTATTTCTCTCTTCACTTCAGTAGGAGCTGCAGGGCTTCCAGAGGTATTGAAAATAAGGCAATGGATGTAAATTCTAAATATGGATTTAGTAGTCTAACTTAAAGATCAGAAATAATACTAAGTCTTTCTACAGTTGTTAGTTACTCTTTATGCATGCCTGTTCTGCCATAGTATGCCCATACTATATAGCTAAGTCTATTTTGTTATACAGCTAATAAGCGAATAAGTCATCGTGTTCATTAGTCAAATAAAATACGTATTGCTTGAACATTTAAAATTCTCTTATATTATGAACACTAAGGGTTTATGTAACTTGGTATTCATGAAGTTGTGTGCGGGTCACTTTTTGATCTTAAGAAAATAATTTCTAGCTGTTAAAAGCAGAGCACAATAATTTATATATACAGAGGGGGAAAAAAAGATGTTATCCTGTTTGTCACAGCAAGAAGCCTTTATACAGAACTTTCCATTGTCTCTGCTAGGAAAAACTGGATTGTCATTTTGATGGAGTTAGATAGGATCTATTTTTAGGAAATGATTTTGCTTTTCTCTTTTTTTAATCCAAAATTGCAGAGGTATTCAAATATCTCTTTTGTTTTCTGACAATGTTATATGGTATCATCTCCATAATATAATGCTTAAAATCCATTGGTATTAAAATGTTCATGATTTGCCTAAGATGAACTGTGTTTTATAAGACATGTAGTAATTTTCTTAAATGTCATGATGCTTCAGTTCAATGTAGTATAACCGAAACCTTTCTATAACAAGGGTAGCACAATGTATTTTTTCCCTAGCATGCTAATCTTTTTGGCAGTGATGACACTGAAAGGCATTCTAAGATTCTCATTTTTGTTCCAGATCTCCCTTTGGATTCCTACTTGTATCAGTTATGTATTTAAATCCAGAAGAAGGAACAAAAGCAGAGAAGAGTGAAAAAAAGTCACAGTGGGGAAAGAACATGCCATGGACACCTTTTGCCATCAAGCATGATCATTCCATGCTGTCAAGGATAGCATTTATCTAAGCCTTACAGCAGACTTGAGTAGTTACTCAAACAGTGTATAGTTTTTTTTTCATCCTTCTAGAAAAAATGGAGCTTCAGTTCAATAAAATGTATGGACTAATACCAGTTGGGTCTTGTGTTTCTCTGAATGGTTGCACAACACAAAATGAGCAATAAGTATTGCACAGTGTAAAATTAAAATTGAAGCATTCTTGGAATGTTAAAATATGTTTCCAGTGTTGAAATTCCATTTCTCAGGTATCAGAAGATTTATGTGAGCTCTTTCCATGGAAACCTCTCTTTTCCTTAAGCAAATCAATTTTGTTGTAGCCACTGAGATAAAGTTATACATGCTCTATTTAGCTGTAGCACACTTACTAGCCAACAAATACTCATTTCTGCCAAAATATGTTGTAAAATTTAAAATGTGTTTGCCAAAAGAAAATGAACCATGAGCAAACAAGTGAGAAAACCCACAGAAAAAATGCTGCAAATTGAATGCATTCTCAGAGAACAGACATTTCATATTGCAGGATAGCAGACCTTGTTCTTTCTATACCTCATAGCCTGGTCTGTTTGCCACTGATATCAGCCATGTGCAACTTTTCATTTCATATATATGGTTCTAGTTATTTAAAACACTCAGAATTATGCTGAAAGTCTTAAGTGTGTAGGTACAGCCCTGAAAGGGACTAAAATTGTTCTTATACTTATCCTATTCCCTTCTTTATTGCTGAGAAGCTGTTTCTACTGATGGTTAGTGTGTTGATTGACCCCTTTCAAACTTCATGAAGTTTTGAGGGATCATAAACTCTACAGCAAACTGAAAAATAAAAGGCCCTTGCTAAGGCATGGAGAAGGTTTATCAGATGACTGGTTGTATTGCAGAGTGGGTACCATTGCTTTGGAAATGTTTTCCTGGGAAATACACAGCTCTTTTATTGGTTTGGTCTGTTGCTGTTGAAGCACTTGCTTCCTACAAAGCCAAGCTGACTTCTCTGAATGTGCTACCTCTGAAATTGCCATTTATACTGAAAACTCTGTGTCTTCATTTTTGTATTTCTTCACAGGGCCTGCACTAGGCAACGCATGCTGAGTGGATCATTTGAGGGGCAGCCAGCAAAGGAAAGGTCAATCCTTAGTGTCCAGCATCATATAAGACAAGAACGCAGGTAAACATGGACAGAAAAGATGGTTTTAAAATATTCTTTAAAAAAAGGTTACAAAAAGAATTAAATTTGAACAATGCCTAAGATGTGAAAAACCAAAAATACCTACTTGTACAAAGAACTGAATTCTACATTCTTCATTGTAATCATAATGAAATTCATTGTACTATATGAATGGGAAAAATGCCTTTTATTTCAAATGTCATTTCTTTTGTCGACTACAAAGCTACCAATTTAAAGATCAGAAGGAAAGAAATTGGCTTATGTTAGACCAGATTGAAAACAATTGAAGAGCGTATAAGCTTCTGATGTTAGCGAGAGAAAAATGATAAGAATTTCAGATATTGGGTGACTGGAGAGCAGTGCTTTATAATGATCATCTTATAAAGGTCAAAATTTCATCTCAAGATGTATTTTTAAATTGATTATTATTGTTTCAGGTCACTGAGACATGGTTCCAATAGCCAGCGAATCAGCAGAGGAAAATCTCTTGAAACATTGACTCAAGATGTAAGTCCTTATAGAAACAGTGGTTTCAATTTGAGAATCTAAGAAATAAGAATACATAATACCAAATAAATGCTTCTATAAGACTAATTTCTATTTATGAGCTACCTTACAATTTGGCTTTTGAAATCTTGAAAGGAAGTTATGTAACAAATACTGTAACTGCATTAGAATTATCCTCAAAATAATTGCAATAGTTATTTCACTGATAGACTTACTGGGTTTGGAACACTTGCTGAGATAGATTCACTGAAGCTGTAGACACTACATTAGGAACACAATAATTGCTACCAAGGACACCTTAAAAAGCCTTACTCTAGAATTGCACAGATCACTCAGGCTGGCAAAGCAGCACTTCAAAATTTCTGATACTCTAGCAATATTTTTCAAGCAACAGAACTGTCAGATGAAAGGACAAAGACTAAAAGAGAGAACAGTAATAACACTGGTGTAGTTTCACGCAGTTAAGAGCATTTTCATTTCTGCAAGTTCATACAGTATATTGTAGATCTCTGTGACAATGAAAATTCAAGGGACAATATTAGTCCACTCATTTCCAAACTATCACAGTCTTCAAAGAAACAGAATCACAGAATCAGCTGGGTTGGAAATGACCTCTGAGATCATTGAGTCCAACCTGTGACCTAACACCACCTTTTCAACTAGATAATGGCATTAAGTGCCATATCCAGTCTTTTCTTAAAGACCTCTAGGAATGGTGACTCTACTATCTCCCTGGGCAGCCCATTCCAATGCCCAGTCAATCTTTCTGTAAAGGACTTCTTCCAGATGTTCAATCTAAATGTCCCTTGGTGCAGCTTAAGACTATGTCCTCTTGTCCTGTTGCTACTTGTCTGGGAGAAGAGACCAACCCCCACCTGGCCACAACTTCCTTTCAGGTGGTTGTAGAGAGTGATGAGGTCTACCCTGAGCCTCCTCTTCTCCAGGCTAAATACTCCCAGCTCCTTCAGCCACTCCTCATAGGACTTGTGCACCAGTCCCTTCACCAGCCTTGTTGCCCTTCTTTGGACCCACTTCCAGCACCTCAATATCCTTCCTGAACTGAGGGGCCCAGAACTGGACATAGTACTTGAGGTGTGGCCTCACCAGTGCCAAGTATAGAGGAAGAATCACTTCCCTGATCCTGCTGGCCATGCTATTTCTGATATAGGCCAGGTTGCCATTGGTCTTCTTGTCCACATGGTCACACTTCTGGCTGATGTTCAGCCTGCTGCCAACCAGCATCCCCAGGTCCCTTTCCACCTGGCTGCTCTCCCACCACTCTGTCCCCAGCCTGTAGCTCTGCATGGGGTTGACATAGCCAAAGTGCAGGACCCAGCACTTAACCTTGTTGAACCTAAACTGTAGGTCACTAAAGCAGATGTAGCTTTGCTAGTGTTCAACAGCAAGGATAACACCCAGCATTACCCCACCAGGAGTGAGAATAATAATACTGATTGTAGCCTCCATTGAATGAGCTCTTACAGCATCCTCGCTCCCACTCCCCAGTCCCTGCACTCAGCAGTCACTGACTGTATGTTCTGCATGCCTTGCAAGCTGGCAGCCATGCAGCAGGCTTGAGAAAGGGTATCTAAAGCCTTTTCTTTCCCAGTCTATGCCCTTAGTAACTCCAGTGGTATTCATTCCAGTTCAGACAGATTGGCTGAGCTTACAGAACATCTGTTTTTAAAGTTAAGATTGGATGGAACCTCAATAAAATTAGAACTGAAATTAACCTTGATGAAAATAAGGAGCCTTATGTTGTAGATAGAAAATACTGTGCAATATCCTTGACTGAGCTGATGGGCAGTACATTTAGAAATAAAGACCTTTCATTTGAATATTTCTATGTAAAATACCGTATCTTGCTTTCATCTGAAACATTAAAAAACAACAACCCTCAGAACCTCATTTAAAAGGAATCATTTTGCTTCTAGCACTCTAACACAGTGAGATACAGAAATGCACAGAGAGAAGACAGTGAGATAAAGATGATCCAAGAAAAAAAGGAACAAGCTGAAATGAAAAGGTATTTAAAAATCAAAGTCTGAGTTCACATTTTCTGTATTAACTATTCTCTGTATGAAATAAAATGTATTGAGAGTTAACATGAAAAAAAGAACAAAGTGTAAAGGATATTTTTGCAAGGTATAATGCATAACACTTAATAATTTGTGGTTTTTCAAAAGGAAAGTCCAGGAGGAAGAGCTGCGAGAGAATCATCCGTATTTTGATAAACCCCTTTTCATAGTTGGTCGTGAGCACAGATTCAGGAATTTCTGCCGAGTGGTGGTACGAGCTCGCTTTAATGCGTAAGTTCATTTCATATCAACATTGATTCCAACAGGTGTTTACCTCCATGCCCTCGGAAATGAAGTTCCAACTTTTCTTTTGCAAGGAAAACTGCATATAGTGTGGTCATCAGACAAGCTGGCAGTCAGTTGTCTGTGGCGTAGTCTTGCTGTTGGAAGAAAGGAAGCAGTAAAATGCTTTGTAAGGACAAATGTGTTTGAGCAGTCTGTGATGCTGAGGTGGGTGAACTGAAAGGCTAATGTTTCCCATTCTTAGACCTTGGGGATTCAGCTTGCTATTCCCCTCCTATTCCTCATCATAATGCGGGAAGTTTTTATTCACCAGCAGTTACTCATAGAACAGAAAAAGGTGAAGAGATATGATTTGCACTTAGGCTCACCTAAAGACTCCATAGCCCATAATTAGGGACCCAGGATGGGATGGGAAGGCGCTCAGCTCTGAGAGGTAAAAGGAGAATCGCTGAAACCAGGGGAAAACCAGGAAGACTCAGCAACTAAACTGTAGGTGTGTCTGAGCATGGCAGATAGAGATCTAGGTACAAGCAGCTTGATATAAAATCATCTTACAGGTCTTCTTTTAAACCTCTGTCTGTGACTGACACCCTAATTTTGGAGGGTTGATGCATGTTACCTTGCAAACAGACAGTGTAAGACACAAGATAGCTCAAAGCTATAAGCTTGGTACTTGCAAGAGAACTGGATCAGCACGCACTTTACCATTGATTTTCTCTGTGCCCTTCAAGAAATTAGTTAGCATGACAGGAAGGTTAGCTACTCAGTTTTAACAATGCCTGTATGTAAGTGTTCTGCCATGTGTATAGAGGTATGTCCTTGAGTTACGTCCCCACTTTTCTATGCAACTGTTAACTTGATTGTGGTCACTGGTGCCTTAAGCATTGCAAATTAAAATGGAAAAAATCTCTCGCAAACAATCATTCCAATCCACTTGTCAAAAACTTGTCAGTGCCTCTTAGCATTGTGGAGTGCCCAAAGGTTATAGGATATTTATATTAAAACAGCTTAAAGAAAATACTTGCAATTATAATTAACTGATTTTCTTAGTCTTATTTTTTTCATTTATTTAAATCCTGTCTGCTTTATTCATTGTCCTACCTACCTTGCCAAGTAAGATATTTTAACTATCTTTTTCAAACTAGTAGGATATATATTTTCTTCTAGTAGAAAAGGCTGAGGAATGCTGAAGAAGCAAAAGTCAATGAGTTCAGTAGGAAGGCACCTAGTCCAGTATGTTTTGAGTACTGACTGGTGCAAGTGGGTGAACGTGGCCTGTGGAAGATGCTTCTTGTTCTTGTATGCCTTGTGCATTCCTGTAATTCATAACCATGAAATCTCTCTGGTAGTAATTCCTCAAGTCTGTTCAGTTCATTTTTCACTTTAAGCTCATGAAGTGATGGCAATTTCATATCCCGATGGCTAGATCCCTCCAATGGAATATAGAATGTATGAGTGCAGATCCTGTCTTGGCATGATTTGCTACAGAATTTGAAAGATAAGTAAAAGTGCCCATAACCACTGGGTCAGGGAAGGCTTCTTGGATAGTATTCTTGTAGTTTCTCCTGCTGCAGTCATTCTGTTCCTCAAGTAAAAACTTCAAGTAAAACCCATAAATAATTGCTGCAGCAAGAACTTAACTCATGTTGCCTAGATATGAGCAAACTACTTACAGAGTGGTTCTCAGTCTTTCTGATTGCCTAATGGGTGTTTGGATATGGTAGGTGGAGCACAGCAATTACATAGGAAAATTCAGATATGGAGAATCTAAAAATATTAATCAGAAAAAGACTGAGGAATTAATAAAAGAAGTAGGGCTTGTGAAAGTATTTGTGTTTGTGTGTGTGTGTGCGTGTGTGCGCGTGTGTGGGCGTGTGTGTGTGCGTGTGTGCACGTGTGTGCGTGTGTTTATTTAACTGAGGGTATCATAGAATCACAGGATCATATAA
>JAWWLZ010000001.1:80671599-80681659 GCA_035041345.1 Poliocrania exsul | reverse complement strand
GAAGTAGGTATTGCTGTTGCTACTTTTGTTTTATTCTTGATACAGAACTTTGATCTATTTCAGAGGCTTTCACACCAGATATTTAAATGTTAACTATCAAGAATGAAGGTAGCAAATAGAACAACTGTATTGCTGAAGTTACAGCTATTTGTGTACTGCATTTCAGGGCAAATCCTCGAAATTTTAATTTCGACAATGTGGGCAATGCAATGCTGGCACTATTCGAAGTTCTTTCATTAAAAGGCTGGGTGGAAGTCAGAGATGTTATCATTCATCGTGTCGGGCCGGTAAGGAAACACAGTCTTTGAATTCTGCAACACCTAACTTTGATTTATCTTAACTATTAATCTTATTTTTGTCTATTTAGATCCATGGAATCTACATTCATGTTTTTGTATTCCTTGGCTGCATGATTGGACTCACCCTTTTTGTTGGAGTTGTCATCGCTAATTTTAATGAAAACAAGGTACTAAGTGAAGTAGTTTATTCTGAGTGAGGTGGTTTATTGAGTAGAACTGACTCTGTAAGAAACCTGAAACTGATACTACACTGTTTACATTACCTGGTAAGACTGCCTGTAAGACTGGCTTTCCGGCCTTGCATATCTGCAAGACTGCAAGTCTTCATCTGCACCTGATCCATAGCTGATACAAAACTGAAACCTGTGATGATAGGGTATCCATCACACAGTCTGTCAAAGGTGTCAGAGTTTATTTATAGTGCAGCCATGCTGCTGGATGGAGATTGAACCTAAAGCATGGTATATTCACAGATGTTGCTGGTTTAGTTAGATGTGGGCATACATGCAGTGGCAGATAAAAAGACATGCTTGTATGTGTTGCAACTAAGAGGTCTCATTAGAGCCCTCCCATTGCAGAGTAAAGCTATGTGACTTTTTTCAGGCAAACAGCAGATCACATTGTAAAAATAGTTGTCCATCACTCAAACAAAAAGGTTCCTAATTTTCTAGAAAAGTTCACATGGGCTTCTTGGATTACCCTGAAAAGTAGAAAACCTGTCCTCAGGAATTTTTGCAGAGCAGGTCATGTCTACACTTACTAAGGTTAGAAACCTCTAGGTGGGAGTGCTGCATACACACTGTGCAATTCTTAATGTGAGGGGTTTGTCTGAGCATCTTGTGATGCCTTTGAGTCATAGAGACATAATTATTAATTTTTTTTGTGTTTTGGTTCAAAGTCACAAAAATAATGAGGTAGGATATTTTTATCACTCGTGGCACTGGAGGGAAAGGATGATTGCACGCTCTGGTGTGTGAAGATGTGTGACAACCCAGTGTGCTAGTGCCAGAGTCTGGTTACTGGCTATGGCCCTGACCCAAACTCTGTAACAAACACAACTGTTGAGTTTGTCCTTCAGGGACACCACTTGACTCCTAGAAGGGAGCTGAGCAGCACACTACTGTGCACCTGATGCGGGCAAACAGGGCATTATGAAATTGAGTCAAGCACGTTGTGAGCCAAATAAAAAGCCTAAAACCTCTCTTATTGTGAAGGTATTTTTATAATTGCATAACTGCAGTGTAATTTTGGTGAGACGAAGTGTGGTCATTCCTGTTAAAATGTATCTGTTCTAGAGAACAAGGAGCAATGTGCAATTCATTTATTTTCTTATTCACTAAATTTTGACTGGTGAGTTAACAAAGTCAAAATTTCTACAGTATGAGAATTCCACTGGACTTTTATAGACAGTAGTCCCCCTTCTTGTTCCTTCTAATATGTGAATACTCAGTTATTAGCTGCCACTTTAAGCTGAAGTCCAAGTGCAAGCACAGCTCCTCCAGATCACAGGGCTTTGCTCTGTGGTCCCCTTACTATGATCCCACTTGTGGCACTGGCAACTTCTGAGCAGCAAAGCAACTTGGCACCATTGTTTTCAAAATCTAATTTTACAGAAGTCCACTCTTTTTTGCCACCTTTTGTCTTGTTTGCAGTGAAGGCTCTCCACAAATATAAACCAGACATTCTCATTAGGGTGAATAAGTTGTCTTTTAATTTAAGCATTTCTAAATTATACAGTTTGGGTCTGACATAAGTAGTCCTTACATCTATCACTTTGTCCACATTGTGTTGGAAGGTACTTCTTCCCAGGGTGATATCTGGGGACACAGGTCCATAAAGAGATTATGTCCACTAAGAGGGAGGAATCTTGACCTTATCAGTTACACAGCCAGCCACAGTTCAAGCATCTACACAAGCCAATGCCCAGGTGAGCCCCAAAGATCACGCCAGCCCTCACCCAGCTTAGTGTGGTGTCATTCTGATGGAGAGAGGAGCAAAGTATCTGGGAGACGGGCTTTTGACATTTACCTTGAAAAGGTTTCCCTTGTTTTTATAACTCTAGACTTTTTCCATGAGATTTTACAGTTCTCTGAAGTGATAAGGAGCTCATTTTGCTTTGAAGGTCATTTTGGGAAACATGGAATTCTGTTTGGAGTTTGCTTGTTTCTTCCTATGTTGTGAGAACACTTACACGCATTACCAGCTACCAGCACTCCACCACCCCAAGGGTGTGTCTCCACCTCTCTTTGTGCTTACTGTGTGGAGAGCTCTTGTAGATTCATAGCGTACTATTATTTTATTTCAATTACACCCCAAGCAGAATTGCTGTGGAGAGCAGCAGTGATCTCCTGGAGGGCTCATTCCCTGAGAAACTGTAGTGGCACTGAGGAGCCACAGGATTTTCTGCTGCAAAGTCCAGACAAAATCAACCCCTCTTTAAATCGGTGCTTCCTAGCAAATGATGTTCAGTCAAATGGAAGACCTCCTGCAGTGTTTCATTGCCCACTCTGGGCTGCTGCTACAAAGAACAACAACTGTGCCTGCTGAGTTGAGTCCCAGAAACTCACAGTTAATGCATCCAGAAATCCTCTTGAGTAACAGCGGATACTTAAGACTCCTTTACCCAAACAGCGCGTTATTTAAGGAAAGTTGCATATGTAACTTTATTTCAGGCACCAAAGAGAATGTTGTTTTCGTGTTATAGCATTGAATGTTCTAGCTGTTAAATGACAAAAGCTTTCTACGCTTCTCTTTGTTTATTAAGGGGACAGCTTTACTGACTGTAGATCAGAGACGATGGGAAGATCTGAAAAGCAGACTGAAGATAGCACAACCTCTTCATCTCCCACCTCGTCCGGGTATCAAAGATATTTTGATTTTATTCATGTTAGGCCTTAGTGTTCATAATTCCCCAGGAGTCTGCAATTCAAATTAAAACAGTAATCGTAAGGCCACTAGGAGGTTGTGCATAAGTTAATGTGGAAACAGGCTCCAACTACAGATCTCTCCATAAGGCTATTAAAATCAACCCAAAAAAAAAAGGTTGTGCTTCGATGGGTTTAGGATAAGCCTTAATGATAAAATGAATTTCTAAATGAAAAATATTTGCAGTTGGCTGTAATGATATGAATGGAATGTATTAACCTGAGAGCAGTTGAATGATGCACTTGCGCTAAAAGTACCAAAGCCTTCATGCAACACTGGTGTTCAGTATTTGAAATTATATGTTCAGAAGTCCTATTTGATATGGAAAATTGTAGCAGAAAATTGGAAATGTATTTTTAAAGTAGTAAAGGATTATTTTGCTAGTAATGGACATGGAAAATCTGTTAAGAAATAGAGGGGAAATATCATTGTGTATTTTAACACTCCTCCTCTAAATCTTTCTTTTTCAGATAATGATGGCTTTAGAGCTAAGATGTATGATATAACTCAGCATCCATTTTTTAAGAGAACTATTGCTGTACTGGTTCTGGCCCAGTCTGTGTTGTTATCAGTTAAGGTAATTGTGGGGTTTTTAAGTGTTTCGTTATAGTAGTACAAGCACATGTTGCACATTTCCTAACACCAATTAGCAATCAACTGAGCCATTACTGTGATGAATACTAGTAAACATTATTTCTAGATACAACAATCTAAGTTGGCACAGATCACTGTAGATCAGTGGTAACTTGTAGAGCTGAGTCAATTTCTGCCTTTTTGTAGTCTGGTCCACTATTTTTAATTTCTACTTAAACTGTAAATCTGTGAGAGAAGAGTACACCAAGATTCCATTCCTGTCGGAGTATATTTTAGAGTGAAATCTATTCATTAACAAAACCTTCAAGAACAGTTAAGGCAATGGGGAGGCATTTATTTTGTTTAACAGCTGCTCTTCTATGAATGGATTTTGTTTGCATTTCAGTGGGATGCTGCAGATCCAGTGACGGTACCTTTAGCAACAATGTCTGTTGTTTTCACCTTCATTTTTGTCCTTGAGGTAAAGTAATATATTTTGAAACTTCTTGAGATTAAGACTCGGATGTACATATTTCATTTTGTCTTTAGGGATGCTGTCTCATTCTTCACTATGGTGTTTATTTCTGAACATGTACATTCAGGGTTTTCCATGTCACTTGTCTTTAAACATGTACTGTAAGAAGAAACTTATAATGTATTATAGTAATACTTCTCTACAACCTTGAGCTTTGTGTTCTTTTATATATATTCAAGTCTGAGCATTTAAAAGTGTGTTTTGGTAAACCCAGTGAACTCTTTTCTTGCAGAACATCTCAGATTAAATTTCCTCCATATAACACAAGGTCTGTGTTGTCTCATGGAAGTTCTGCTTGATCCATTTATATTTTGCTTGGTGTGTTGATCCCCACTATTCTGTAGCTATGACTTCATTAAACCGCTCTCAGTTTTGTTTTGGTTTAAGTATGATACTTTATTTTAATATCTTTTCATAAGCTATGTCCCGTTCCAGTATTGTCTTATCTTTTGTGGCACAGATCTGGCTCCTGTGTGGTAGATATTCTCTTTCTATGACAATATTTTTATTACAAACAACTGTGCAAGGTGTCTTTAGTCTATTTTGATAAGATTGTAATCTAATGATTTAACCACATTTTGAAGTGCATGCATTTTTTAATGTATAAGGATATTCATAGTGTAACAAAGCACACATTTATGATGTTAAAGAAGATGTTTCCTCTGTGGTTATGTTAGTACATAATTCTTCAGAAGTTTATGGTTGACTACTTTTCTTTCCAGTCCCCTCTGAACAGCTGATACTGGCCACTATCAGAAACAGGATAGTAGACTGCATTTCCCACTGCGCTAATCTAATATGACAGTTCCTATGTTCCATTGATAGGTTTTGCCAGCACTGATGAATAAACAATGAAGTGAATACCTTGTAGCAGCTGTAGCTAGAGTATGTCCCTGTTGTTGCTTTTTTCTTCCCTACCCAGGAGAAATCAGTATCTCTAGAGAGACTGAGCAAACACAGAAAAGTTTTGTGTCATACACAGACATGTTTTAATTTACTTAGTAATGGTGTCTTTGGAAATACTATTTTCTCTTATACTGCCAGGGGAACCAAATACACTTCTAAAATTTCAAAGGAACTTTGTCAGAGCCAAGAAAAGATTGTTGATTGTCTCAACAGGCAAGATATCACACTGTGAGTGCACATAATTTATGGAGAAGAAGCAGCTTCCTGCCCGGGATCTTCCCTAAGGCAGCATAGTCTGGTTACAGAGTCTGCTATGTACACAATCTGCTACCACTACCAGGCATGATCCATGAAAAAATCCAAAGCTTTAACTGTAGCTAATGGCCCTGTGTCCAATTTAACAACTCCTGATTCAGTCTTAAACCTCTACTGCTCACATTAGTATATGTGGTATAGAAGAACAAGAAGAATTTGAAGATCTCACTTTTTTTACCACACTGATGATGACAGAATAAAGGGAGATGTGATTTTTTATTTGCATAGATTGGTATTCAGTTCAAGATTATAGACAGCTGAATTTAGATGCTTAAATTCTACATGTGCTGTAGGTGTTTAAGCTGTAACTGTGATCAAGGAGGATGAATGGCGAAAGTCAGTTACCTCCACCAGCCACTACCGAAGGGTAGGGATATTTACAGGTCTTATGTCATCCCTGCCAGCTGCATGCATCTATTTCCAGTTCTATGGGGCACCTTATCTAATTGGGTAAAAGGAGGCAAGATATTTTCAGGTGCCTCAAATGATAATTAGAATTTCAGAGTCCCTATTTTTCATTTTCTAGTCATGCTCCAAAAAACATTATAAGGCAAAAAAACTAACTTGAAAGTCAGCCTTTTACCTCAGGCTAGTGCCATCTTATATATGGCTTAGGTTTTAAAAATGTTAAATGGGGGTTGCAAGGTGGAATGGAAAAAATAATGCAATGAATGCCTGATATTTATAGACTTTATTTAGTAACTCTTAACTTGCTTTTCTCATACTTGTGTATGAGAAACTCTCTAGTGTTCCCCCTACATGCCTCACCCTATGTCAGTATCTGTTAGCTGTTGTAACTACTTCTTACTAGTATCTATTCTTGAAGTTCCTGTCTACATTCCTATTACCTGTATTTGCACTTTGGCAGCTGTCTTTTAGCAGGTACATTATACAATGGACTCTCTTTGCTGTTCTTAGCTTTCTCCTCTTACATGCTGCTGAGTACAGATGGTGCTGAGTACAGAATATTCCTTAAAGCAAGAACTATTTGTAATATGGGAAAACTTTTTAATTAATCTGAACAATCAATTAATTGTGCTACAGAACACAAGTATATTCCTGAGTTCAAATGTGCTTGTGTGATTTTAGCCTGCTTACAGACAGCTAGCTAACTAGGATACTACTGCCTTTTTTAGCTATATAGTATTGATATACATTTTATAACTTCCTGAATTGATTAACTTTAAAAAATCTTAAGCCCATATTCACCTCAGCAATCTATACATTAAGCATTCAGTCTGAAGGGGTCAGCTGCATGCCTGTCTTCAATACTTGATGGAGATAGAGAGATATTGTTTATCCACTGGTCTTGGTCATCTCTGGCCTTCCATCAGCTTTTTTTCACCTAAGAGAAGCTTGTGTTATGTGGTTAGTCCACATGGGAACATTTAGCTGACGTGAAACCTGCACTTGGTGGTTTGAAACTATTTCATAAGATGAACTCAATCAAACATTTTAGAGAATGGAGGAGGAATTTCATGGCAAAAAATAACCATTTCTTGATTAAAAGTGAGCTGCTTTTTTTTTTTTATCCTTAGGTCACGATGAAGATTATTGCCATGTCACCTTCTGGCTTCTGGCAAAGCAGAAGAAATCGGTATGATCTCTTGGTGACATCTCTTGGAGTTATATGGGTGATACTTCATTTTGCCTTACTGGTAAGATTTACAGAATACAATTCCAGTGATTAAAGTGATTTTGTTTGTGAAGCACCATCAGTAGAATTGCTGCTATACATCCAGATAAACTTGCGGTAGTTTAATAAGGCTGAAATACAGCTGGAAGAAATTAAACTTGGTGCTACAAGGTAGGAATCACTGTTTGGACAATGATGTAGTGCAAAAGTTGTCTTACTGATATGAGTTAGTCTGTAAATGTGGTAAAAAACAAGTCTTTATGAGGGATGTGAAGTGAGAAAAGAAAGGAGACTGAAGAAACTGAGAGCTCTTGCCAACAACAGTCTCATGAGTATGATGGAAGAAAGAGGCAATTCACAGAATGCAAGCAGGAGCAGAGGACTGGTCAAAATTGCTGAACAATACAAACTGTCCTAAACCCAGCAGCAATTCCTTACCACTGGTTTTGATTAAGGGGCGATGTTTAATCCAAGAAGACATAGAGGAGAGAAGAGAAAAAGTTGTCGGAAGTCACAAGCCTATAATAGTTGTGGGATTCTCTCTTGTCTGCCCCAAGCTCCGTTTGAAGGAAAACCTGTCTTGTGTGACTAGTCATTTTGCCCTGACATTCACAGTTTGTCCCCTGCTGTTAAGCGGCTTGGAAGGCCTGAGGAGTTCCTGTAATCTAGCAGCTTCCTAGACAAGCAGACTGGGCCTGATGGACGCAATTAATAGAGGATTGAAGGGTTTTGGTTTAATATGTGGAGAGGTTGGGTTTGGTTTTTTTATATTGTTGCTACTAGTTTATGATTTCTCTTATTTCATATGGAGATTGCCCTATATTATTAAAAGATCAACAATCATGATCTTTCCAAGAGATCCCTGGGGCGCAATGTATTAAGTCTCCTGTGTTTGTGTTCCAGAATGCATACACGTACATGATGGGGGCATGCGTAATTGTCTTCAGGTTTTTCTCAATTTGTGGAAAGCACGTAAGTATGAACTAGGAACTACAACTATTGAAGTGTTCGTCTGTAGGTTAAAGGACTAGATGCTATGCATCTCTAGTGAAAACTCTGTAAGGCTCTTTTTTTGTAGGAAAAGAAAAGGAGACTTCAAGCAGCAGTCTCCAATTTTACGTGCTATCTTTAGAATGTCAGGATTTTAGGTATATTGTGAGAATGCATTTTTTCAGAAAACAAAGTGCAACTGCAATACCACGTTTTTTAAAAATGCTCTTACAACTCTGAACATACTTTGTGCTACTTTCAGCCCTTGCCATTTCAGTGTGGTGTGATGTGCATGCCAGTTATTTATTTTCAGTGCAAGACTAGGGTAGTGGTGGTTGATGCATTTGTCTTGTTATGACAGTGCTCTCTTACAGAGCTGTCTTCCTCCAGAGGGCAGGTCTGTGTCTTTTGTCTCTACAATGTATGTCTTATCATGGTAGAGGATTTATGTTCAATTTTAAAACAATATTGGGCCAAGATGTTCTTCTGGAAACACTTGAGTAGTGACAAAGCAAGTCACTTCTCAAGTTTACATTTCTTTTTTGTTTGGATTTGCTCTGCTGTAATTGAGAGTAGACTGGCAGAATAAGTATAGACAGAGAGCAAACACATTTATTTAACAAGTAGTGACACTGCATTCCGTTGCTGTGGAGCTTCTTAGACTATCCAAATATTTTCTGTCAATATAATGAAAAGACTAGCTTGCCAGGGTTAAGAACAGCAAGTCAAAGGGTTTATTCAGTAAAGATAAAAAGTTTTTTCTGTCAAACTACACAGACCCTGAAGAGCTTTGGAAGTCAAATGAAAAATCCTTGTTTCTTCTGTGCAGCCAGACCAAGTGATTGTCTTCAAAGCTTTCAGATTGATCCTAAAGTTTTTTCAACGTTTTAACCTACTAGTTTTTGCTTTCATATTGGGAGCTATATCAATTTCACTACTTTACCTGTTCTGATGCAACGTGATGGCTAAAGGTTAACATGCATTTGGTGTGATTATAAAGAAAACTGACACGCTCCATCCCATTAAAGGGAATTTTCCATTCCATCCATAGTTAAGGGTGTTAGAACAACCTAGGGCAATAACTTGATCAAGAGTAAAACGTACAATATACATACATGAGAGAGTAATACCTATTATCTAGGCCTGTGGCCTATATAATTTCCCTAATTATGCTCTCATCTTAAGCTCTTTGGCACACTTCACAGAATCACAGACTCACAAAATGGTTTGGTTTGTAAGGGGCCTTAAAGATCATTTAGTTCCAAGCCTCCTGCCATGGGCAGGGATACCTTCCACTAGGCTAGGTTACTCAAAGTCCCATCCAACCTGGTACTGAACACTTGCAGGGATGGGGCATCCACAGATTATCTGGGTGACTTGTTCCAGTGCCTCAGCACTCTCACTGTAAAGAATTTCTTCCTAATATCTAATCTCACCCTGCCTTCTTTCAGTTTAAAGCTATTTGCCCTAGTCCTGTCACTAGATGCCCTTGTAAAAAGTCCCTCTCCAGCTCTCTTCTTGGCCACCTAAAGATACTGGAAGGCTGCTAGAAGGTCTCCCTCCCTGGTCTCTCACAGACTTGCATGAGAAATTACAAGTTTAAATAAGCTGTACTGATCTTAAGGAAATCCCCTTCTCTATACATCAACACGTTCCTTTAAGTAGGCTGCAGTACCTGTAGTTTCCATCTAACAGTTAGGATCCCTTTCAGATAAGCCCAGAGTAGTTTACTGCACCACAGTTCATGCAATGCTAATTCTGATACTTCAGGAGTATACTGATCCTAGTGACGCAGTCTTGATCTGTGGGATGGGATCAGACCAGCGTCGGGGGTTCTTGTCTGCCTGCTGAGTGATGGTCGAGGGCAGTTGCCAAGGTCCC
>JAWWLZ010000001.1:80655640-80669364 GCA_035041345.1 Poliocrania exsul | reverse complement strand
CAAGGGTTGGACTTGATGATCTCGAAGGTCTTTTCCAACCCAATCGATTCTATGATTCTATGATTCTATGATTCCTTAATTGGGAATCTTTAAAGAAATAATAGTCTTAATTATTGTATTGCTTGCAAAGAAATTAAGAATATCTTTTTATTATTATTTTATTTTGTTTTCTTTTGTTTTGAAGGTTCAGCCTCCGTTTTGTACACCGGATAACAGCACCTACTGGAAAACAGACTGTGGAAATTATGCTGGTGCTCTTATGTATTTCTGTTCTTTCTATGTCATCATTGCATACATCATGCTAAATTTGCTTGTTGGTAAGTGAAAATATACATTAATAACAAAAAGGTCCATCTTGGCATGTAGTGTGTTAGATGTGAGTCTGTTGTGCTATTCAGATATAAGGCTGCCTTCTACCTTCAATGTTACCTTGTATGGGTATAATGTTTTTGATACTTCTTTGGCATGGTGTATACTAAAACTCAGGAAGTTTGGGAATAAATGTTTTTTGAACAGAGTTATGCTCTATTTGCAAAGTACAGTTTCCCTACGAAATACTCTTTTCTGACCTTTTCTTTCTTCAGTTAGCCTTTTTTGAACATCATTGGAATTCACTTAATTGATCATAGAAGATGTTAGATTAGGCATCTCACCAGTGTTTAAGATACTGCTTTTAATAAGTGAGCACAGTCAATATTTATGTGGCACAACAGTGTATTATGCATTCAAAATCCTTATCTGAACATACAGGCATTTATTAATGTGAAGTTGGCACAACAGAATTAGACTTTAACCAGTTAGAAACAGGTTTATGCTTTCTTTATGCTTCATTTTGTTCTTGTGGTTTTCAGCTATCATTGTGGAGAATTTCTCATTGTTTTACTCAACTGAAGAAGACCAGCTTCTAAGTTATAATGATCTTAGGCATTTTCAAATTATATGGAACATGGTTGATGACAAAAGAGAGGTAAGAAACTTGATAATAAGCACAGCAATCCAGTCAATTTCCATTTTTCCTTGAAAAAAACTCTGGGTAAAGCAGTGTGTCAACAAAACTCACTGAGCAGTTACTGTTCAAATTTTAGAAGTTCAGTGAGCATGATCTAATGTTGTTCATGGCCCTTTGAATACTAACCTGTATTCTGTGAAGTATGTATAGTAGCAGATTTACAAACATATGTACCTATTTATAGGATCATTATAATAGCATCTTTCCACCCAGCTGCCTGAGAGTTGTTCCCTTGCAAGTGTACAGACTCATATCCATTTTTGTGTCTGATCTTCAGAAGAGCTTTGCTGAAATTTCAGCACTGTCTCCTGTAAGATTCTTATGGAGAGGCTGATGAAGCATGGGCTGAGTGATAAGACAATGAAGTGTACTGAAAACTGTCTGCATAACCAGGCTCAGAGGATGATGATCAGCAGCACAGATTGGAGGCCAGAATTAGTTGTGTACCCTGGGGGTCAGTGCTGGGTCCAGTCCTGTTCAACATCTTTATTAATGACCTGGATGATGGAGCAGAGGGCACCCTCAGCATGTTTGATGGTGACACCAAACTGGGAGGAGTGGCCAATACACCAAAAGGTCTTGCTGCCTTCCAGAGGACCTTGACAGGCTGCAGAAATGGGATCACAGGAGCCTCATGAAGTTCAACAAGGAGAACTGCAAAGTCTTGCACGTGGAGAATAAAACAAGGCACAGTACCTTCTGGGAGCCCCCCAACTAGAAAACAGATAGTCAGTAAAGGACCTGGGGGGTCCTGGACGCCAAGTTGAACATGAGCCACCAATGTGCCCTTGTGGAAAAGAAGGTCTATGGTATCCTGGGGTGCATTAGTCAAAGTACTGCCATCAGGTTGGAGGAGATGATCTTTACTCCCTGCTCAGCCCTGGTGAGGCCACACCTGGAATCCTCTGTTGTTTGGGGCTCCTCTGTACACAGAGACACAGATTTACTGGATAGAGTCCAGCAAAGGGGCGCAAAGATGATGAAGGAACTGGAGCATGTTTGGACTCTTCAGCCTGGAAAAGGCTCAGGGACAGCTCACCAATGCATATTAATCCTGAAGGGAGTGTGCAAGGAGGACAGAGCAAGGCTCTGCTTGGTACTGCCCATTTGACAGGACTGAAGGCTACAGGCACAATCTGAAGTTCCCTCTGAACATCAGGGAACACTTTTTCACTGTGAAGGTGACTGAGCACTGGCACAGGTTTCCCAGGGAGCTTGTGGAGTCATCTGGATATGGTCCTTGGAAACTGGCTTTAGGAAGCCCTGTTTAAGTAGAAAGGGTCAGACAAGGTGAGCTCGAGAGGCCCCTTCCAGACTCAACCATTCTGTGATTCTGGAATGAGAATAGCATCTGGGAGACTGAGCTGTTCAGATGCCCACACAAATTAAATCATCATCTAAATGATTCATGACATCACTAAGATTTGAATATGAACAACATGGAAACAAGTTGGTTGCTTGTAGTTGGCACATGGATGTGCTGGAGATGGAAGCCATGGACTGTACTGGTGGAGGTAGGCAGTTCTGGATCCATCATGCCCAGCAGACTGACAGTATCTCTCTGATGTGGGACAGCACATTACAGCAAAATAGTTCTCGTCAGGCTCATTTAGCAGAACAAAACATTTGAATATTATGAATACCATGGTTTCAGAGGGAAGGAGTTTCTGTCCTAATTACAAAATAAAATAAAAATTGTCACAGGAAGTGCAACGTGTGCTAAGTTGCCTCTTAGAGCAGATAACCTCTGAAAGCCAGCAAACTCTATAAACATTCTCCTGTTCAAAGATGCACAGAGAAGGGGAGAAGTTTACAGTGAGATATAGGCTTGGCTATAAGTGTTTAAATTGTAGTTTAATTTCCTTTTTTCAAAGGCATCTTTTTGGGCATAAGATTACTCATTACAGATGAATGCAAATGGGGAAACTCAATCCCCAGGCAATTTTGAAAAATTGTGGCAAAATTAATGGCATATATTCTCATTGTATTTGAGTCAAATAACAGCAAAGTTTTCTGTAAGTGTGCTGAAGAGCTGGCTTCATATGCATATTTTTCAGTACTGTGTTCACAGTGACTTAAATAGGCTAGGATTTGGCATGGAGTCTTCGGAAAATTTGTGTTTCATTGATCAAGTTGAATGTCTGAATTGATTGTTAGGTCACAGTATTTACCATCTATTATGCAATTTTACACAGGGAGTAATCCCTACATTTCGAGTGAAATTTCTGCTGAGGCTTCTGCGAGGGAGGCTGGAGGTGGATCTTGACAAGGACAAGCTGCTGTTCAAGCATATGTGTTACGAGATGGAGCGGCTCCATAATGGTGGTGATGTCACTTTTCATGATGTGCTCAGGTACTCTGAGATTTTCTCTACATTTTTAGAAGAGATGTAGTGGCCCGTGTTTCTCTTCAAGCTAACAGGAAGTCATTAGACTTGGGAAAAAGCAAAACTGGTAACCACAAAAGCACTGCAAATTTAAATTCAGTGCAAAAATTAGATTTCCTTTTCTTTCCTGTAAAAACATTAGTGATGGAAAACACAGGTCCTAGGGAATCAGCTCTAAGTATTTTAAAATTTTTGTTGGAGACAGTTTGTCACAAACAGCAGTCACGTGTTATTCTTGTATCTCTGATAATGACATATTGCATCTTCAAGTGTAGCAACATGACAGTGAGCCTGACTAGAAATGAGATAGAAATAGGAACATTATCCAAGTGTAAACACTTAGGGAAAAAAAAAAAGAAAACCAGCACCCCTACAAATGCCCCTGATTGCTTACAGTTCAGCAGCTCACCAGTACTAAATAGCAAGATGTACATGATAAGGTCTTTGTTTTGAGCACCACAAGTCTGTCCTGGAATCATCTCAGCAAATTTTTAGCTTCAAATGTGAATTTATTGCACACACCTGAATTACTTATTTTTGCACCAAGGTCTTAAGTATGAGCTTTGATTTTCTAAATTAAAATGTACGGATACCAGCATTTAAATTTTTTTTTTCTTCCAGCATGCTTTCATATAGGTCTGTTGATATCAGAAAAAGTCTTCAACTGGAAGAGTTGCTTGCTAGGGAACAACTGGAATATACCATAGAAGAGGAGGTGGCCAAACAGACCATACGCATGTGGCTGAAGAAGTGCTTAAAGCGAATCAGAGCAGTAAGTCAAGCAAAACCAGGATCTATATGGTTGCATAAATTCTACAGTTTAACAATGCTGGAATTTGCTACCACTATGCTTCATTAACTCTGGAGTCTTGATAATACTTATTTGAAGAAGTATGTAGCATTTGCTAACTCTGCAAAAAATCTATGTTAGAGCACAATTGAAAGCGCTGCAAAATAAGCATCTTTTGAAGGTAAAAGCTGTCTTCCTCCCAAAAATTTATCTGCTTTTCTGATAGAGCAGGAAGATGCATGTTCAGAGATCAAAGTCAAAGAAAAAAAATAAAATACAATGTAATTTATTTGAAACTTCATAGGCCTAATCCTTCCTCATGGAATGTAATTGTGTAATTTCCTTCCCTCTGCCAGCAGATTAGTCACCTGTAGATGACTTTCCTAATGGAACCTGTATTAAGATAAATCATTTGAACCATGACAATTACTGTGTGTGCAAATGAGTAGTGTGTGTTCATGCAAAGCAGGTATAGGAACCATGGCACACCATAGCCAGTAAACTAAGCAAGGGCCAAGGCATTGTCTCAGGACTGGGATGGGGTCACCATTCGCATGTTCCTCTGCATAATTTTGGCCAGTTTTGGCCTATGCCTACTTATATTCCCCCAGACCACTGCCATAGGAGCATCACTGTCCGCCAGGCATGGGTCAGGATGGAGACCACTCCCAGTAGGCAGTGGCTGAAGCTAGAGGCAGAGGGAAGGTTAGTCAGATCACACCAGTCCTGGTCTGTCACCTGGCTTCAGCATGGCAGGAAATCCCAATCTAACTTACTAGTACAGACCTAGCCAGTGCTTCTGTGTTCTGTTTTCACAGGACTTCTGATTGTCAGAGACATTTTTACCTTTGCTCAGGGTAGCTACAATATATCCTGGTGGAAGTTTGGCTTGGTTTAAATTTATATTTTTACAAATCAAGAAATTTTGTTTAGGTTTTGCAGTTATCCTGATCTTTTCTTCTAAAAACCAACTCTTCCTTTATATAAAAAGTCATAACCTGGTTCCATTGATGATTGATTTTCAGTTACTGTAAGTCTGAGTCCAGGTTTTGACACATACATAGTTTATTTTTATTAAAAAATTGCTTCTTGTGATTGGAGGTTTTCCACAGAAATCTGTGATCATGGCATCTGTCTTCTTCTGTTTGTAAATTTATAAAAATCATAACAGGACATTTTGAATGTAGTGTATATTCCAGCTGAAATGTCAGTGTACAATGATCATTTTGATCTCATCTCTGTAATAATAATGGCAGTAAATTTAATCTCAGCTCTCAATTCTGTGTTTGTCCAACTCTGTTGTTCATTTCATTATGATACTGAACTGCACTATGTTAAAGTAAATATGCTATTCATTTCACTCTAATAATATGGTTCAGATCATTTCACATTATATGAACCTTTTATAAACTGAATGTAATTATGAAAGTTAATATGTATTTTCAAATTCTCTTGTTATTCTCTAAGTCTCTCTAGAGGGAGCATCTAAAAACTACCCAGGAAAGTGAAACCCTTCCTGAGGGTTGTTTATTTTAATTTAAAAGCAAATTAGATTTTAAAATCATAACGGCAGTATGTTTGCTTTTCTGTTTGTACTATAAATCTATACCTAGTCCCAAAGTTTTCCCTACTGTTTTGTTCAATCTTATTGACAACCAGTTTCAAAGTCCATGAAAGAAAATGGAATTTTTGCATTTCCTTCATGTAATTCCCTGTAAATCTTTATCAATTTCCTTGTTTCTTTTTGTTTGCAAGAAATTTTAACTCCTAAACTGAAAACTTCTTATGTGTTTAAACTGTAAATTTAAACCAACAACTGAGCAACATGCCTTCCACTTAATATAATTCATGATTTTCATTCTCTGTTCCATACGTAAAGGTTAGAAATATGCTGGAAGTCACTTTATTTGAATAGCAACATCTGATACATGGATCCTTATTTTTGCACCTGGTATTCACATCTGGTGCTCACTGTTCAGTTAAATATTTAGAATGCCTTTTAAAAAATCAAACACTGTGACACACCAGTGAGAACATTTTTTTCATCACATATTGTACCTTGATAGAAACAGCAGCAGTCATGCAGCATTATCCATAGTCTCCGAGAGAGTCAACAGCAGGAGTTGAGCCGATTTCTCAATCCTCCCAGCATTGAGACAACACAGCCAAGTGAAGATATGAATGCAATTAATCAAGATAACACTGCACAGCCAGAGGTATGTTAACCAGAAGACTATCAGCTACTCATAACAAATGCAGAAAACTTCCATGTTTCTTATCTGTTCTTCTTTTAAGACATCATTTTAACTGAAAAAGTTGAAAGCAGTCCCTTGTTTTGCTTCAGTCTTTGCCATCAGATGTAAAGGCAAGATGGTCTAAGGGAGTAATTCCCCAACATAGTTAACTGTCTTGTTATCACCATAAAGGGCAGTTGTACAACTCTGGCAGCACTAACTTTCAGCTCTAGCATGAGCTTTGTGCAGGCTTGGGGATGTGAAGCTTTCCATTTCAGGCATCCTGAACTAGTGTGAGATAATACTGGGCATGCTGGGACCTCCGAGTAGGAGCCCTTGGCTCTTCCAGTGATAGGGAATGTAGAAAGTACAACATAAGGTTAACTTTCTATGGTGAATGTAGAACGCTGAGAAGGATTTTGTACCCTTCAATGGGACTGTAGAGTGGCATTGAGTGCATATGGTCTTTTTACATTTGTCTGTTAGTGGTAATTTTCTACGGCGTTAAAGAGTAGCAACCATGCTGCCTTAACAAATGGCAATATGTTTTGTTTGTATTCATGGCAAAACTTGAAATAGAATAGAAAGATAACCTTTCTTGGGATTATACCCAGGCAGTGGGGAACTATGACTGGATTCTTGTATCTCTGTTCAGACAAGTAGCCAGCAGCAGCTCCTTAGCCCCACACTTTCGGACAGAGGTGGCTATCGCCAAGACTCTGGAGATGCTGGGAAACCTCAGCGGAAGTTTGGACAATGGCGCTTGCCATCAGGTAAGGGAAAAAGGTTTATCAGTAGAGTCTCCAATGCAAAATCGCTGCCTGTGCAATAATGAGGCCATAACAGGCTTCATGATTCACAGTTCTGCCCCCTGCACCCACATCAGGGCTTTCCTACCCTAATGCCTGTTGAAATAAAGTAGTTTCTCCCCTTCTTCACAATTCTGGAAGTTTGAAGGTGGGCTTAAACACTGTCCTCTGCAGGTGCTTGTGATTTTCACTTTTTCATACATTTACTCAGGACCTTTGGATTGGGGGCTGTACTATCCCATTTGTTTGGATAGCATCTTGTGCATTTAGAGTTCTCTTTTATCATGTAAATTATAATGAAAATCAATTAAGTTTTTCCTCACAATAGTAATAATTTCTGACTGCATTGTCTTGTCTAAGCATGCCAGATGTAAGTTTTATAACTTACACCATAATAACACAATTTTAGATCTTCACTTCAGACATGCATTGGCCAGGGGTACAATAAGTTTCCCATTTATTTTCTCAGAAACAGGACACATTCTCAAGGTACTCTAGTAACTGCAGTCCAGTAGGAATTAAAAGGCTAGGCTACGCCATATAGGAGGATGGGAGAGGTACATAGCTACAGTCTAATGCCTTATTAAGCAGCTCAAGAGCACTCTCCACCACCTCAAATATTTTCTCATAAGGTGCATATTGACCTCTTCAACCTGCCACATCTATGACCAGCAGGTTAGATGTGCACACATGAACCTGCTTTCAGCTGTCATCATCTGTTCGGAGTCAAAGCACTACCTTTAAAGGCTGCCACTGCTCAGATCCTGATCCTTCTTAAGTGGAAGTAGAAGAGATAGTCATGCTATTATATTGACTACCATTGACCCTACTTTTGTGACCAGTGTATTTGTCCAAGAAACAGGACAGTTCAATAGAGAACTTTCAAGCCATGTTTTCCATTTAAATATCACCAAGCAGCACAGATCAACATCTTGTTGGAAAAGAGAGAAAGAGTGAAAGAGGAAGCATGCTAAGGAGAGACCATACTACTTTAGCCAACGGGACAGGTTTTTCAAGTGATAATGAGGAACTCAGGGTTTCCTTTCTTAGCACTGATGTGGTCCATATCAATCTTGAATGTTCCTCAGTGGATCATCCCTAAAAGGAGGGTCATCTCTCTGCACAGTGCAGCCCAACAGATAAGTAGTCTGCCTCCAGTCCAACAAGGACCTGTATTTAGGATCATAAATAGCATAATTAAGAACAATTGCGAGGTTTATGTACTTAGACGTGTTTTTGTGCCATACCAGCACCTCGTACTGACTTCAACCCCTAGGCCATAATAAAGTATCACATTCTAGGTGTAGCTGCAACCCCTAAAAGCAGTTTTCTCCCCCTCTTCCTCACATTTACCACTTCCACCATTTTGCCAGCAGGTCAGCTCATGTAAGTACTGCCTAAATCATTTAGGTTGCAATTAGCTGGATAAGAAGATCTCTCTTGTGTCAGTTATCCCAGCAGAAGGAAAGGAGGCACTGCTCATTTAAACTCCTTTATCAGCAGATTAGTGGGAGCAGTGTGAACAGCTGGAGCTGGGAAAAACCAAACAAACAAACAAAGCTCACAAAAGAGACAAACACGCAACCCACCCCCCCCAAAAAAAAAAAGAAACAAAAGACCACAACATTGGAACAGAGATCTACTCTTTCTACACTAAATCAGTTTAAAGGTGTCCTAGTCCAGCTAGTTCTGTATACATTAATTTTAAGCAAAAATGCTCAAGAAGGACATTATTCTAATACAGATCTTTTTGTTTAATTCATAGCCCCCAAACCCATAAGCCATTCAGTGTCTTCAGTCAACCTCCGTTTTGGTGGACGTTCAACTATGAAATCTGTTGCATGCAAAATGAATCCCATGTCTGATGCTGCTTCTTGTGGATCAGAAGTCAAGAAATGGTGGACAAGACAATTAACTGTGGAGAGTGATGAGAGTGGAGAGGACCTTCTTGACATCTGAGAAACACTTAAGTCATACTACAACAACAACCACTTCAAGTACAGTCTCATTTTCTATGTTTAGAATTAAAGACACTGTGTGATGTATGATTCCTTTAAAATCAATGTCATAAATTTTTTCCTATGCTTATCCTTCTGCCATGTGAAGCATAGCACACACTTACATGTTAGAATTGACCTCTGTAGGTATTGACTATACGTTAAGAAACCCATATACTATAGCAGCACTAACAAAGCCAGAAAGACTATATTGCCTTTCACAGAGTATTGAAAGATTTCATGTGGTCTGTAGAATCATAGTGAAAATATATTTTGATATACACACCTTTGTGTTTTTCTTCAACCTATACTGTACTTTAAAGTGGCAACACTTTCTAATATAAGGGTAATGTATTCGGGTGTTTTCTCTCAGTTCATATTTAGTATCATTTCTTTAGAAAAATTTTTATTCACAAATGACCTGAAGAGGTCAGCACTGACTTCATGTTCAAGGGAAATATTTTTACAAAGTACAGATTCTGAATTACAATTCTAAGCTTTTTCTGGACTTTTTTTTAAATATACAAGATACAAAATACTCATTTTAAAATCAGAAGGTGAAGGATTGGCTTTTAAAATGTAAATATCTTTGAGGTTTAGTTAATTATGCAAAGAGCTTGATTTTCATAGAGAAAACAGAAAAAGGAAAAAAACCAAGAAAAAAACTCCATGATAACTGTGCATTTAAGTATCCAGCAAGACCTCCACATGAAAGACATGGATTTATGCTTCATTTTCACAATATACTGGTTACATAAATGTGTGATGTCATTATTCTCCTGTTAATTGGGTCCCATTTCCTTGTGTAGTCATAAAATAATTTTCTTCTTGTGATAAAAATTAGCATGTTATGGATTTGAATTACAGAATAGTATTGAATGACTTTAAAAATACGTTCAGTTTTGCCTGTGTATGTAGAAGTCAGTTTTACTTACCCATGTTACTACTCATGCTACAGCCCTGTGAAGGTAAGGCATGACACTGTACTGTGGTTAAGTACCTTTGTCCCTTTTATCTCAATGCATCATATTTTGACATGTTAGCCTTCATTTATTTTATGAACCACTCATAATGCTTCATTATCACCAGTGAAAAAGCAGCTATTGCTTTCATCAAAGTTGTTCTAGTGAAAGGCCTATGCTATACAAATACGGAGGTGGAGAACAAAACACAACAGCATTTGTTAGTTTCAGAATTTAATGCTGTCAAAAAATGTGGGGTAAAGATGTGCCCTTCCCTCAGGGAAGAACTAAGAGTTAGCAGATTTTGTTGCTTGGCCCCTGACAGGGTTCTTTAGCATAGCTGGGACCTTTCTGTCACCTTTGTTTCCTATGGAAATGATAGTTTGCTCTAACATGGCCTAATGTGAGATCTTGTAAGAGGCTCATTGTTTATTTACATCGCCACTTCAAAAACATATCCTTTCAAAAGCAGATAAAAGCCAGCGTTTTGCAATTTTTTTCTGGACAAGACATTAATGTAGAACCGTCAGAATACAACAGTGAAAACACACAGATGCCTTCACCAAAAATGCAAAATTAGTTTTGGCCATAAAATACAGTTTTCTTGGCATCTATCAATGTTTTGTTCCCAGTATATGGTTGAACATTGTTCAGATTTTTTTTCTAAAGCATCTAAAGCAGTCGCATGGGTCACATCTCTATTTTCTGAGGATTTAATGTGTTTTGGGGTATATTTAAGTTTAAATCTAGTCAAATGTAACTCTATAGTATCATAAGGTGTGCATTCTATTGTTTACTAGATTATGAACCATCAACAAAACTTCATATGCAAATCCATTTTTTGTGTTCTGTTTTGTGCTTAAGTTGAGCTTTTGTATATATGTCAAAAAGATAAATATTGGATTTATAAAAGATAGTATCTCTGAAAGTTCCATAATATATTGAAGTGCAGATCATTCTTGCTGCAAACCTTCTTTTTAAAAAATCTGGCAAACATTTTTTCCTTGCCTTACAGTACACTGTCAATAAAAGTGAGTTGCTTTAACCAATATTCCTCCCTTTAGTTTTCATTCTAAGTGCATTTACTATACCTGGCTTCTCTGTGATAATGCTGCATAGTAACTGTCTCTGTGGTTTGTGCATGGTTATTTTGAGATGCTTTTAAACTCTTGTAATTGGAGGGCTTTTTTTTCTTTACTCCAGCAACTGACCTCATCAGTACTGCCACAAGGGGTCTCAGTCCAAAGATAGGACTAAGACTGTTCATTATTTTTATTTAAGCCACTTTTTCTTTTTTTTGCTTTAGAGCCTGGGTGTGAGTGTGTGTATGTCTGTCCCATTTTACTTTTGCAGATATAGGAAACAAAATGAAGAAATAAGGATATGAAAATGATACATACTAGAGCACCCAGGTTAAGGTGAAAACTTCCTTAGTATGGCACACCTGTCATAACTAAAGAAGGTGGTAACCTCCTACTCTGCAGCAGAGCAACCAATGCACATTTGAGCATGAAGGTAAAGAAGCAGAGGGGAGAGTTGAAGAATGCCTGAAATTCAAATAGCTTGCACAAACAATAGAGACACAAAATGGAAATAGTGCCTCAGAAAATCAGTCAGTGCACACAACCTGAGAGAAAAGCTCAAACAAGAATAGATCCTAAGCAAAGGTAAACAAAAGAATTTCCAGGGGACTATAACTACCCACAAAGTTATCCTATACAAATAAAAACAGGAAGGTGTTTAAACTTCTTTTCATCCGCTAAGAGAGCTCTGCTCCATAGGAAGCAAGTTGTAAAAGTCTTCATGGCTTGGGTGGAAAAAGTGTAATGCCTATTGTCAGTGCTGAAATAAAAAACAGCTTGTGGGAAGTCTGAGAAAGTGCAGCAAAGTTCTATCTCAATATCATTCCAAAGTCAGGTCAGATTTCAGACAACCACTTTTGTAATGAAGAAACTAATAACCTGAAACTGTTTGCTATTGGAAGGTAGCCAACTGAATTGAGAGCTGAAAACATACAGTATGCTTTTATCTGGCAAGCTGAAAATACCATCTTTGCTTTAACTAACGTGGAGCAATTGGGCTTAAACATCTTCAAAACAACATCACATTCAGTATTGTCTGCATTCGAGGACCAGTATCAAAACTTCTGAAAAGCCAAAGAAGATTTAGATGCCAAAGGCAAGTGAATGACTTGTGAATAATCTATTTTGTTCTCTTCTTTCACAGTATGCCCACAGCTCTTGTTAGTGCTCAGATTAGAGTGTCCTTGAATAACTGAAGTAGAAGAGTTCACACTGTTGTAACAGTACCTTTGGAGCAGTAGCAAACAACCTCCCATCCAAGAATGCCCATTCCTTCTCCTACAATATTTACACAAGTGAAAACAAACACTGGCCTGAGTTGTCAATCAAAATTTCCAGTAGGATTATCTCAGTCTTTCGGAATGTAGCTTTTGGAGGCTAAATTCATTCCTTTGTTTAATTACACCGTGGATGGACTTGCCACAATGCATAGGCTTGTGCTGGGAGGTTGGCTGCTCTAGTTTATTCTATTGCTCTGCAACACAAAAGGAGCTTTACCAGAATTCAGTCAACCTTCCTCTTCATCCCAAGGGCGCTGATGTCGGACCCCATTAGCAGCTGTTGCCCATTGTTCTCAATGAAGAACCTCTAAGCACCAAGTTATTAACCCATCAGTGAGCTAAGTGTACTAGCAGTGGCATTTTATCCCCCTTCCACAGGTTCCCATCTCAGATGCTTATTCCAGTACCCTCACTGGTTTCATACTGCTACTTGACTTGCATATCTGCCCTGGGCAATTTGGGTGAATTACCTGAGCACCTACACAAGTGTGTTTCAGAAAAGAGTAGCTTACTGGAAAGGCAAGAAAAGTCCTAAGTACAGGTAGAAAAGGGGAAAAAAACAAACACCACTCATTATCAGCCTGAAGAGCTGTTGACGTTAGACTTTTCTTCTTTCTGAATTCAAGCAGCAGCCACCAGTGGCCAAGCCTCCAGTGTTTCAGTGGGCATTTGTTTCATGAAAACTTTTGCTGAGATTGAAAACAAACTGATTTACACCAGATGGACATCAGTAAGTCCTAGAGACCTGGGCAGTCAGGTTCTAACTGGGTCCTCCCTAAGTTGGAAGTCACTGTTGGGGAACTGCTGTTTGTAAGTCCATCTTCCTCCGAAGGTAAAGGAAGAGAGCTGGTCCTTGAGTTCATTGGTGGAGAAACTGAATGTCACATCCTCTCTCATGCCCTGTTTTTTTGTTTCCTTTTAGGTTTTGATCTCCAATTTCATGTAAGATGGACAGTGTCTAAGCACTCTATTCTCAGGATGTGCTCCCAAGAAATGAGGGCTTTGGTACAGTTATGATTTCTCTTTGATGCATCTAATGCCAGTTTATAAATGTAAAGAGTCTTGATGTTTTATCTCAGCACCTGTTTCACAGAACTCCATTTTACAGATCAGGTATTTTCACCTCTCAGATTTTCTAAATTCATAGTGTCTAGGGGGTCTGTTCACTGCACATT
>JAWWLZ010000001.1:80643537-80654288 GCA_035041345.1 Poliocrania exsul | reverse complement strand
TTTCAAAAACTAAACATCACCAAGGAAAGAAAAATCACTTTTCCAGTTCCTCCTCAGCTGCCTGCCAAGTCCTCCAGACACTTAGTGGTGAGTTTTGCAGTGCCTGTAGGCACTACTGGCCTTGGCCACCCAGGTGTTAGAGATAACAACCTCTTTATCAAAGCTGGTAGATGCAAATAGGTGCCTGTGCCTCTGTCCTCCATGACAAAACTTAACTTTTCCTCTGCACCCACAGTGGAGGGGCGTTAAAGCTCTAAAGAGTTCAGAAAGGGCTGAGCAGATGCAGGTCCCCTCAGGCTGCTCCACTAGGAGAGGCACACCTGTGTCACCATGGTGCTTGGGCAGCCAGGAGCAGCCAACAGGCACAGAAAGGCTTGCCTAAGCTTTTCTGCTAAAATTTTCAGATCAGTAATGTCAGGTGTGCAGTTTATCCACTGCTGTGCTATGGACATTCCTGAGGGTGTGATGCATGGAATTGGTTTGGCTGCTGTGATTGAGAGGGTGTCAAATGCAGCTGCTCATTCCCAACTTTGCTCTTCCACCTGAAAGTACAATGTCCTGAACTTGGCTGGTATAACTCTTCAGCCAGTTGCCTCTTCTGCTGAGCTCTGTAAAATACTCCAAATGTAAAAATCCAAATGTTAGAACCTTCATCTTAATTGGATCAGCAACAGCAAGAATATTTATCTGATATTTGCCTATAGATGTATTTCAACTTTATATGCATTCATCAATTCAGCATGTATCTGTAAGGGATTATTTATGTGAGGAAGTTGCACCAGCTTAAATTTGCACCTGTTATTGCAAATTGATTTCTCTAAATCAGTTTGAATACCTGTGGGAATGCTTTTTTTCAGTTTAAAGATTTTTTCTGTGTTTAAACCCAAATAACCTTGCTTTTATTCTAATGGCAAGAGTGCTCCCACAGGTCTACACATCAGCCATCCTAATACCTGCAACTTTAATTACACAGTTCTAAGTCCTTTGTGTGGAGGAGACCCTTCTGGAAGCAGCTATGATGATAACTAAAAGTAGTCTCAGGAGCAGCTTAAACTCTGCTCCCTGAGCATCCATGGAACCCAGTACCAGGACAGCCCTGGCTCTGCCATGAGCTGCTCCAATGGCTTTGCCCAAAGATATTGTTAGGCAGTTGGGGATAATTTACACCAGGAACCACTCCCCAGGATTCATTTGAGATGAAACTGTACTGGGTATGGTTTCCTCCATTTTGTACAGCCCTTGCATATGATGTGAGCAGCTCTGTAGCACCAGGTATTCCTACAAGCTCCCCTGACACACCACAGAACATACAGGACATCCTTTCACACTATGGCTGGTACAATAATTCCTTGCCTTGTTCCAGATGAATGAGCTGAACAACGCACACAAAGAATGTGTCAATTATTTGCTAGACCCACATAAACACCAAATGGGGCCCAGGGTATGGTCTGTGGATGTGATGGGACTTCTGTAGAGGGTGTCACCCCATGCAGTGCGGACGCACAGCTCCTCCACATGCACTCGAGAGCAAGGGTCACCTGTCTCTGTCTTCACCTGTAGATAAAACCAGTGGGCTTAAGCTCAGATTGCTTTCATGAAAGCCTTTCTTTTTTCAAATAAATCAGTGCTTTTCATTAGGAAAAGGCTTTGGTACAACCTGTAAGACCAGTTTTCTGAGCCAGTCTGACTACAGAGCTTTGATAGATGTTCAGCCATCCACATTGTAATCAAACATTATATTACCCCTGAGCTGGATAGTCAGAAATGCTAAAGACAGACCATTTCAGCAATTTCTGATAGCTGAGCCTTCTACTGAGATATCACAGAACTACGACAAATGTAAACTCTTTTTTAACACTAGAGGGCTGGAGTTACTTTACATTGGCCTCTGCACACACAGAATATAAATAGCTTGAACCTCTTTGTGGTAGTGGTTTTATATTGGTTTAATTATTTTGGTTTGTAGAACGTTTAGATACTGAAGTGACAAGATATATCTACCATCATTATATAAAAAATGATGTTCCATTAACCTTACAGTAATTCTAGGAAAACTGCTTTATTTTGTTTGTGGAAGCATGACTTTTTGGGAAACTAATGACATTTGAATTCCCTCTCGTTATGATGTGCACAGAAGTTGGTAATAGAAGATTGAATGAGCAACAACGTTCCTTTTTCTCTGTCTCCATTGATTGTGGTATTTGCATGTCAGCTGGAATGCAGCTCATATTTGCATTTCAACTCCCAGGAAAATTCAGGAGTGAGACCATTTTCAAAATCCAGGTACTAAAGTCGAACAATTAGTTTAGGATGCTAGAAACCTTATGCCACAAAATAAGTGTGTATTTCTTTTCTTGGACACAGAAATTATGCTGAATAATTAGAGCTGTGACACCTGCTTTTTATGATGCCTGCTTTTCATTTCTGGATTTTCTTTACCTGACTGTAATCATCTACATATGCTCACTTACAAGCTATGATTAGATAAGAAATACCATTACAGATTGTGTTTGTTGATGGATAGTTAATCATTTCAAGAAATATTTGAGAGTTCATCTTGCTTTCTGTTGCTTTAGCATGAAAAGCAGGGAGTGCTTGAGTTCATTTTTTCATAACAATTTTTACAATAAGAGGGAAAGGGGGAAAAAAGACAACAGGATGGTGTACAGGGTCCACTAAAAGCAGCATGAAGTTTCCCTTTGGCTGCAGTGAGCCCATGGTGTCCCTCCTTAGTGGACATTTTGGACTAATGTGGTTCATTTCCATTTCAGATGCTCACATGTGTGCAGTATCCAACTGTGTGCAGTGACTTGTCCATTTGTGGTTCACCCACATTTCTGTTCCATGCCCAAATCTTCGCTTCACATTACTGTTGCATTAATTATTCTGAGCTTCCTCTTCAAGTGTTCGTCTAACACAAACCACAAGACTTTATGCCATATCAAAATATTTGCTGGGTAAACTCTCTCGCCAAGGGAGTAGTCGACTTGAACTGTGCATGAATTTCATTTAAAAACTTCAGTGCACATCTGCATCTAAAAATTGCTGCAAGTGCACTGCAAAGCAGTGTCCAGAAATTGGCCCACCTGTGAGCGTTGCTACCTTGCAGTGAGGGCACGTTTGCTGTTGTGATCATCTATGGCATGTGGTGTTACAGTTGAGCACTGCCTGCATTGCTTAGAGGAGCTGAGAGGAGCAGCAAGAGACATATTTTTCTTCCTGTGTACAGTGGGATACCTACCAGCAGGAAATGTGATCTGGAACCCAAATCAGTGTAAAAAACTTCCATTATTTCTTTCCATTTCCAGCATTTAGCTGGGAGGAAGGAGCTGGGGGTTAGCTCATGTTGAGAAACTGTAGGAAACTTCTGTGATTATCCTGTTGATAAATGCAAGCAGGCTGCGGCAAAGTTAAAGTTGTGTAGTGGTCAGAGGATGATGCAGCAAAGGCACAGAGAAAAGATGAAGGAGAGAAATATATAGAATCATGAAATTATGAAATCATAGAATAGTTCAGATTGAAAGGAACCTTAAAGATCGTCGAGTTCCAAACCCTGGCCATGAGCAGGGACACCTTCCACTGTACCAGGTTTCTCAGAGCTCCATTCCTCCGGGCCTTGAACACTTCCAGGGATGAGTTCTCCACAACTTCTCTGGACAACCTGTTCCAGTTCCTCACTTCCCTCAACCCACAAAGAAGAGGCTGAGGATGTTTTTTTCCCTGAGTATGTCTCCTTGGGAAAGCCCTGTAATGGCTATGAGTCCTGCTAAAGCTGTGCAATGGCCAGCAGCAAAGGCAGAATGTAAGGTGCATAGAATAATTTTTCAGGAAATCTTTACAGAACATCCCTGCAGCCATTAATTTTCTTTAGAAGTGAGTAGGCAAGGCCTGGCAGGAGTCTGCTGTTCCACTGTCACCACTGACTGGTAGTTAGCTGGCATGGGGCTGGTCCTTAAGGTGCCAGGCATGTCATGGCTGTGATGAGTACAGCCATGAAGAGGGTATCCAACTCAAGGGTCATTATGGTAGCCAGTGGGCTTTAGGGGTTATTTACAAGGGACATGGGACCACACTGGGACTACTGTCACACATGGTAGTAAGGGTGAATTCACCACATCAGCAGTGCAAGACAGGGTAATCAGAGGCCACTCTTGTCTCAGATATGTCTCCAGTAGCTTCTGTTTGAAATTCTAGGGAGCAGCTCAGGAAGACAGGTCTTGCCACTGTTTGTCATGGCACTGTCCACAAAGCTGAGATGCAGAAATAAGAGGGAAACTTATGTTCTCCAGGCAGGAGAAAAGCAACTTGCAAAGCTGTAAGATCTCTGTGCCAAGTCAGAGCTTTAATTGACACAGAAATTATCTTTACTAACACCTGCAAGTGAGTGCATAGTACCCTGCAAAATTAATAGTCAGAAGGAGAATGAATTCCTTAGAGCACAAAAGAAAAACATTTCCTCATGGAGATGATGGTGTATCAGGTATTTCAGGCTGCTTCAAAGCCAAGGGCATTAGTGAAACCAAGAACCAGAACTGTGACATCCTGCTTTATTTCAGGTGTGAACCTCTTCAGTAAAAGTGCTCTCCCTCAAGCACAGAAATCTGACTGAAGATGTATGAGCTTGTCAGCATAGAGGTTAGTCAGGTGAGAAGGAGCGATATACAAGCACAGCTGAAAAGAAGTCTGGGATATGTTGAGATATTGGGAAAGAGAGTGATGTTGGTCTCTGTTGAGGCTTTTCTGTTAACAGAGCAGTATATGAAAGAGATGTCAAAAGCTTAAGTAGCAATTCTGTAACATGGCAGCCTTCTAATTGAAGTTGCTTCTGCCATCTTTTATAGATGTCATACATGTTTCCTCCCTTGCCTTTCACAATGGGGTTGAATAGGACCTTCCAAATCCTTTACTTTCACTAATCTGCCTTTTTGCAAGTGTTCATGGATGATGAACATGCACATGCCAGCAGGTAGAACATGTTTCTGAATTTCTCTTCAGGGGCTGGAAAACCTTGAGGGATGCTTCACGTCTGTGGCAAAACTGCATGCAGCAGAGAGGAACTCACCTGGGGTGCCTGAGATGTCTCTCACTGTCTTGGGTTGAGCTGGCAAAATGCCAGCTGCCCAACACAGAGAGAAAGGGTCCTCCCCCAACCAAGGGAAAAAGAGGGAGGAAAAAAACCCAGAACCTGAAGTAGCAAGCTTCTTATATTATACAAAAGAAAGACAATTAAAAACAGAATATGATATAATACATTGTCTTGGTTTTGTTTTGGCTTCCCAGCCCCCAAGCTGCCCCTCCTTCTCCCTCTGCTCCTCAAAGCAGGGGGAAAGAAAAAAAAAACTTGAAAGAAACTGAATTAAGTCAGAGTATATATGTATATTTCTAAATGTTTGCAATTATATATATACAGTCTGCACCCACGATGGGAAAAGGGAAGGGAAGGGAAAAGGGAAGGGGGGAACAGGGACAACAAAGGGACAAAACAATAAATAGATACAAATAGAAACCCCCACCCACCCCCCAAGCAAACCAGTACAATACAATCCTATCGATGACTCTCAGAAGAAGGCCAGCTCTTCTCACACTCTCTCACATTCTCTCTCTGATCTCCTGTGTGGCCCTGACAAGGGACCATAAGCCACAAACTCCCTCCTCCCAACCCTCGCTGGAAGAAGAAGATCTGGCCACTCCCTGTCTCCCTCTCTCATATCCTCCCTTGTCACGTGGGACGGAAAAAAACAGGTGGGGAATACCTAGAAGATGAGCCTTTACCTAGTTACACCTGGTTACTAGGGAAGGCATGGATCAAAACTATCACATACATAAATATACAAATGTGAGGAAAACCAAGCTAATAACAATAACTACCGAGTCACCCCACCAAATAATACATATTCCAACCACCCAAACCCCACAAAACCTCCCAGAAACTCTTCCAGAGAAATCTCCCAGCAAGAGAGGAGAAAATTAACATGAAAATGTTCACCTCGCTAGATAACACAGTGGGGATGATGGCAAGACCTGATCTCGGTAGGGCAGTGCGTCCTCACAAAGACCAAAAGAGGCAGAAGCTCCACCTCCCTCTCTTTTTATACTCCTTGACACTTCTTTATGATGTCAGATGATATGAAATACCTTTTGATTGCTGAAGTCAGGTGATGCTTGTCCCTTCTGATCTATGTCACATCCTTTGGGCCTGCTAAGGCCTAGCTGAAACTAAAGCCAAAATTACCACACCTCCATGACCCAGTCCTTTGCCAAAGAGATCCCTATCTGCAGTTTGAAAGCTAAAGGTTTCTCCTGCCAGCTGACCCAGCCAGTTGCTCAAAGTCTAGGATGTGAGGGGCCAGCAGAGTCTCAACAGCTGTGTCTGCCTTGAAGCAAACAGATTGTTTCATTTTTGAATTTGAATCAATTAGACATTGCCAAAAATGCAGTGTGTAAGGGCTGAGCCCATCAGCAGGTGTATGGATGTGGGTTTTTTCACTGTAATGCAGCAGCCTCAAGACCTCTAACTCTCTTAATTCTTAAGCTTTAGTTTGCTGATTGACTGCTGCACAGGCCATTGCTTCAGTTTTATCCCTAGTGCTGATATGGTCAAGTTCACAAATGCTGCACCACACAAAGTAGAATTACAGAGCTGCATTTTCCCAGATGGAAAAAATTAAAAAAAAACAAACAACAAACCACATCTCAATAATAGGCAGCCTTGAGGGAGCCCTGATGAGGGACCTGGGAAGAAGCTGAGCCCAGCAGGGCTTCCTACGGGTGTGACCACAGGCCATTTAAGTGACATACAGCTTGTCCATGGCTCCAAAAGAAAAAGATTTATACATTTTTATTATTAGGGGGTTTTTGTGGTGGTGTATTTTTTTTTATTTTTGTTTTTCTGTTCTTTTACCTCCTGGGGACCTGGGCAGGTGCACAATCCAAGGACACTGAGCCAGAAGTCTGACCCCTTTTGCATCAGGGCTGTCCCTCACCCCATGTGGATACATGTTACATACAACCATAACACCCTCAGACACTTAGCAAGGCCTCTCATGACCCTCCGATTGTGACAGTCAAAAAAACCCCCTACATGATCCCAGATATGGGGTTAGAAACTGGAATGGTTTATTGAACATGCAACATGCAATTTAAAGGTATCGGGGCCAAGATATGTTAATAAGTAGGATGGATTATGATAACATATGGTAACTAGGGGATTATACAAGTTTTGGCTACACTGCACAATTAGTTAATATTTTCTATAACAAGGATTTACATGGGGGGAAGAAAACAAACTGTTTCAACATGAATTGATAACATTCATCTCAAAATCCATCTCTGTCTTGGAGCTGGAGACAGCTAGTCAGCATGGTTGAACATCAACGGGCCTTGTTGTCCTTAGTGATGGGATTTTGTCTCAGCCTCTGTTGACCATGGCTTACTGCTTAAGCTTGTCAGGCTGCTGGAAGCTGAATTTCAGATCCCATCAGAGGGTGTTAGCAGGTCTGAACACAAAGAGAAAAATAATGAAAGTGAAGAAAAACATGGAATTATCGAAATTGGACTTACGTATTCTAGAAAATGAGGTCTTAGACTTAAGTGAAGAATCATAAGATAGTTTGGGTTGGAAGGCACACGGGCAGGGACATCTTTCACTAGACCAGGTTGCTCAAAGCCCCACCAAGCTGCACTGGAACACTTCCAGGGATGGGACATCCACCACTTCTCTGGGCAACCTGTTCGGTGCCACATCACCCTCCCAGTAAGGAATTCCTTCCAAATATCTAATCTAAACCTACTCTCTTTCAGTTTAAGGCCATCACATTCATTCAGTCACTTAACACATTCATAAAGAAGGATGTTCGGTTCCTAGAAAACTGTATGAGTAAACCATAGACAAGCCTGCATAAGCTTTACCTCTTTTTCCTGACACATGCAAACTTACAGCTTTCCAGCAATAAAAGCTTTCAAGAAAGCTCCTGGAAAGGCTTATGTTTCATATTTCTTCCTTTTTTTTTTTCTGTAATTGTCATTTCACCCCAAGGAACAACATTGCCTAGCAGAGCACCTGTGCCAGGGTGGTTTGAGGGTGGCCTGGGACTCGGCACACATAGTCGCTCGCTGCCTGGGGAGCGAGTGAGTGGCAGGTCCGCCTTCTGCAGGAGGGTGCCAGGCAGGAGGTCTGCCCCAAGGACTGCACCTCAGAGCCCTTTTCAGGAGCCGTCTGGACTCTACGCACCTCCAGCTGGCACAGAATTACTTGAGACCTAATTACAGCAACCTGGTGACAGCCCAGTGAGAGAAGTTCCTCATTAAATGTGGCGGTCTAGATGCTGGCTCGGAAAACTCTTACATGGTTATTGCTGGAAACAGTGAGTGCATACCAGGGGAAAGATCACTCTATAAATGTGCTATTTCTTACATTATTTCTCCAAGCATCTGTTATTGCTCTCTGACAAAGACAGGATATTGGATCTTTAGATTGGCTCAGTGCAGCCAATCTTCTGGTTTTATGGTAGGTCTGCAACAGCAGCTACAAGAAAAACTCTAAAATACTTGAGTGGAAAAAAATCCTTTAATAGTATTTGTGCCTTTTTGTCTTCTGAAGTATTAAGCAATGCAAGGGAGATGCATCAGTGTTGACCACAACCATCCCACTAGCAGTATTTGCTTTCTATTTCCATTATATTATAATAATATTTCATAGGAGTAAACTTAATATATATTGAAATATTACATAAGTAGAAGACAAGCTTTTTCTGGTACAGTTGTACCATAGTGAACAATAGCTCTTACATTGTGTGGCACAGAGTGGAAAAGCTTTTTACCTTTTTACTCTGATGAGCTGGAATAAAGAATAGGTCTAGCCAGCAGAAATCTGTCTGATCTAAAAATAAACAAAGGGCCTAAAAAAATGCACAGCACCCACAGACCTTTGACAAGGTCTGCTCAGGGACAGAACATGTGGCTTCCTAATTTCAGAAATGTGCTTTCCAATTCCTTTTTTCACCTTGCTAGTTTTGGAAGCCATGAAGCCAGTTGAGTGATTTGGGACACTAATGGCTCATTATTTGCCAAACACAGAAGTAAAAAGTTTCTGCTTGCATTTGATTATGCTATGAAGATCTCAAAGTTTCTTCCCCGTTAGATAAAACATCTCTGTCCAGGCTACCACCAACACAACTAGATCCTTGTTTATCCTTCCCAAACATCTTCATACCTGATGTGTCCTATGACTTCTCCAAGCACATGCAGTTGGTTCCCTCCAAGTTGAATTGTTCCTCTAGCTTTAATGTGCTCTCCCGAGGCACCCTTTCATTGATTGCATCCTCTTATATGGGATGTCTCCCTAAAGCAACCAAGTATGTGATCTCAGTGAAAATACGGCTGTGGGTTCTCTGGCAGGGACAGTAAGCCTTTGCTACATTGACCTGTAATTAGCATTTTATTCCTAGTATCACAAATAATTAAAATTGACCTGAAATGACTCCAGCAGTTTTTTAATTGCTACTCTTCTTCTGTGAATCTCTGTTAGTAACAACAGGCAAAACAACAGTGCAACATAGAGGCAGATTTTAATTTCTTTTTTATTATTTTACACTGCTGTTTCCTGCTGATGTGGGGCACTGCCGGACATGTAAGCATAAATGCAATATGCACCACCAAACATGAAAGCCCTGACCACCTATTCTTTTACTAAGTGATGAAAAAAAAATCCAGTTAAAACAAATTTTAAAGTCAATTTGTTCTAAAATTACTGAGTTTGCAATGTCAAGCTTTGGAGACTACAAATAATAATTATTTTAGCTTCTCCTTATTTTCAGAGAAAGCTCTTCTTGCCAAGAGTGGTCCTTTTTTCTATATTTATCTGGGAGCCACACAGCAGCAATTCTTTCTGTTTGACAGTTCCTGCTAGGCTTGGGTCTCCTTGATGCTCTAAAATACATAGAAAGATGAAATCTTTACCCGGAGGACTTTAAGACTCATAATCCTTAAGGTCCTGTGGAGAAAAGCCTGGGGCCATACCACTATGGTCATGGAGATCCTTGACACCAACAGGAACAGAGAGTTTTTAAAAATGCTGTTGCAGAGATGTGTCCAGTCCATGGCAGACAGCCATCAGGCACCCAGGCATTGGGGAAAACACTTGCTAAAGCCACCTGCTCAAGGCAGCATTGCAGAGCTCATGTGCCTATAACTGAGATCCCCAGCACCACCCACACTCTGCTCATATGTGCCAGCAGCCCACAGCCCGATGCCTCTCCATGAACTGGGTTTTAAGATACTGCCTGTTTAGGAGAACTTGTTTGTTTTTCCCAAATCCCTGAGCAGAAGCACTCCTGCCATGTCATAAATGTTAGGTGATGCTCCCATCCCTGCAAGTGCCTTGCTCCTATTCTCTTAAACAGGAGGCTTAGTGTGCCTACTTCCAACTAAAAGTGTATTTCTCCAAAATGAGGATCCATTGAAGCACTGGAAGATGTCTCAGCACTTGTTCCTGAGTTATAATATGGAAAAGTTTTCAGTTACAAAAATCTGGAGGTATCTGACTGTGGCTATATAGTGTCCCTCTGCAGACTGCACTTTATAGAGCTAAACATGACACAGCTCAGTTGGATGGGGGTCTCTACTTCCAGATGATGCCACTGTCAAATGGGAGATTTACCCAGGTGCTTCCTACTCCACTGTCCTAGTTTAGCAGGTGGGACCAGTTGGCACTGTGTGGGGGTGATCAAGGCTGTGTATTCTACCCCCTCTAT
>JAWWLZ010000001.1:80630536-80643443 GCA_035041345.1 Poliocrania exsul | reverse complement strand
CAGTGTATTTACTGTATTATTATTATTAAATTGTAGCTCTGACTTATAATCTCTCTCGTGTTGAGTTCATTTCTCCTACTGGTTTACCTTTAAACCAGCACATCTACTCACCTCTTCCACTAAGGCTCTGCCTCCTCCTGTGCAATCCCACACACAGAAATATTTGGGGTCTTTGGCACAGCCCCGTGTTCAGAAACACAACCACTTAATCAACTCCTGAACTCCAGAAATAAAACTACCTTACATCTATGCATAAATTCTGTCCTGTGCAAAAAGCCAGACTTACAGCTCAAGTGGTTCATTTCTCAAAAATTCCTGGCACTACATGCTGTGCTGTATGAACCTGAAATCAAAGGAGTCAGACTTCAGCAGGAACATCTAATTTTGCCATATGCATTTAAATAAAACTACTCATCATCCAGCTGACTGACTTACCTTGCTCAAGATGATAAACAACTCACACATATAAATCTATTTCTATGGTTTGGTTCATTCTTTTTGATCTGGTTTCACATCCACACACAATTATTTTCATCTATATTCTAAAAACAGAACTTAGAATATAAAAGTTATTAATTTCCAGAACCTCCTGTCCTAGGGCAGTCTTATAAGGTCCCTGACTACCAACAGCAGCTTGCTGCTTGTGATTGTTATGCTGACAAGTAAGTTTATTCAAAGACCCCTGGAGGCTTGTTGCACTCATAAATCTCCCAAGGTGCCTCCCAGAGGCATAACGTGTTCTCAACTATCCTGAAAGTCATTAGTGAAGTCTAAGAAGGCCATATTTAAAACCAAAGTGAATATTTGCACTTTATATAAATATATCATAAATATAAATATAAAAATATATACATATATATATAAATACTCAACTTAGATTCTTGATGTGGTTTGGAAAGTTGATTATATGAAAACTATGGAAACAATTTTCTCCTTCTCAAATATAGAAAGTTGATTCACTAGCCTAAGGTAAAGAAACTGTTGAAGAGTGCCTGCTTCTTAGGCAAACACAGTCAAAACTGGATACTATAAATAGAAATCCAGGACAACTGAAAATTGGAAGCGAATCCAGTATGGATAGGGCATATCTGTAAAGGCACATCCAGGCTTATGTCAGTTTGGAAGGAGCAGCAGAAGCACTAGAATTTCTCTAGGAATGTCAATGAGAATTTGTGACTTTACTTTGACATCTTATACTAAATTTTGGAGATACATAGGTGTGGTCGTATCCCTAACTTGGGGCAATCAAATCAGAGCTTGTTGCTGTTATTAGCATCAATATTGTTTATGTCAGGGAAGCATCTGATTGTTTGTTAGAGCCGTACATTATGAAAGGAAATAAAATATCCAAACAGAAGCTGAAAATCTTATTCTGGCCATGCATGAAAAAGATACTGTTTGCTCAGCTGAGAGCTGATGAGCATAGGGAGAAGAGAAGTTGCTGACCTGCCTCCACAGTTTAGTTGATCATGTTGAGACTCTTGAAGCTGAAACTTCTCAAGGGCCCCTGATCAGAAGGAGGGGGCACAACAGTGAGGTGCAGGCTGTGTTCTGATGCAGAGGCTGTTTGGTAACAGAGTTGCCAATCTCTGCTGCCTCCCAGCAGCACTGTAAATGAGCACTAGCAGCTCACAGATACAAAGCCACAAAGCACTTCTGCACTTCTCGCGGGAGCTGTCAAAGAGGTTCTCCTGGGACAACACATTGATGCTGGCAGTGTTCCATGCTGAGTTAAGCATTCTTGCATGAAAATTAAAACAATAGTCTGATTCACCTTTTGTTTAATAAAATCTAAGTTAGTGTAGCTAAATCTCCAGATGAAGATTCAACTCTTTTCAGGAGAATTTCTTTCTTCCCTTGGAAGCCATCTTGCATCAGGTGTGGGAGACAGGACAATGGCCAGGGAAAATTTGGCTTTCACTCTCAAGTGAAGCTAACTGTGTCCCACTGCATGTAAAATCCTGTATAATAGTGCATTTATTGGTTTTCATCCAGAAATCTTTCCTACTGTTGCTAGCATTCCTCCCCAGCTGAGAGTCTGGCTTCCATGCAGCTCTCACACCAAGCTGTTCCCCCAGCCTTGAAGAATTCCTTGAAAAATGGATTTAGGATGCCCACAAGTCTGCCTGGCTGTTGGAGCTTCCTACCAGGCCTCCAGTGCTGCAGCCTGTGAAATAGCTGTTATTCAGACTAATGAACATTGCTTGTGCAAGCACTGGTGGGTAGAAAGTGGCCATGAATAAATTTAGAATGGAAATTAAATATTTCTAAGCCTCAGAAAAGGATGGTTCTGGAAAAGCCTTTTGTTGTTGCAGTGGTGGCTAAATCCTGAAATACTTCAATTAAAAATAAAAAGTTCAAGCAGTTTATACTCTGCCTGCAAAAATGGGAGACTAAAACAGGCTTTTCACTCACTGTGTTCCCAAGCGCAAGTCTTGACAGAAGTACATCAACACCTCTGCATTGCTCAGTGGGGCTACAAAGCACACCACAAATAACACACAAGTTAAACCTCGTTAATGCAGAGTGTGGGGACACGTGCATGAAAGCCACCACCTGATGTTTGAAGTAAGGACATGGGTTAAGTTAGACAGCAGAGGTGGCTCCCAGGGAATGCCAGGGACCCTGAGGGCTCCCCCAGTGGTTCAGCAGGTTGGAGGCAGTAACAGGGGCCAGGAGGTTGAGGCATCCACATGTTGCACTGCAGGATACCCACTGCTGAGGGGACTGCAAGATGGCATGGGATTAAAACATCCTGGGTTTTGTTATAGAATGAGCTTCAGAAACTCCTGGGCATTCAATAAGGTTTCTCAACACCTGTGCTGTGGTTTACCTGTTGCATTTGTCTTGAATGTATGCTTCAGTGGTTTCTTGCTACTTACAAGCCAATAACAAGTAAATAGGCCTCTTTTATCTAAAAGATTTTCCAAGTGATGAGTAAATTGGATGGAGAAGCACAAGAGACCGGCAAACTGAAATGATGCTGCCAGCCATAGCATTAGACAGAGATCTCTGTTCAGCTGCAGCCTGACCACTGTCAAGTTTTGCTGCTGGCATCACAATAGTGGAGGGATTTTAGATGTTATTAACCACCAGAGCATCTTTATTCTGCATCCTTCTGTGCTTTTGTGTTTTCTCTGCTGGCTCAAAAGCAGCAAGTAAGTAGCTCACATTATTGTCAGAGTTTTTCTTGCTGTTACTGATCTGCAGCAGCACAATGAGAGTGAGCAGAGCCTTGGAGAGTAGGGCTCCAAAGAAACAAAACTAAGAAAATCAATGTTTGCTAAGAGAGAAAAGAAAATCATCTGCACTGAAGGGAACTGACTGATGGAATGGAGTCTGTGAGTTCCTGTCTCAGCTTCTGTAGGCAATCACCTATATTTAAAAAGAGACAGAAGGAAAGAGAAAGACTGTAGGGGTGACAGTGTGTGTGTGTATCTCCTAAGGTCTGAGGTGATTGATGAATGCATCCATTTATTGAGGCATGTCAGGCATCACCATTTATTGGGGTAACCCTTTATTGGGGTAATGTAGGTTTAGCTTAGCAGTGGTCTGAGGAGGCAGAGACAACTCACTCTGCAGTGTGATCAGAAGGCTCACCGAAGACAAAGGACTTTATTTTTAGTAACAGCTTCACTTTTATCTAGTCCGGCATATAACATGCCAGTACACTATTGGTCAGTAGTTCACCTATCATACATGGAAAGATTCTACTGGCTACAAGGCATCCACATTCTATGGGTGGTTCTCTGGTCCTTAAGGATGCATTCATCAATCACATCAGACCTTAAGAGATCCACACACACACTGTCACCCCCACAAAAGACAGCATGGGCAAATACTGCTCCATGAATTAGGCTAAATACTCCACCCATTCTCAGACGTTTCAGCTTCCTCTGCAGTCTGTTGAGTCAAAGCAGTTTGTGAGATGTGTTTTCATTTTATACCCAAATAGCTGCACTTTACCTTTCGTATCCCTCTCAGGTGTGCAGTGGCCATGAGCTAACCTGTATCTATAGCAGCACCAAGGAGAAGAGGTAAAATACTGTTCCTAATTTGTGGCAATGGAAAAAAACATCTTTTCTTTTTTCTTACTAGCAATGCGTGGAGCCCATGTGAATGGACTTCTCAGAATGGGGTGACAGTTCTTACTCAGAAGTGTGCGCTATATGGGAATATTGATTTCTTCTCTGCTTGGAGATAAAAAACCGAATAAGCAGGAAATGGTTTTCACACTTGACCTCATGCATGTTCAGCCCTGAATTGTATCCTAGCAGGTTCTCATGCATCTGTTTTTAACCTTTAAGTACCACTGTCTTTATAAATTCAGCAAGGGTGCTCCACACAGTTATCTCCTCCTAAACATCAGCTAATTGGGCTTTCTAAAAAGCACCTCATTCAGTCCCAAATTATTAAATCAATGGTGTTTTTTAAAGAAATCATTAATCATTTTATTTCTGCTTGTCTGCTTGATTTTTTTCTTGTTTTCTACACACCCAGCAATGTTATACTAAGCAGTAGTTTTAAATTATGCCTATTTTTCCATATTCTGTTACTAAAATAGGAGTAATGGCTGTGTAGACACAGATCTGGAAAAGGAGGAAATTGATTAATTAGTGCACACATGAATAATCACTTGGCTCTCTCTTACTACAATGTAGCAGCAGAGGATTTAGCAACTCTAGAAATAAAAGCCTATTGAATAACAGTCCCTTTTTATTGAGAAGAACATTTCCATTACAAATTTGTTTTAAAACATACAGTGCTCTTGCTTTTCAATTTCAAAATAAATTATTTTATATAAAAGCAATTTTCCTTGCTCACATAGTTGATATACAAGTGTGTGTTAGAGAGTGTAGGAAAGGATACAGAATTATTCTTGTAAATTGAGAGTTTGTTTCAAATACCTCTTTCTGCTTTGTTTTGAGGGGAGTTGTAGAGTCCCATCATTACTTGTTCACAGTATCAAATGGACGCAGTACACAATCTCTCAGGATATCAAACACATTTCTTGAATTATATACAAAAGTGGATTTAACCTTGTATATGCACATGCATATATTTTATCACTCACTATTGCTCACCTTCATGTCTAAAAGCTCTGGTTGAGGTGCAGCAATAGACAGCCTTACACTGCCAGAAAAGGATACACAGTTCAAGGTCAATATATTTGGAAGCAGATCTGAAGAGTTTTGCCATCATCCTTTGCAGCTGCAGCAAACATATTTGAAATGCTGAGATGGAAATGTAAAAGTCTTAAATTATGAAAAAGAGCAAAATATATCACTGATACACTTTAAAACCATAAGTACCCAAGCTGATGGGATTAGTGTCATTTAATGTTGAACCTCATTTTATGTCCTAAGGTACAATAAAAAGTTAAGGAGAAATGACAATATTTTTGGATGGCTTCCTTTTGGCCTTGCACTGCTTGTAATGAATATTTTTCTTGGTACTTGATACTGTAACTCCCCAATTGTTTTAATCCAGCTGGCTCCATCACTAGCAGATATTTACAGAGGAAGCATGGATTTGCTGCAGATAAAGAAGCTGGTGTTTAAGGCAAGTAAATAATTCCATCTAGTTCCTGTTGGGTTTCTGTTGGTGTCATATTTCCATGAACAACAGGACATTTTTAAAATATAAAACAACAATTGAATTGTCACAGTATGGGTGGCATTTCAGTTCTGCACCACTTCCTCACTGGACCAGAAGATAAAAGGTTGAAATATTAAGGGACATGGAGCCAGACATGCTTCATCTGATAGCAACCCAGCATGGCACCAGAAATGGACTTCTGAGAAAGAAATATAAAAATTAAGTTCCCAGGGATGTTAACCCTTGTGTCACTGTTCTTTACCATTATCCCACACATTCCTCTCCTCAGAAAATGGGAGTAATACCATTGTGGAAGCAAAAAACAGGCTTGTTTTGAATTATGTTGGTGAAGTTGCCTGGAAAAGTGTGAGCTGTCTGCTGAGGACCTCCACCTCTCACCTACAGCTAATTCAGTGGGACTCTCCCTGGAACCTCAACATTGCAACTAAATTCTTGCATGTTCAAACTTTTTTACTTTTTCTTTTCTTTACTTTTCTTTTTTTTTCTTTTTTTTCTTTTTTTTTTTTTTTTACATTTTTCCCCCTGTGGCTTCTTCAGCTATTGCAGCCGAAGACCCGAGGTCCTCTCTTCAGCCCTTCTCCAGCTCTCTCCCCACGGGCTTTCCAGTGGCTGCTGCAGGGCATCCCCTCACTTATATCTCTGCCTTCACTATTTCCAGCTTTACACCTGTTATTTCCCATGCACTTTTTCTTTTCTAAACAGCTTTCTTGGCTGAGGTGTCTGAACTGTGACTTCATCCCAAGAGGTATTTGAAATGTACTTAAAACACGTAATTGAGAGGAATGTAAATATTTGCCAGTTTGCTAAGGAGAACAGGACGCCTGAATCCAGCCCACGCAGTTGAAACTGGTACCCTCTCTGTGGTCTGGCATAGTCCAAAGTCTTGCCCAGCACTGTTGTAACAGCTTCCCAGACTGACAGATGCACCCCCCATGCCTAGATTCCTGCTCCAACACTTATCATTTTCTTAGTACAGAGGCAGCCCAGATTTATTATTTAGCCACTGATCACCTGTATCTCCATCCGTCTAAGGATATAATGTTACTGAGAAGGTCCTGTTGGCATTTCATTGAGAATTAGTCTCTCTTTCAAAGTTAGAGGGAAGCCTGTCTGGTTTCTAATTGTCTCAAGTCAGAAGAGGAGTGAGGAAATTAAATGGAACAAAAATGTAATGTGAGTAGTAGCCTTTAAACTGCTTGGGAATCTGAAGTATAATGTATCCTTTTTGAAAAGGTTTTAACAAGGCATTCCTCTCCTCTGTTGAGCAAAAACTGCCAATATGCATCAACTTCTTAGCAGAAGTACACAAAGCAAAAACCCCTGTTGTGTTTAAACACCATTGGAAACCATGAGAAAATGCACTCTTATAGAACAGGCAATTTATCATTTAAATAAAATCATATAAATGGAAGGTCACACTCAGTCTCAGTAAGGTTGAATGACAAGAATGAAGAAGATGAGTTCTGTGGACTGAATTTTCAGAGCATTGCCTGGGCAACTGTTTTGTAGGACTCCATCTTTTGCACGCAGAGAGAAAATACATCTGGGCAGCACATAGTGAAGTACCTGCAATCTGAATTTGTGGGCTTCTATTTGCAATGGGGATCAGGTACCTGCACAAAACTCATCATCCATTCAGTGGTCCCCAGAGAGTCATGTTAATTAGAAAAGCCTGGTCTCAGTCAGTAACAGGAGAGGTCACAGCTCCCATGCAGATTGCACCACCAGACTCTCCAAGATTTAATTGATGAGTTTACACAGGCTCAATGGATTCTTGCCCATAACATTTAAGGTGTTTGTCCTTCTCCCAGTCCATTTATTATCAGGTCTTTATGCAACAAACTTTTTTTTTGCAGCTTGGCTTTCCTTACTACACATATTTGCATAAACCTCTAATTATTGCAAGTATGAATTAAAGATATAACTGAGATTTTTGTGACTCACTCCTGTTGATTTGTACAGATAATTTATATGAATAAAATTATACCACTTCAACTTAATGAATGACTGAATTACTCAATGTGTTTCTATTATTTATTGACAAATCTGAAAAAGTCATCGCAATATGAAAAAGAAAGTTAGTGTGTGGATTGATCAAGTTATTTGTCCCTGCCTGTAAACATGGTCATTTAGCTCCATCATACTTCAAATTATAGCTAAACCTTCAGTACACAGGTGTTCATAGTGCCAATAATAGAGCTAATAATATCTGTTGCCAAAGTTATTGTGCTCCTTGAGAACTTGCTTGCACCTACTGCCAGTGCCATCAGTGAGGAAGGTGTAAGAATGAGAGTGCATTTCCTCAGCAACACAGTAAAGAAGAAGGAAGGGTTATCTGATAAAAGAATTAGCTTGGATATATAAAATAGCATGGCTTTTTGTTTGGGCTGCTGAGGTGAACCACTTATGACTCCTTGCCAGCAGACAAGACAAGACTTCTGTTGATTTCAGTGGGTTCAGAGTTTTGCTTCAAAAATGGAAACACAATAAAAAGAAAAAAGAGCCTCTCAAGAGGATCTTAAGAAGTCTATAACATATGGAATGCAGTTAATAACAGCAGAAACCAAAATGCAAAAGCTTCTCTGTATTATTTAAAGAGACATACAACTTCTCTTATAGTTTTATTCATGGACTCCTCAGTTAAAATCATTTTTGAAAGGAGCTCATGACTCTGGGTCCTTGTCACTTACAGACCAAAGTCATGTTGCAGAGCCATTGTTCATGTATTTAAGCAATTGCTCCATCACCTACAAAAGGAAATATTATTTTAGGCCATTTTATTCTTTCTGTGCCATTTTTAAAAATTTTGTTTTGCCCAACCTGAGTGTTGGATCCCTGCAGGCTTAATGAACAAAATTCCTTCTCAAGATTACATATTATTGCCATATTATTGTCATCATATAGCTGTCATCTCACTGTCTATTTTGTATGTTCAGTCATCATTTTCTTTCTCTAATTTCTTGGATAGGGCATTATAAAGTATACTAGACAAACAAAAACATCAGCCTTGCCACCAGCTAATGGGTAACAAAACTAGCAAAGCACAGCAAGCCTTTGATTTTAAGGAGCCAAAAACATCCTATCCCTTGTTGATTGTGCTATTATTGTACTCTGGTTAAAAGTGGACAGGAAAGTTGTAACAAGGCTGAGAAAGGGCTGGAAAATGCTTACAGCAACAGTCTTCTTCCAAAAACTTTTCAAATAATAAAGGGAGTCGTAAAGACAGAGGTGGCTCCCTCTTTCAGTGTTTGACTATTTGCACTTCCAGCTTTTGCAGTGTTTGTGTTGGCTGCACCACAAGAGCTTTCTGCAGCCATGGTGCCATCCCTGGACACCAAAGGCTGGCTTTCAAAAGCTGCATGGCATGGGCAAGACTCAGACTCACCAAGGTTCCTCCAAGACATCAGCTGTCTAGAAAAGTTGATCTCTGATAGAAAAAGAAAAAAAAAACTGCAGTGGAAATCTATTTTCTCTTCTCTGTCACTATTGAAGTGACAATTAAAAAAAAAACAACTAATTCTTGCCTGTTATGAGATTTCTCTTTCCCTGTGATTATTCCTGTGAGTCTACATAATAGTACAACTAATCCAATTAATTAATCTTTTTCACAATAGCCTTATCGCATGGCTCTGTGTTTGTGGGTGGGCAGCTGTAACCACAGCCTGCTGGGGCAAGTCTCAGAATTACAGCAGAGAGAAAGAATTATATTTATTCACCATTCACTTCTTACCTGGGGCATAATAAATAGGAGTTCTTGTGATAGCTGTTTGTCTGGCTCAATCAGAAGAAAAGAACATGTAAAACCTTTACAAATCCATTGTTCACCAAAGAGATGGTAGAAATTATTGCTAGCACCTCAGTTAACAAGGATCTATAACAACTCCATCCTTGGCATTAATTTTTCCCTATCCTTTGCAGTATTTTTTTCAGTGCTGACTCACTTCATGCTGAGAAAATCCCTTCTCTTTTGCTTTTTTCACAGGTATTCTTAACTTTGGGGATTCCAGTTTTCTCAGGGCAAATTTCTGTTTTTTTCTTTACAAGGCAGAGTAAAACCTCCCTGTGTTTGTGCTGGGAAGACTAGACTAAGACATTTCTTTCATGAAATACAGTGACTTTCAGAGCTACACTTAGGATGACATAATGTCTCTGCTTTCAATGGTACTAGGAAGACTCAAACTTACATAAATGCAGTATCCCAGGACTCCCCAGAGCAGAGGAATCCTTCAAATATCAGGAGGGAAGGTTCAGACAGCATGGAGAGGACACTAGACATCTGCCAGGCTAAATATGTGCTAATGATCTCAGCAAACAGCAAAACACCACGGCTTCACTTGTTTGGCTCAATTGTCCACACCAAAGCACCTACCATATTTCAAACACCATCAGGTGCTGAACATGATCCCAAGGGATGGCAAAAGCACAGGACCTACAGAAATGTGAGTCCTTGGGAAGAACAGGGAAGATGGGGAAAGGTACACACATCTATAAAAAGAAATCTGATTGTAGTGTTTTAAAACATATTCTTTCATCCCTGAGTTTTCCATTTTCCTTTTTAATCCATGATCTTTGTGCTTAGGGGTCTATTGAGCTCTTGCTTACCTGAGACTAATCCACAGATTCTTATACTGGAGTCTGACATCACTATTTGGTACTTTAGAAAATGGCATTAGCATTTATTAGCATGCATTAGCCTTAATAAAAAGCAAGTATGTATTTGCTATTTTATTCTTTCAGACATGATCCACTGGTCTGAAACAATTTTTGAAACTCTGGTAGCAAAACCATAATACAAAGGTCACACAATAGCGAGCAAATTAGAAGCATGCTCATATTTTTACATTAAAAACATATGCAAAGAAGCAGATATCCATCTTACCATTGAAACCCCACAATTTGGCGTGCTTCTCTAATAATTAATTTGGGAATATAGAAAGTGTGCAATACAGATTTCAAAAGACATCACTGAACTAAAAGAAAACACTGGCATACAAAGCCAAAAAGTAATAATCTGAAAGGTGAGCCAAAAAAACCCCAACACTGCATATGCCATCATTGCCTTTGATTTTTTTCTTACACAAAGGAGAATTTCTTATTTTTTTTGTACAGATGGGTAACATCTGATAGTACAAATACCACTGGATGGAACACGTGAGTTTCAAATTGTGCAGATTTGCAGCTTGTAACAATGAAAGGTGGATTCTGTTCACAGATAAAGACAGTTCAAGGTGTGAGCTGCATGTCTTTATTCCAAATCACTCCATGGAATTATAGACAATCTATTCATTTGTCCATGCTCTGTTTTCTGGTTTCATGTGAGATGACCTAGGGCATCCCAACCTGTTTCCACACCATGCCCTCAAGGCATGAGCACCACACCAGCTCTCTCAGTCCAGTTCAAGTGTCTCACATGCTTTAGGACATCAGAGATAGATGATGTATCTATATATAGAATAACTTAACAGACTGCTGCTTATGTAGTGTGTGGAGAGAGATTCATCAGCTGACCCATTTCAGATATCCAGGTAGGGCATCCCATAAGGGCTGGTATGCTGGAATGCTCAGAAACATCCCAGATACGTGCACAGGTTGGGCAGGCACAATGCAGGCTTATGGAAGACTGCTCTTTCAGAAACAGCCTCTGGAGACTGACTGGCCTAAAGTGACTCTATAGCTCTGTGTTTGGCCCAGTCAGTTCCTCCATGATTCTCCATCACCTGCAGCAGAGGCTTGACATTCAGGCTTGGGTCCATTAAAACAAACAAACAAACAAAACCACGGATTTAATAATATTTTTCAAACCATGGCTCACAGGAAGCCAGAAAACTTCCTTGCAGGCTTGCCATGCCTTACATCCAAAAATATCCTCCCTCTTTTAAAGATCTGAAGCCAGAGATGAGGAAAGCTCAAAGTCTTTCTCCTCAGTGTACAGAAAGCCAAGAGACATAAACTGGAGTAGGACATCTTCTTACCCAAGGGCTTCTCTTAATCAGAAAGAGGGGGAAAAAACATCATTCTTTGAAAAAAAACATGTTCAAAAAAGCAACTGAAGAGCAACCTGAGAGCCCTGTCCACAAGTGTAAAGGGGAAAGGGAAGGCAAGGCAAGGCAAGGCAAAGCAGGGTAAAAGGTAAAGAGAAGTATCAAGACTTAACTTTCACAAAAGAATCCTTATGATAATGACTCATCCAGAACAAGAGCTCATAAAAGAGAAGGAAATAAAAAACCTTTTTATTATTTATGGGTTCTTTTCCTTGAAATTTTCTGGCTTCTAACTCAGTATCACTTACAGGAGTGTGATTTGTAAAGTTTGGACATTTGGAGTCAGCTGCATTAAAACATATATGTAACAACAGTAATAAAGAATGATCAGAAGAGTATAATGTGTTTTCAGGTTTTACATCTGATGAATTTCCCTCAAAGAGAAAAGCATTTGAGGGAACATCAATGGTAGTAAAAAGCTTAGCACTTGGATGTCTGCCATGCCCAATTCCCCACTGATGCTGAAGTGCCTGAGATAATGCAGAACAGTACCTTGCAAGACTTTCTTTACTTCTCCTTCACTGCATGTAAATGTTTCTCTTTCCTCCTATGGCAACCACTTAAAAAGCTGAGTGGTTATCTTACCCCAGTGTTTCAAATATAAAAACTTCCCATAAGGTTGGGAACTTCTTTTAAATATCTCATGTTTCATAGAATCATAATGGTTTGCGTTGGATGAAAAATCATCTAGTTCCAACTTGCCCTGCCATGGGCAGGGACACCTTCCACTAGACCAAGTTGCTCAAAACCCCATCCACCCACTTCCAGGGGTGGGGTGTATACAATTGCTCTAGGCAGGTTTTCCCTATTTAATGCTGAAATGGATGTACAATTTCCATCCACTCATGTGTAAAGTGACTTCTTCCTCTCTTAAAAATGAATAAATGGAAATACAGTCTGAACTAATGACTCCTTTCTGACCAAAGGGACATGGAGACAGATGTTCCAGTCTCTGGGTTCAGAATATCAGAAGGTGACTCTGCCACCCTGGACATCATTGATGTTCCTGCAAGGGCTTAACACAGTCTCTGTGATATGAGCAGTTAGGTGGGGTCAGCTCATCCAGCAGAGAGCAAAAGAGGGAGTAGCAGCTGGTCAGGAGGCTCCACGCTGTAATGTCAGAGATCCATAGAACAAGAAGCTATCATGCTCACTCATTTCATCCTTCCTTAGCAGCAGAGTTGTCAGGCAGAATCAGACCAATTTTCTATGAAGTCCTAGCGATACTGTTTCCAAGCAGATCATTC
>JAWWLZ010000001.1:80576747-80608017 GCA_035041345.1 Poliocrania exsul | reverse complement strand
GTTAAGTGTCACTACAGAAGATTCTTCTTTTTGCCATTGGCATGAAATTCCCCTACGCCTTCCTCTCTTTCTCCTACCTTTGTTTTCAGTGTTTGATTTACATTACAGGAGCCAATAATAGCATTCAGAGGGACCTTGATGGGCTTAAGAGCTGGGCCAATGCAAACCTTATGAAGTTCAACAACGTGCAAGGTCCTACACCTGGATAGTGCCAATCCCAGACACACCTGCAGGTTGGACAGAGAAGTGATTAAGAGTAGACCTGCAGAGAAGGACTTGGGGATGATGGTTGATGAAAAACTTAAAATGAGCTGGCAGTATGTGCTTGCAGTGCAGAAAGCCAATCATGTTCTGGGCTGCATCAAAGGAGGGGTGACTAGCCTGTCAGAGGAGGTGATCTTCACCCTCTACTCAATTCTTGTGACATCCCACCTGGAGTACTGCATCCAGCTCTGGTGCCCCCAACATAAGAAGCACATGGAACTGTGACAGGCCCTGTGAAGACAGGATGAGAAAGTTGGGGCTGTTCAGCCTGAAAGCAACCTTCCAGTATCCAAAGTAGGCCTACAGGGAAGGTTGAGAGGGACTCTTCATAGGAAAAGGAGTAATGTGTACAAATTGAAAGAGAAGAAATTTAGGTTAGATATTAGGAAGAAATTCTTTACTGTGAGGGTGGTAAAACACTGGAACAGATTGCCCAGGGATGATGTGGATGCCCCAAACCTGGCAGTGTTCAAAGCCAGGTTTGGATAATGCTTGAGCAACCTGGTCTAATGGGAGGTGACCCTGCCCATGGCAGAGGGGGTTGGAACTAGATGATCTTTAAGGTCCGTTTCAACCCCTTAACATTCTATGATTCTATGATAACATTGTATTGAGCTTAAGAATGAAGAGCAGCACCTCCCCTTCATGCTCCTATCATTGCTAATAGCACCATAACCAAGAACAACAAGAGAGGGTTTGAGCAGATTCTGAAAAAGGAAAATGTATTTACCCCAGGAAACTTTTTTCTGACAGGGTGACTGCACTGGAGAGGGCGTCTGGGAAGAGTATTTGTCAGGGGACCTTCAACAGTTCTTCTGGATGGAACTGGGGAAAGCCTTTCAGCTTTTTCTTTCACTCACTCTCTCTTCTTCTGTTTCTACTATTTTCCCTCAAAGTAACTGTCACAACTACAGTTGATGTATGCTAGTAGCTACAGACCCTGACAGGAAGTCTTTGAGCATGTGAACCTGGCTCAACATTCTTCTGTGAAGCAATAACAAAGCTATGTCTGCAGTGTTAGAGATACTGTCTTGGTTCGCTTGTGGAGTTCCCAAGTGGAGTACAATGGGGATTAGAGATAAAGGCAATTAGAAGAGTCAGAGCAAAGAAGACAGCCTCAGATCAGGATTCAAGGCTTGGAAGTCAATTCAAAACAACACAGAAGTTCACTGAACTATGGGATCATAAACCATTAAGATGATACAGAGCTAGGACAAAACCTCCAGCCAGAAGCCTAAAACATGCAGTAAGAGAGAGTTTGTGAAAAACAGCATGAGAACTGTTCAAAGGATAGAAGAACAGACATTAGAATTGTTCAGTCTTCAGACAGATTTTGTGTTTTTAAGAAGCAAAATCATTTTATGAAAGTCTGGCGAAATGGACTGACAGTACTGAAAAAAAAAAAAGTAGAGTCAAAGTGCTATAATAATCTAAATTGCTGTTAGCAAGTCTTCACCAAGAGTCAAGACTTCTGCAAGCAGGGAATCAAGATTATTTGTTCAACTCTCTACAATGAAGCTACATCCAGGGAATACAATAACATATAATTATTAGGTTTATTAGCATGTTGTAATAAAAATTAAATTATTAATTGTAAAGGTTTGGTTAGATTCAGCGTTTATTTCTATTGCAAATTAACACATAATCAGTGTTTCAATGTTTTCATTATATTTGATGTACCAGATGACAGTATATCTTTTGGAGGCTGAACGCTCTGAAGAACTGAATGATTTTGAACATATTTGTTCACATTCTGTATAGCAATAATCATGCCTGACTGGAGAATTGGTGTGAAAATAATTTCAAAGTTATTTGAAGAGGCCAGGGAATCCAATACAAACTGTTTTGAATTTGGCACCACTCAGTTATAGGGCAGTCCCTGTTTCCAGGGGACTTTTTTAATATAAAGCTTGGAATTTCATTTAATTACTGGCTACTGAAGTTAAAAGCAGATAAAATGGGAATTCCTGTAGCAGTCACATAAAAGCAGAGTGTGTTATGATCCAGAATCACATCACTTAATGGTCTGGCAGGTCCTGTGAGGTGATCGGGAAGGAGTGGAGACAAGGAGCTGATACAGGTGGCCCTTTGGCTCTTCCACAAGAGGCCATGGGGTCCTGAGTCCACATGGCCCTTTGACAGGTTGGCTCATTTTTAAATAAACAGTAGTATTTTAGAGTGAGACGCCACTATGAGGACAATAGGGAGAAGATCCCTCATGTAGACTTTTCCACATATAGGTTAGTTGGTAGTCAGAGAGAGTAATCAGTCTAACAAAGACACTAACAAAATGCAAACCCATGACATTTTAACATCTGTGTCACTGAGTAAATGATGGAACACAGAAAGGGTTGTCTGGGTCTGACTACGAAGTAGTAACACATGCTTCACCCTGTACCAAATACAACATAAGAAATACACTTCCACATCCTACTCTTTTCACAAACACCACAGCAAAGAGCAATGACAGTGACAAAGAGAGGTACTAGACCCATACTGTCAGTCCTGGGACAGTCCAAACCAGGGAACTGCATTGGCTAGTGGTCTAAATATTGTGCTACATCCAGACCAAGTGTTAATTGTAGCATCCTACATATCTCATATATGTTAGATAATTAGCAAGCAGCATTCCCCAATGAAATTTGTAATTCCCTCTTGCTTTTCTCTTTTAATTAAAATAACACCTAATCATACTTTCTTGATTTGTCTGAGGTGATAGCTACACTTCTGCCTGTCAGCAAACAGCTGTAATTCCACAGCTATCTCCGGGAACCAAATGACACAAGCAAAGGAATAAATCTCCGATGTCAGTGGCTGTTCGACTCATTCTACAAACTCTGACAAGCAGTCTGATACAGTTTCTGAGGTCAGCACACATAAATAGAAGCTTATGCTGTTTTCACCCTCCTAAACCCATATCTTGTATAGATTCATTTCCTGCAAATGAGTTTATAAAGCATCTTCAGAGAATGTTTAGAGATGAACATGATAATGGAGATTACTGCTTTTTTGTTTCTGAGTTTTTCCTCCAGCCATAACACTTGGTCTATTCAGCAGTGTGGGAACATGCCGTTAAAAACAAACTACTGCCCTTAGAAGTCTTTTGCATTCCTGACTGGCTGTTGCTTACAGTCTTCAATATGAATAATATGGACAAAACATTTTTTGGAGTATTTAGGTACTGAAATGTATTTTTCACAATTCCTTTGCTCACCCTTAATCAAGATTTTGCAGTAAAATGAGTTGGCGATCATGGCTGCAGTCACATTTCTTTCCACATGTTCCAGGTCAGGCAGCTGAAGGCAAAAGTTGGTCACCAACAAACTATCCAATGGTGTTTCTGCCTTTGTTCAACACCTCTGGGACCTGGAGAAGTCCTCACTTTCCTGTTACTTTATCCAAAGGTGGCCAAAACTATGGGCAAGCATGGAACAGGATTTTAGATTTTGATTCCTGTAAGGAAGACTAGATTTCAGTTTACAATACTACTTGGAAGAACTGATCAATAGGAAGTACAAAATTGCTCCATTAATTTTTCAGCACAGAACTCACTTGGCTGCAAGATACTATGTGTTATTTTTCTTTCTAGATCAAAAATGTATGAGAATTGTAAGACATACTGTAAGAGGAATTACGCATGCAACATCATGGAGAAAATAATATGTCTTGATCAAAACATATTTTAAAGAAAAACAAAAGAAAAAGTCTTTTAAAGGTGACAGAACATACTGACACTGGCATAATTAATCAAAGAGAAATTAAAAACTTTAAAATGATTATAGTTTTCTAGATTGACAGATTGTTTTTTATTTAATACTTTTGCCTGAAAGTTTGTATTTTAGTCATATTTTCTTTAGAATGCAGTCACAGTAAATGGAAGAAAGGTGTGAGATGGTTGTTTCTACAGTGTAAACGTTGGTGCAGAGGGTCCCCTGTTTATTATATGCCCTATTTATTAAAGGTGTGATTGGAGTACTGAAGCTTCATACAAGCTTGGTTCAGGGGCCAAGGTCCAAAACCCTGATAGTGTTGCATTGCGTTCCTTGAGAGAAATAATGTTCACATGAGCCTTGAAAGTAGTAATGTCTGGTGGAATTACACAGCTGGTGTGCTGGCTTAGTTCAGCTGTAAAAACAATAATCTGCTCAATCTGCCCTCAGGTCTGTTCTTGCCATTTGGTGTCAATTGGCCATAAAAGAGAACTTTCCCTGTGAATCATCAGATGACATTAGGGGATCTAATAGTCTAAGTTATTATTTTAGAAGAAAACCCCTTACTAGGATTTTTCTCCTCAGATAAAATAACTTGCAATAAAGCAAAGGCCATAATTAACATTTATGATACTATTTTCTCTCTCATGTAACCTCATGTGCAATTAAAGGTTTGCACTTCATAGACCTGTAATGATGATCAAATCTCTGGATAGATGCTACCCTATTGCAGGATAAAGTAGGAACAAAATTTTGGACCCACTGAAAACACTTGCTGTTGCTTTCAGTAAGGTAGGATTAAATTTCAAAAGGATAACTTCCATTTGAAGACAAAAAGCTCTTAATTTATGAAAATTGCAACAGAAAAAGTGAACATTTTATGTGCAAAAGTAACACATCTACTTCGGAACTATTTACAGGAGAAGGCATAGCAGTTCTTTGCCTTCAGAAAGTTGTAAGTGTTTAGTGTACAAGACCCAGATATAAAAATATGATTCATTTAGGTGAGTTAAGATGGATGCTGGTACTGTGCTGCCCAAGCAAGTGGAAAGAGTTCACTGTCCCTATGTGATGTAAAAAAAAAAAAAAAAAGAAAGAAAAAAAAAAGAAAAAAAAAGATTTTAAAACCTCCTTTTCTGTAGAGCTCTTCACCTTTTCCAGTTACATCACCTTAAATATCAGTTCTTCTCTAGGCTAAGGATATATATTTTGGAATTGTCTTGATGTAAGCTGAACTTTTGTCTCAAGCTTATTGTTCATAGTATTGGAGTAAACAATGTCTTTTTCATGACTGTGGACATTACCTGATGACAGCCTACCTGTGCTGTTCTGCAATTACCTTTATAAAGTATTCAATGAATAAATCACAGAACATACTCTGTCTATAAATACAAAAGTAAATATTCAGGATTTTAGAACACGTGATTGTTAATTGCTATTCCTCACATTTCAGAAGATGTTTCAGTGAAATTAAGGAACAAGTCTCTCTAGTAACTATCTGAGATAGGAATTCATGTTCATCCTGTCTCAGATGACAACAATGAAGACTGAGCCCTGAATTCCTTTAAAACTAGCTATCCTCTGTAAAATACAACCTATATAAACAGGAGAAAAGATCAATTCTTTTATTATTAATATTTTGACATTTTTACTGCATGATCGTGTCACTCCTCCTAAATCTCCAGGAAGTTTTCTGCCTCCATACCAGTGCCTTAAAAGTGAACTAAAACCTTTATAAAAATCGACTAAAACTGGTATCATGATCAATAGGTTGGTGTCTATTATGAAATATAATCTTGAAGACTGCATTGATTTCACTGAAATGACCACATATCTTCTTGGCGCCTGAGAGTACAGAATAATCACCTGGGCATACACCACAATTGCAGCCATCAGAAGAGGTCTGGAATTAGTGGCATTGGTTTGAATAGCAGTCCAGGGTGTAGCCACAGATCTCTTTGGGTTTCAACAAAATTATGGATAAGTGTCAGAGCTTCGCTATTTTAGTCCATTTCTCCCTTACATTATCTTTGACTTCTGGATCTCTCCCTTGAAGAAAACATCAAAATGACACTGATAAAAAAATCATGCAAATATATGCAGTGTATTTACAGTGTTTATGCTTAACTTTCTTTCCCTCCCCCCCCCTTTTTCTTGCTCTGTACCTGGCTATTAGCATAGCAGGTCTACAAAAGCATTTTGACAGGTTTCAAAAGATGATACTTTTTGCCATTGTTGAGGTAATCTGACAAAAACAAAGACCCCAGGGAGATAACCTATGCTGAAATCTGTGTCTGCCTTTCTTTTTTCCTGGAAGAGTTCATCTAAGATAGTACAAGTGCTTCCTCACAAACCTTTCTGACAAAGCACAGAAGGAGGTTCCTTTCCAGGGCAGCTCATCCCACCTACCTGACACTTATTTGAGAACAAGAAAAATCACCTGCTGCAGCTGCCTCTTTCTCTTTACAGACCCATTGAGCAGGTAGAACACTTATTTTAAATGTATGCATAATTTTTTGAAGGAAGACAAACAGAGACAAGAGGAATCACTTCGAGAGTCCCTCAGTCCACCTTCTAAGATGAGGGGAAGGTGGGAAAATAAGTATTAAGATTTTGTGTCTATATGTTAGAAACCTATATCCTCAGTGTTTCTGATGTTATCAAGAAGTTTACAAGATCAATTCTAGAGAGTTTGTTGGTTGCATTAATTCAATCAAGAATTGCTGTGACAACCAACAGACAAAAAAAACCATTGGCAATATATTGTTTTACTGTGTTTTTAATGGAGCTATAGTGGGTTTCCTTCTGAAATAATCTGTACAAAGCTATTCCAAGTAGGCCATTATAAACATTCCTTCTGGAATGCAAAATGAAGAAGTCATTTGCTCCAAAATACCTAGAAATGAACTTCAAAGACAAGATCATGGAGTTTGTTTTCTGTGTACCAAAAATTCAAATCTCAAAGCATTCTTTTGATGTGTCAGTTGTTTCTTCCTTCCTTTTATAAAGGATGAAATGCAAAAAAAAACCCCAAAATTAATTTAGAATGTTTTCTGCCTTTTCCTTGGAGGATAGGCTATGCTGGGTCAATTAAAGAAAAAGTGAAATACAGGAGCCCCATGTAACTCTGTTGACTTTCATTGGAAGGATACTTAAAGTGCTAGCTCAGTCTCACAGGAAAAACACAATGATGCTGTGTGTCATTATTTTATCATGTTATATTTTGAATTTTTTTTTCTTTTTGAGCAGCAACTTCTAGAATGGAAAAGGCCATGATTTTTCCTCTAAGAAAAGGTAATTTTCGCAACACTATGAATGCAATGGTCTCTTTATTAAGGAAATGAAAATATGTAAGACACTAACTTTGAAAATCATGGGAAATTGACATTTTGCTCAGTGTTAATAACAAAACACTGTGAACATCAGATAAAGTACGAATTAAAGAAAATCTAACTAATCTAGAAGATAGGGAAGGCTGTTGACACAGATAATATAAAATACAACTAAATAAAATAACAGAAAAAAAGTTTGAACTTCTACAGTGGGAGATGGGACAGGACAAGAAAGACAAATTTCATTTTGGGAACCTGATAAATTTATGTTCTTCCCAAGCTTTCAGCAGGCAGTGTTTATAAAAGTCTGGTCTCTGGGTATGGTTGTTGTACCTTTTTCACTATTAGCAATACTCAGTCATGACAGATGTCCACTGCCAAAGCACAGAAGATGTTTGTTAAGAGAAATTTTTTTTTCCCTTTCCTATTACTTAAGTCTTGTGGCTTTGAATGTAGCATTAGATGGAGGCAGATGCAATTATTGCAAAAAATGCAGGCAGGAGCAATTTATTCCTTAAGAAAAATAAGGTGATTTTTTTCACCTGGTTTTTTCAGCATGGTAACACAGTAAATATTTAAATTTTATTGCTGATCTAGATTTAATTACAATATTCATTACTTACTGGTTTACTCTGCTTATTTTAACTTTGGAATGTGTTCAGAGCCTTTATTACAGGTTTAGGATTTTTTTAGTGTGAGCATGCAAGCTTTGCATCACATATGAAAAATTAGTCATTTTCTTCATCATTAGAAAAAGGAAAAATCACAATTTGTTTGTCTGCTACCATTACTGCAACTGTACATTTGATAAATATCAGCTCAAATCTGCAAATACCTACTCAGCCTTAATATCTGCAAGTAATCTCAGTGGAATTGACAAATAGGATTTAAAGGACACTCTGTGGCATCACAGCAATCTTCCTGTTGACTTAAAAGAAATTCAGGTCAGACATCATAAGAAAAACTGGGGACAATATGGAGTTTCTCAATCATTTCTGAATCATTTATGCATTTCTTAGAAATTCCATGTCAAGTATTACATAGCAGAATGGGAAAACGTACCTGTAAATGCATCTTTCTTTGAAAAGTAGCCTAGGACCACTAATTGCTCATTTGAAATTCTGTTTTCCAGCATGGCATTGCATTGTACACAGTCTATCAATATTTAGAATACAGTTCTAAAAGCCATTTTTACTGTTATAATCGAGGATGACTGTCCCTTCCTACTTTTGAGCACCACCTGCCTTTTACTCGGTGGTAACCACATAACAGCCCCACCTTAACTACAGTAAATTCTTACATAGAAATATCACATGGAAACAAAATTTGGTGGGTCATTTTTTCTTATTAAGAATCCATCATTCACAGCAGGACAGCTACCATCCTGCTTGCATTGCCAGTGCTCAGAGTATTCATTCCCCAAACAACCCTAGGCTGAGACAAAAGCTTCAATGAGCACCCATGAGCTGTCTCTTGGCTGCTGGAAGAGAGTTACAACCAGCCTACGCTTTCTCAGACCAAAAAAAACACCTCTCATTCTGCAGAGGAACCTTGTCTTTGTCACATCCAATTGCCTGCTGATCCTTGAAGAGGTTGGTATTGATTCAACCTGCTGTCAGCCCAACATCCAGCTTCTCAGGACTAAGCAAGCACAAACAGAAACAAGGCAAAGGCTAACTACACGCTCAGCATAAGTTATAACCTGAGAACAGTCAGTTGTGGATGTAGGCTACAAGGTATGATTGATCAGCAGCTTCCAGTGCTATTCCCATCTGCTGGGATCTCTCTGCAGCATTTGGCAGTCTCGAGTAGGAGCTGTATGATGCCATGTGAAAGTAGGGCTTAAGAGGTTTGCTGAAACAGTTTAAAGCTGTTCTGAAGCATAGCAAAAAGAGATTCCACCTCTCTTTTCAATGTCTCTCAGTGTTTACTTCTACTCTTTTTATAGTCATCATTTACTTAGAACTACTAACTGAATAATTTGGCAGAAAAGCAAAGGAGAACATTCTGAAAGGTTTGCAGAGAGGGAGATTCACATCCACTGAGGTAAATTCAAGTCCCCACACAGTTTTCTTTATTGTCACTAAGCTCTCTTTTAGTACTATTCCTAAGCAGTCAAGTTAGTTGTTAGCTCTGCGTGGTTAGGAGACTGCATTCTATCATCTGTCTATTGATTTTTCCCTTTTCTATAAATGCCTTTATCACTTCCATATGGACAAAAGCTATGAAATAACCTAGACTTTAATTAGTACAGAATATTCAGCATGACTCTTCAGCAATACAGCATCCTAAGAGTGTATAAAATCATTTTTCTACTTTCTGGTTGGCTTTCAAGAACACATCAAATTAGGCTCAAATTCTTGCACTTTGTCTTTAAGGCTTCCCCCCTTAAGCCTGCTGCAGGCTGACTACATAGTGGACAATTCCATTCTGCTGGCACAGTACACTTTTCCATTGTAAGTGTGTATCTTTCTCAAGGGTTTGGATGATGCAGGACTACATAAACTGAACTTGCATGGAAACTAAGGACTGTCACAAAACTCAGCACCTGCTGCTTGGCTGCCTCTTTAGTGCAAATAAAGGCTGTCTTGAACAGCAGAATAAAGTCTTCAAGTATGTCCCACCAAACATAAACATACCACTGTACATGTTACTCTTTTCCCAGAGAGAAAATACAAGAAAAATTAATCTCAATATGAGAGATATTATGTATGCTTCTTAATACATATCTGAAAAAATGCTGTACCTTTTTGCAGAGTGAGACTAGTATAAAGACCAACACAGTCAGAGGAACAAAACAGAACAGAATAGAATAGCATAGACCACCCTCTAACCAAGAAACTTGGTATCTAATGTAGTTCAAGATGTCACTTCAATGACTTTGCTTTTATATCAATGCAGACATTGATCTTTATCACCTTAGTCTTTAGTGTGGAAATAGGAGCACCTGGACTCACCAGAAGAATCCTAATTCTGTACTACCTTATAGTCATGAATGCAAAGTGAGTACAGATGTCACGGTGATGCTGTTTTTAAAACAGCCTTGGAAATCTCTTTGCTAAAGTGGAACTGATTGCTCAAAGGAAAAGGCAATAAAGATCCAAATTCAGTAGTGCTGGAAAAAATGGTCTTGTCATCTTGGTTACATACAGCAGCCAGAAGTTTGCCTTTGTCTGTCAGTTCAGATAGGTTTTGTCACTCAGTTGTTTTACTAGAATAGCAAAAAAAAATGTGGGCTGATGTTTAAACATTTTCACAGGTGAAGAAAATTCCCATGAAAGAAGTGTAACTGAATGGTTGGACCACAAACCTTAGTTTTAAACTATGTCCTTGTAACTATTGTGATAACTACATAAAACAGATTTGGTATTGATGTTCAAACACACAAGGATTGAAAATCTGTGACAGGTTAGGATTACCCAATTTTTTTTTGTTTTGCTGCATTTCAGCTTAAAACAGTAATGAGTTTTATTCAGTGAATAAAGAAAACTTTCGAACTACTGTATTACTTTGGTTTTTTTATTTTATTCTTTAGAAAATTAGAGGGTGTGCCTTTCATATAACTCAAATTTAACCTGAGTGGTAAAAAAGTGGTAAATGTTGCAGCTAAGAATTGTTAAAAACCTGTAGGAATATGTTCTAAATTCAGCCAGTTGCTTTTGTTCATCTAATTAGCTGATCATGACTTACCTTAATTTTGGAAGGCAAATACACAGTTTGACAGACTGTGTCACATTATCAACATTAATAGCAGGCATCACAATAAAGAAACATTGCACTTAATTGTATCATGAATTAAAATACAGTTCCTACACAAATGTATAATCAACAAGCAGGTAGCTGCTACAGTAAGCATCACAAGACTCCAGCCAGAGGGTGGGATGTGGGGCCACTTCCAAGTCTGATGAAACTCCAGGTGACATCCAGCCATGAAACTAGATCAAACTTGGGTCTGTATCATGTGTTTCCACATTTCACTCTATTTTCATTGGGAAGGCATTTTAATGGTCAAGCATGGATGGAACTATTTTCTACCCTGATAGTCCTTCCAATCTGACATCTGGAGCCCCTGGATGCCAGGGAATAAATACTATGTAGGACAGCAATCTGTATCTCACATAGATATAATGACTGATGAGTATTAGCAAAAGTTTAGTTTATCTTTATGGGCCATTATCATTAACATTCACTGACATTTTTAAACAATATAAGAAAATTCAGCTGTGTTGCCTGTTGAGAGCCTACTCTCTTGCAGAGCCAAATCGTCTATGCATGCTGTAGCAAAACACATTCTGTAATTTCTAAGCACTATGTATGCATTATGCTAGATAAATTTTAACTAGTTAATGTTAAACTTGTCATTAGAGAAATAGAGTAACAGAGTTTTGAAATATGAAAACTCTTCTAAAAGTGCAATTTTGGAGAACAAATTGCCTCTTAGCAAAATGTATTGAAATACTAATCAACATACCACAATTAAAGGCTGGCATTGCTGATAGGATTTGGAGAGCTATAAAAAAAAGAGAGTTAAACTCTTCTTTATTTATCGGATTACTTAATCATTTGGCAGTCTGCTATGTGCTAAAATTCATGAGCTCATTAAAAACAATAGTAATTTTATGTATTCTGTGCAGCCCAGCAGAATTCAACTACTTTTTATCCCATGTCATAGGTGAAAAAATACCAGAGGAGTTATTGTAAGGAAAATATCAGTTATATTTAGTTGTCAGGTACATTGGTTCTCCATTGAGCACAGGACTTACTGGACAGCATGGTTTACAATTCAGACATTCACACTATGAACTGTTTCCAAATCCAACCTTAGTCCCAGCTGAATGTTCCTTTTTTATCATTTCCTTTTTATTTATGATTCACCACATTTATTAAGATAAAAGCTTGCATTGCAGAAGCAGTCTAAAGGATACCCCCTACATACAAACTGATCTCCAGATTACCAGCAAAATTGCTGCCTTTGTATACTTATGGGCTGACGTGATAACTGAAAATAACTTCTATTAACACTATAAAAACTCCAGCTGATACCAAATGAATTTCATTTGATACCAGCAGAGAAAAATATTGGCTACTGAGATATTCTTTGTTCATGGTTATTTACAGTTAGCTATAATATGTGTGCTGTTCAGGAATCAGAAATCTCCAGTTAGTTTTTCTACATCATGTTGTTAAACACAAGTTTTTCCCTTCCTGACTACCTAACATATATATTTATAGTCAAGTTTTCTCTCTTAGTCAGTATAGTTTCTGTATCTTTGTTTCATTGCAAAAAACAGTACTTGTAAAGGGCCTATAGGAGCTTGGCCACCACCTATTTTGATTTTATCTTACTTCTGCAGAATTTGCTGAAAAGATTGCTCTTTAGATTCCTGGAAGGCTGAGGTAGCTGGTGTACAGGCTATGGTGAAATTATCTTTTCCTTGGCGACCTACTAAAATATATTTCACATGAAGAACCACAGTACTTTTGTATCAAGACAAGGCCAAGATGCCATGCAAATATTGAATGTCACTGCATCCCTAAGTGAGTGGTCATCTGCTGAAGGGCAAGTCACAGAGATTATGTTAGTGCATTTCAATGAATCAGGAAGAAAAGCATATCTTGAATAATTTGAATGCTCAGGTGTTGTTGGATAGTTCCAATTGTTTTCTCCCAAAGCACAGGGAGGTTTTTTGGTTGTTATGAAAATATCACTGTGAAACAGTGCTGTTAGATCCATCTGAAGATTATTTTCAGTTCATTGTTGCTGTGCAATTAGCCACTCAGCATAAAAAACCCACAAGCCCAAGAATCAAAAATCAAAGCATAATCCAAAACCATAGTTAAAATTTGTTCGCTATCTTTTTTTTATGCAAGAAGTAGGTCATTAAAAGAAAGGTCAGTGGATGTAAGGTTCTTCTTTGCTGAACAGATAATTTAAAAATAGTTCTTTTTTAGTAGTTCATTTTTGCCTTGTCAGTTTCATTCTTAAATTTAAGTATATTTAAGAACTGTATTTCCACAAAGACCCTTTACACAGGGTTCATTTTATCTGTCTTGTGTTTCTGTATTTTTTCCCCTATGTATTTACATATTTTCCAAGTTTTTTTATTTTTCTGTTTTGTTTTGTCTCTCTAGAACTGATATACAGCTGGCTTCAAATGAAACCAAATTAGTAAAATCCTTCTTATAGTTAGAAAAGAAATAATGACATGGCTTCTGTAAGATAAATTCCACATGACACGGTTTGTTTCATGTTTTCACCAACAGCCCCAGTGATATTTAAAATTATATCATTTAAAATTAGATGCCTAAATGTAAATGTGTTGGTTAAAACTTGGTTGTAATAATGCCAAGGTCATGGGGTTCAATCCCCTATGTTGGCCATGGACTTAAGAGTTGGACTCGATGATCCTTGTGGGTCCCTTCCAACTCAGAATAGTCTGTGGTTCTGTATGTCAGCAACTAGTATTTATGGAAGTCTCTGCTGGTCCCTTATGGGCTATTTACAGATCCAGCAGGCCCTAGATTGATTTGTATTTCTTCCTGTTTTCTCTGTATTTTCCTTGAAAAGAATGCTAGACACAAACCCATATTTAGATCACACTCAATCCCAGCTATGTGCACCCTATTTCTATAGTGTGTTCTCAATTGTTGCTTCCCCTGAAATCAGCATGGTTTGAAAGTATTCTAACTTTCTGGAAACTAAGACAGAAAATGTCTAGAGAGTTTTGTGCATTTATTACTACTATTATTATTGTTCTTTTTATTTCGTACTCACATTTGGATATTTAGATCTGAATACGCTTGGTCCTGCACCTGGAGGTTGCCAAGGACACAACAGAAATTTTGTAACATGGTTGTTGTCATCACAAATTGAAGTTTCCTACTGTGGAGGGCAGGGGTCTGGATCTACTATGGGATGGAATACAGAAATCTTCAGTCGAGCTCTGGGCAAACTATTCCAACTATATGGTAATGCAGCACCAATATCACTTAAGTCCCACAAAGGATGCTAAGCCAGGCCCAGCTGTCACTGTGCCCCCAGGCCATTGCAGCGATGGAGGATGGAGTTAAAGTCTGCTGAAGGGTTTGTCTCTGCACCACAGTGAGCTGTGCAAATATGCTCTTAGATGCTCATATTCATTTCAGGTTCTAAGGGCTACTCAGCACAAGTAAGGACAGTACGATTATGTTCCCTAGTAGGTTTCACCAACAAGTATGGAGGGGGAAATCTCAATCTTTAGAAGAGGTCACTCTGCTGGAAAATTGTACTGAAACATCAGCTAATTTCATATGTGCATGTCCAGCACTCCTTACTATTTTAGGGAAAAACATGTTGAGAAAAAATTGTAAACTTGTATAACTACTACAACATTTTTAACATTTACATTTACGGATGTTACCTTGAGTACATTAGATGGTAGGCAATTCCCATTGTCTTTGTTCAAATATTTTTCATCTGTCTCCTTCATGGAGGCACTTTTCCAAAGAGAGATTTTTTCAGTGGCTACTACTAGAAAATCTTCTTAGCTGTTTAAATATTTGTGGTTTGACTTTGTTTTGGGGTTACAGAATAATCTTTCCAGTACAAACTTCATGACCACCCAGAAAGAACAGATGAATGGCTTATATCAAACTCAGAAAATAAACAAATTCTACCATTTCTTTACTCTTCAGAATATTGCTAGAATATTTATTTCCTAGGCTTCTTACTTAGATCTACCAGGACAAATAATTGCACTGGTCCTTTCTGCTGAAACATCTTATCCATGCAGCTCTAACTTTCAAAAGGAGTTGAAGTTTTTCTGTTTTCTGAACAAAACCAAACCAAAGAAGACAAACAGTGGAACAAATGAAAGCAGGTAGCTTGAATATTTTCACATTTTTAGGTTTGTTTCAGCTGGAGTGATTTAAGAAATGATATTTTCTTTTGGTCAGTAAGCTCAGTAGAGTCTGATGCCTCATAGAGCTCTACCTACTACAGATCATCAGTGCATTTCTAATAATGACAACTTAAGACCTTGAAACTTGTATTGTTGTCATTAATTTTGCTTCCACAGTGTTCAAGGAACTGAAGCCAGCAAGACATTTCTGCTTGGAGGCTTCTTATGGAAGACTGTGATAGCAAAAAAAGAGTGAATATAATACCAATGTAGCCAGCATAGGAGAATGAAGTCCAAAAAGTAGAACAGGGCAGAGCTTCATTAGCCTTAAAGATAAAGTGAGGAAGTTTAAATTTATTGCTCTACTCAGCATTGAAAAGGGATTTTGTATAGTAGAGGTGAGGCCTAAGTCATAATTAAGGATATATACTCTTTAGTTTACACATAAGCGTAAATGTGGGGTGATTTTCATGATCACAAATGTGGAATGAGATTCATCCCTGACACGTACTTTCTGTAGAATCTGTCAACATTTTTGCTGCCAAATCCTCTGTACTGAGCCACTCAATGACCTTTGAAGTGCCGAGTATCAAGGTCCATTCAGCTGATAACTGACCAATTTTCCAAGGTAATGACAATGGAGAAGTAGAGAAGCATGTTGTCTGAAAGGCAGCTTAAGCTATATTTACTGTTGAGTAAGTGTTTTGTTTCTATGGGAAAAGCAGAATGGGATTCCTTTAAGCTCTGATCAGATTGACAGATTGGAAACATAATACTGAAAGATTGCTTACCCTGGAGCTAAGCCTATATTTTTAAAATGAGGTTACACACTAAAAAGTCACTGAATAAATGGCCCAATTTTTATTTTATTATTTATTTGGATTTATGAGTATATAAAAAGTGGGTAAACTGTGTTTTGACATTTTAAAACCCCCACAAATCAGACTACAAGGGGAAAATGAGCAGCAAGTACTACTCTATACCAGAGAGTGGTAAGGAGGCAATCCTCATAAAAGATTACAGAGTATCACATTTTCTGGCTTTTCCAACCTGAATTACTCTTGAAACTAAGGGAAAATTATCAGTTCTGTGGCACACTATGAAGGCAAGACTAGTTTCTGATGGATCTAGAATACATTCACAGTTGCTCCCCTTTCCTGCCTTTGTTAGCATCTTTGTTGGTAGCAGCTCTAGCATTGTTTTATACATTTCTCTGTCAATATAGAAACAGGTAATGTTGATTTTGCTCACTGTTAAAATTCTGTTCAGATCCTGCTGGATAAGCCAGCCTTTTTCTCATTTGTACAGCTACAGCAAGACAAACATTACCAAGTGCAGCAGGTGATGTTGGATTAATTAATCATTCTGTCGAGGATGGACATGCTCCAGGGGACATGAGTGCCCCCTCATATGTTTTCTTTGGTTCCACAATGCTAACAGTATAATGCACTTTTGGATAATATGAAAAAGGAAGTAGGAAAACTCGCTTCTTACCACCATCACCCTCCAGAGAATGATCTTCTCTACCTCAAAACCTAATCAACACTCAAAGATACGCAAATCTCTAAGAGAGAATGCAAATTCATCAGAGCTTTATGGACTCCCAGCTTGAGTTCTGGGCATTCCTCACTTACGAGCAAAACAAAATTCTCAGCTTTGTATAGGGCAACATCTCCTTTCTAGCTCCTTCCTCAGTCCACAATTCTCTGTACGAACACAGAGTGCCACTATGATGTGCAGGAGAGATGTCATTCACTGAAACAATCATTTGGCATCCAAAAACAATTGTTTTATGAATATATAAGGGCCAATTTCTTACTGTCCATATTAATCATTCTGGTAACTGCCAATGTTATCTAAGCTCAAGAGACCAATAAGTGATTCAACTCAGTAGGCATCCAGGGCTTCCAATGTCAGTTCCTCAGGAGGCCAGTGAAGACAAGTAGTTCTGATGCCTGTTGGTCATTTGAAGTTGTCATTTTATGTAAGTTCATCCTGTTTTTTCTCTGATGCCCATTTAAGCAGGAGCTAAGGTCTCCCAGTCATGGAAGATGTGTGTCTGCACTCCATCTCTTGAACTTCATGTAGCAGCAATTATACCAGTGGCGAAGATAATTTTAAATTTTAAATTCTTATTGCCTACTGATTAGTTTTCTGGACTAGGATAACCATCTAACAGTGAAAGGAACAGGCACTTCCAATAGTCTGGTCTTTTCAATTACCTCGGGCATATTCAGTATCTGTCTTACTTGAAATGAATACAACTCTGGAACTGTCCACCTTGCGGTTTCTCTCTCAGCTATTAAGTGAGACAAGTGGCTTAGTCCACACATTATCCTTGGACAGACAAGGTGATTTTTGCATGACACCAGCTCTGTTAAATTAATGACAATTCTAACAAACAAATTTATTTACTCAGACAGTTGGTAGATATATTTATTCTCATGCCAAGATTAAATTGCTGTATTATCAATACACTGGAAGAGGTTTCTCTAATATGTGCTTTCTAGAGATCTCTTGTTTTAATCTATTCAATTATTGATTGGTTGATGTTCCCAAGTGGCCACTGAAGTAAATGAAAAGTCAAATCAGCCTGCAGTCTTGCACAATTGTGCCTTACACTGTCCACATACAGTAAAACTTCAGTCATACATATAGTCTCACTTCTACCATAACCAAATTCCAGAGCTAATGAATGCAGAATATATTATTCAGCTGATCAAAAAGTTGTTTTTGTTTATTTTTGTGTCTGGGAGCCTTGCATTTAGGGTGAGTTCTATAAAATGGCAGGTTCTGTAATATACATATTGCTTTAATTTCATTCATTTTGCAGTGGAAGAAAGAGAGATATAACATGAAGAATTATCCACATAATTAGTAATATCACAAGTCTGTAGGATACATGTGTCCAGGTACTGTATTTGGGCATGAAAACTCCTGACCTATTTACTGGAATTCAAAGATAGTTAAAAAATAAATACAGTATTTATTTTATTTAGCTTTCCTGATTGGGTAAATATTCTTTATTTTTGCATATGCCATGAAATGAACAGCATTTCCTCAGGATGGTAGTCCTATGGAGATTGGCAAACCCCTCTGCATTTGCTGAAGTTTTTAAGACAACGTGAAGGGTCATTTTTCAAAAATTTTTATGATTGTTGTTTTGAATTTCATACAACATAAGTATCCATTTTGCCTTCTTGTCTTGCTGCATTCACTTTTCTGGTTGTGTAGAATTAACTTTTGAAGAAATCTCTTCATCTCTTCTCTTTTTCACATCTACCACTTTGTACTATAGGGTTTCTACTCTTCAGGATTCCTTGGAATATAGCCAGCCTCTGCCATTTCCCACATCCTACTTGCTCATCCCAATCCCATCACCTGGTTTTGCCCTTTCCAAGCCACCAGCTCTATTCTCTTTGCTCACAGCAGAGTGTCGTCCTGAAACAGGAAGGCAGTCTGATAATGACTCTAAAATCTAAACATAAATGTCTCTGCCCATGACTTTCTCTGTATATAGACAACTTTCACCTGAATAGAGAAAACCTAGATCCTTATGGAATAGTATGGTTTCTGCATCTTACTCAGAAAGTCTTTGACTTCAGTGCCACCACAACAGTTGCTGCACTCACACAGACAGGTAACACAACTCCTGTGCTCCTTGTTGATGCAATAGAGAAAAAGAACTTGGCTTTCCACAGTCTGCTCAGCTTTGGTGCCTGACTTAGGCATAGCTCAGAAATAGCTGAGGTTTCTAGTGCTCCGTGAGAGGGGATGGCCTTTCTACCTAACACAGTTGCCAAAACACTTAGTGCCTATCATGCATTGCTCGTGTAAGGCAACAAAGCACTTGAAATCCATTTCTGGTAAATATTTAATGCTTACATTGAGAGTACAAGAAAACAACAAGAATATCAAGCTTCTCTTTCAGGTCACAGATAACATCTGCCTGTACCCCTTCTGACAATAAACATCCACCAGTGCCACCTTGGGATGGTCTGAGCCATGAGTGGCCATTTTCCAGACAGCAATGCAGGAGACACAGAGTTATATAAAAAGCAAGAGTGATGTCAGCAGGAAGTCGTCACCTCACCAGACTTTTCTGTCTGCCTCAGTGATGGCTGGAGAAGAGCATGCCCTCAGCTGACCTTGCCTTCAGCTTCTTGATCATTCTTTTCCAGTTTCTTCCACTTTGGATAAGTGTTCCAGCTGGTAGACCTCTGCATACAGGGTGAGAAACATTATTAACACAGGTCAAGCTAAACCTGAATGCATCTAGCTTTTTGTCATTCTCCAGGAATTTAAGCAAGTACCTGCCACATAGCTTTAGGGAAAAAAGTAGGTACATCTCCCAGGAAATAGTTGTTTCAGGGGGACTGTTCACAGACAATTAATAAGCATCAGAGGAGCTTTCAAATTAAGCAGGGAGGTATCTAGAAAGCTGAGGTACATAAAAAAGTATCAGGCAACACTGCAAAAGGAAGAGACCAGGTTGATGTCTCACCCCAGGATAGGTTTTAAACACTTTTAGTGAGTATTGTTTCCTCCAAGGTCAAAAATGCAAGGTTAGTTTTATTCATGCCTGCCTCTCACATCAAAAAGAACATATCTACATATTTCTAAATGCAGGGCAGGTCCTGATCTTTTCACTACTTGTTGATTGCTGTGACTTTTGTGATTGCTGCATGGACTTGGGTACTGACAGAGAAATAGGCTATTTGGAGGAAGAGGGTTATGTTGCTAATGGGCAAAATCCATTATTTTCTAAAAAATATTTCATCTCTTCTGAAGGTCAATGTACAAATTTGCAGCCATCACAAATGTTTCCTTAACCCTAGTGTATTTATGTGAAAAAACTCTCTTGAATATCTGGGGAGAAAAAGTATTTACTTTGCAGTGTCAAGACATTAAACTATAAAACACCTCAGCTTATTTAAATCTGTATATGCCAACATGAAGTGTACTTAACCCAGATATTTGAGAAATATGATCTGCAAGTTAGTAATTGCATATTTAGGGCCTGGATATCACAACAAACTTACATCTTTACACAAAGTTCTATTTTTTGTTTGTGTGTTAGTGGCTTTTGTTTCTAGGTTATTAAAAGGCTAATCAGAGAACATCTGATTAGAGAAAATAAACCCCCATTAGCACTGTGGGATATACAACAGTGCAACACCCTGGCTCTGCTACAGCACAGCATCAGATGAAGCCATGATGGAATTAAGTTTTCCATATAGAGAGAAACATACATGCTTTGTTCACTGTCCTATGCCCCAAATTCACATGGGGACAGCACGCACTTCTCACCATGCGGAAACTGTTAAGAGGATGTGAAAACAAATGTTTTTAATTGAAATTGTCATTGCTGAGCCAGACTGTTGCCTGGGGTGTCTTGCTGAAAAGTGACAGCAAGAGCAGGGAAACAATGTAAGATTGTAAAACGGGTTTTCATTCTGCACCAATTCAGGGACCACATATGGGATGCTATCACATTGTTTATTTTAAGACCTACCATTAAGGATGGAAAGCATCTTGTTGGTGCAAGGCTGAGAGTTGAGGAGCAAGAACCATCCAGGTCAGAGATTGGAGATCTGTGCCCCTCTGCTGCTGACCTGTTGTATAGTCTTGTGCCACTTGTATCATCCTCCCCACCTGTGTCTCCTCTCAAGCTCTGTGATTATTCTGTCTCTTGACATCACCATTCCCTTGGGGATGGAGGCAATCTTTTGTAGTGCATGCTTAAGTACCAATGCAGCAACATTGTGAATAATAACAAGCAATAGTTTGCACCAGTAAATTGCATGTGGAAGAATTGCCTTCCCTTTAGTCCAGCTCTCCAAATCCACAGCAAGAATCTGACAGAGACTTTTCAATCTTGGAACAATTCTTTCTGAAAAATAATATTGCTTTAATTTGTATTCAGAAAACTCTTTTTTATATTTTTTCTTTTTTACTTGGTGAAATCTTGGAAGTTTGACTATGTGAGTTTTGTTCATACAGGACTGGGTGCTGCAGACTTGTGTTACCACTGAGCACACCTCAGCAAAGTGCCTAGGCACAGAGTCAAGCTGCCACCTTCAACTCACCCAGAGAAGATCAAAGCTGTGACAAATCAGCCCTACCTCTGCTTCTTATGGGAATATTTATAGCCAAACTGTGTTCTATAAGGATAGGTATCTAAAGGTGATCCTGGTTTCTGGATGTCAAGCACAAAGCTGAGCGCTGATGTGTGCGTGGCAAATCTCCAGCACTTCCTCTTCAGTTCCTTCTTAAGTCTTTAAAGCACCCTTCAAACTCAATGTCATCTAGTTTTCTTCATTTTTTACATAAATTTACCCAGCAAGGGTGAAGGGCGTTGAATCTCAGGACAAGAAACATTTTGATTTTCCACTTCTCCGAATGAGACAGAACAGCTTTACCTCTTTCACAAAGTCAGGAAAAGCCAGACTGATCTTTCTGAACTCAGAAAGCAGAGGTGTTGCCAATTCTGTCAAAATGGTCTCAGTGAAATGAATAAACCTGATAATTTATCCAGCTAGCTAGAACTATCTCTTTCTACATCAGTTCACAGCATGAACAAACTAAAAGCAAACCTTTTCTGTTTCAGACAAAACAGAACTCAAATCAATGAATGAGTGCAATTTTATATTCCTGTTCAGAGAATTACAAGACACCACTGAATCCATAAATAGCCTTACTTCTCCTGCATGCTCTTGGCCTCCTACTTCTTGAAATATTAAAACCTTTTTGATAGCATATTTTGGATTCTCGGTTTAAACATTGCATGAGCAAATTAAGTTTGTATATATGTGCAATGTAATGTTCCTGTGAGGTGCCTCTTAAGTTTGCATATTTGCAGCTTTGATATGGAAATGGGAATGCTTTGGGAACGTAGCATTTTGCAGACCATTGTGGACCAATGCACTTGCTGCATCTTCCTTGTGGAATGGGAAAGCACATTTCAATGCCCTGCTCAAGGTGTGCACTCTGGGCATGCACCATGCTGAGAGTAGCAACCAAAACCTGAGTACACACCATCTTTCCTGTCCCTGTGCCTGCTTTCTACAGGAAAGGAAGCTTTGAAAATAGAGAGGGTTACATGCAGCTTTCCCAATGTGAGTGACTGGGGAAGCAGGACATGATGCAGCTCACTCTTGCACTTCTGTTTAAATATATCCAGAGTCTGTTCAGCATCACTCCCCTTTCAAGGGACTAGACTTGGTCCCCCAAGAAGTCTCATCTATCTTTGTCCTCAAGTCACATTTTAAGCACATATTCCCCCAGCTCCTGAGGATGCTTCTAATTCTAATTCAAACGCCATCTGCCTTTGACACAGATTTGTGTCTCCATACTTTTATAATGGAAAATTATGAGCTGAAATAAATAATTATGAGCCTGTGGTACCAGAAAGAATTTGTCCCCTAAAGGAAGGAATCCTCAGCAATTTCAGTTGTCTGCACAATTAATTTTTTTGTGTCCCTCATTTGGAGTTCTCTGTCACACTTTGCAAATCCACACCAGGGCACTGCAGCTATTGCTTTAGGGCACAAGCCATTTATATTCTTCAAGTCCCATTTTGGAAGCCTCAGTCCCACTGAGTAGATATTATACATTCAAGGAATCTCACTGCTACCAAAATGACTAACTGTGAGTGTAACTCACAGCATCAATAAGCTACGTGACCTACTAGGTAAATTAGTACTGCTTTGCAAATGTGTTGCAAAGTAATGTAAGGGCTGTGTATTACTTTGCAAAGGGAAAGGGTTGAATCACCTGAGACTCTTACCTTACAGCTGGTTGAGGGGCAGTCTGGGTTTTGTTTTTCCTTAAAGAGTTGTATGGTTCAAACAGAAAAGCATCTACCTGGGAATAGTAAAAAAAGGTTCTGCGTACAGGAAGATGGACTGAGTGATCATGAGACAAGTGAGTGCTGAGTAGATACAATTTTGACACAGTTTCTTTCATTCCTCCAGTTCATATGTGTATTATTGTTAATATTAATCTCAGTGCAAAACTCAGCACCAGACATGAAATGTTAAGCATGCCATGAAAATGGGAGGCTTTGTGTATGTTGTTAAAAAGTCAGTCAGATTCAGACTTGTATCTAAAAATACCTTTCATCTTTTCCCTCTGCTTCTGCAAGTGTCTGCAGCATCTTATTATTCACATATTCACATTGTGCCATTGCCTACTCTTTAACTGCAAATGCAGAATTCATAAACTGACATTTTTGTCATTACTTATATTCACTTCAAAAATAGCTCACACTGTTTTGAAATATATTTTCTATGACATAAATTACTTTGTTTGTGAGTTCATAACTATAACTAAAGTGTGTTATTTTTGCCATGACTGTCACATGATATCTCTCATCTTTTTCCATAGCCTCTGTTCTACATAAAGCATGAATAAATTGCTTTTGTTCTGTTTTGACTTGACTTGGTTTGTATTTTTGCTTGTTGTTGTTGTTGTTGTTAGACCATGCAATGTGCATTTTAGCCAGGGCAGTAAGTGCTCTTGCTGTCCTCCCATCAAAGCAAGCTTTACTAACCTAGAGTCTCTTCTGAATTTAATTTTCATTTCCCTAAAGCTGCTGCTATACTATTTCTCCTTTTAGACTGACCTCACTGAACACAGCTGCTATTTCTTATGCATTCTCCTCTACTAGAGCTCTGACTTATTTAAACAATGGAAAGAAAGCACTGCCTCTACCTTTTTTCCCTTGAGATGGACCTCTGCTCCATAATTATGAATAATTCTCCTAAGATGGCATATGTGATTGGGTTAGCAAGTAAAATATTTGATGAAAGATAACCTGAGCTGATTTAAAAAATAATGGTTTAATAGATTTTTAGGTCGTAGGAGCTACTGTGATTATATGGGTCAAATTCCTACAAACTAGTAGGCTAATTCCTGAGTTGAACAGTATATTTTTGAAGGCCAAGTAATTTTTTAATTAAAGATAAATCCCTTGATAAATGACTCCAAGGATTAATTACCTTTGCTACTTAAACTGTGAATCTCCCTTGAAATGTCAGGCTTCAGTTGGTAGTCCAAACACATGCATGAGCTCTTGCTTCTTCCATGGGGTTGCAATTCATTAGGGTCAGATACTCTCACCCTCTCTAGGGGTGTTCAAAGGCTGCTCTCAGTTCAGCTTAGGATCTTCTCCCTTTTTTTGACAGGCTAAAGAGACTGCTTCCACAAGATCCTTATGACAGAGTATGTTTGCCATGTTTGCAGTCACAGTTGTTTCTTTATAAAATGCCTTTAGATTCCTAAAATGATCCTTTCTAAAATCTCTCAAGTTTTCATAGTTTCCCTCACAAACACTTTTTAAGCCTGGCACTAGCATGGGGCACAGTATTCTGCAAACATTCCTGCTCATACTATATGGGGGAGGGCAATCCTCACCCCCACTCCTGCCTGACATCCTACTGTTTACTCCTCCTTGGCTCTCATCCACGCTCTCAGGCAGCACATCACAGTGGGAGCTCATGTTCAGATTGTTAACCAATAAGACTGGCCATAAAAACTTAAAATGTAATTGCTTGTTGCTAGACTACCTTTCCTGCTTTCCACCATGCTCCAGCACTCACACACACATGGAAGAGTCTCAGAAAATAAAATGCTTCCACCGAGACTTGCTGCTGTAATACCCCTTGGGTACAACAGCTTGTATTCTCCCTTGTGTCCTCAATGGGTGAGGCTTCCTGGTCCAGCTAAGAGCTGAGGAGAGGAGATGGAAGTGGTGACAAGAACCAGAACAGGAGGAACACAGCCCTCTGCACAGTAAGGTTCCAATGCCATGCCTCTGCCATGTGCACATCCTCCTGTGAAGAGGAATAGCAGTCGCATGGCATGGTGCCATCACACCTTAAGGATATTGAGGTGCTGGAGCAGGTCCAGAGAAGAGCAACAAGGCTGGTGAAGGGACTGGAGCATAAGTCATATGGAGAGAGGCTGAGGGAGCTGAGGTTGTTTAGTCTGGAGAAGAGGAGGCTTAGAGGTGACCTCATCACTCTATAACTACCTGAAGGGAAGTTCTAGCCAGGTGCAGGTTGGTCTCTTCTCCCAGGCACTCAGCAATAGGACAAGGGGGCATGGGCTCTGCCAAGGGAAATTTAAGTTGGATATCAGAACAAAATTCTTTCCAGAGAGAGTAATCAGGCATGGGAATGGCCTGACTAGAGAGGTGGTGGATTCACCATCCCTGGAGGTTTTTAAGGTGAGATTGGACGTGGCACTGAGTGCCATGATCTAGTAAATGGACTAGAGTTGGACCAAGGGTTGGACTTGATGACCTCAGAGGTCTTTTCCAACCCAGTTGATTCTATAATTTTATGATTCTAAGCACAGAATGATTTAGCAGCATAAAGTGATCAAAAATTCAAATGTCATAATGTTCTACAGGCAGGTGTGAGAACTGGACTTTATAATTGTTAAATCACAGCAGTTTGTGTTGTCCAGAGACAGACATTCCCACCAAAAATTTCCCCAATTCACAGACAGGTCTACCACTGCACCTTTGGTCCTCCTCAAAGTCTCCTTTGGCTGAAGTGCAAACTCCTGCTTCTCCATCCATCAGGTGCACACAACCCTTCTGTAATGTGGTTACAGGTCTGGAAATAGGTGTTCGAACTGCACATACAAAGTGCTGTGCAGCAGACTCCTTCAAACTGAACAACCCTCCCTCCACAGCTGTCCCTTCAGGCTTCATCCTGCAACCTTCTTAAAGAGGATTATTGCACCCTGGACAGACTTGAGAGCTATACAGCCAATTAATACCTTCTCTTGTCACAATTTCATGTCCATACTTCAAGGACTCTTTACTTTGCTCTCCCATAGCAGTCTCTCCTCCGACAGAAATGCTGCTCCCAGTCTCAGCCCTCTACTCTGCTATTAGTTTCTCCCACTGCTGTTTTCTTTATTTCAGCTGAGCTAACATTTTTAATCCAATATGTTCACTTCAAAATCGACTGGTTGTTTATTCTTTGCTTCTCTCACTTTTTTTCCTTCACTTCTTCACCTCTCTATATGTCTTTGAGATTAAATACTTGTGCCTACATGTCCAGTATGAGTTATGAAAACAACAAGCAAATGGTTGTTGATCTGTGTCATTCGCCACACTGCACTGATTCAGTTTGCACACATTGTGCACACTGCACACATTGTGCAAACTTTAGAAAAACTCTTTTTACATATATTATCAAACATCCACTTTTTGATTGTCACACTCTGTAAGACATGATATGGAAAGATACATTTCAGAGAAAGCTGAGAACAAATGGCAGTTCAGTAGAGTTTCAGGTAAAATTGCCTTGGTTTTATTCTTCTCTTGGTATAATTTGATAGGATTTGATCTCTCTTTTATGTGTGTGTGTGTATGTGTATTCACAGTTATAGTTTTGCATATTACCAATAAAAGAGATGTATTAAATGAAAACTAAAATGAGAAAATCAGGAAAAACCAGACAATTATTTTTGCCTCTACTAAATATCAATCTATGTGTGAGTTTGCCTTATGAGTCAATACGGCCCTGACTCAGCAAAGTTCCCAACCACACATTTAACTGTATGCTTGCAAATAGTCTCATTGACTTTACTTTGCCATATGTTCAAACTTGACTAAGTCAAGACCTCTAACAGATATACATGGGTTTATTAAACACAAAACTGAGGAAAACAAGCTGCCTGGGTTCCTGAACAGTCTGAAAATCAGGCAGGAGCATTAGAAACGTTACTCACATTTTTGAGGTTTAGAGTGGAGATAACCAAAAACCATTAACTTTTTCTTTACAAGCATTCCTCTCCCTTCCTGACCCAGCCATTGACATTTTGAACAAATGCAACCCCAGATTCACACTATTCTGTCTTGGTTTTGCAAAACTGCATCAAAAGGTTTAGCAAAACCAAAAGTACAGTCAGCATAGCAGTGTGTCTAAGACCAAAAAAGGGTGGTAGAAATAAGCTTGGACTCTGCAACTTAGATGACTTTGATCCCCGTCCCCTGCCGTTAGCTTTCACTCTTAGCCTGTCTCAGGTCACTCCACACTTTTCACAATTATGTCTCCAAAGGTTTGATTCCAGTAGAGGACTTGAGGCATTCACTTGTTGTTGGTCCTTTAGTCACCCCTTGAATCAAAACAGAAGTGTCATCTTCAGCTGAAACTACATCCAGCTCCACTTCCTAAAAGGAAAGCAAAATGTGAATGGATGGACACTGAACATGGAAAGGGACAGAACAATGAGGGTCTTCAGTAAACATAAGATCGCTTTTAAATACCTTAGACCCTAAAATAATAAAACAGAAGTAGTGAAATCAGAGCACCAAGTTTTGCACTGCTTTATATTCCTGTTCATCTGCTCTGACCTAGCACTCGATGGAAAGCTAGCTCTGAAAGTTAAGGGCAGGGAACATTTCACCACTTAAACCTGGAACAACGGGCTGTCTGACTGTGGCATTTTGAACAATCTCTGGTTTCATAATTAAAGTTCAAGGGTGGTCAAAATAAAGAGAATTACATCAACCAGCAGCTGCTAGTGGACACCTGTGAGTCTTCCAACTACAACTACATAAAGATTAATTATGTTGTGTGGCAGAGGGTTACAACCATGTAACTTTTGCAAATATTGCCTGAAAATTGTGAAAGCAGCAAGACTCGGAAATTGTCTGTGGCCAGAACTTGGAGAGTAACCAGCATGGGAAGAGGCATGAGTCCAGGTTAAGCACTGGTCAAATGCTCTTATACTAAATGAGGTGTCATAAAAGAAAAAAGAGTGGGAGTCAAGATTTTGAATCCCTTAACATATCCTGTCAGCTAACTCTAGGCACTTCATGGTCTCTGTGCCAGTGGGTTTTGATGTCATTTGGAGACACGGAACTTGGATATGTTCAGTTGTCATGATACCATGTTGTGAAGGCATTTGAGCAATCTCTGAGCCAGGCAGTTGAAGTGCGCATCACTGTAATTCTCTTCTGGGGTAACTAGACCTGTGAGAAAAATAAATCACAGGATCACCAAAATATGCATTTCAGAAGTCATATACAAGTGCTGAATAACTGATTCAGTTCTCCCAGGTGTTTCTGCCTTCACTGGATATAAAGCTGTTTAAGACTATTTGTAGGTTAAGAATCTGGAGTGTTTACTGGTACTTAGGTAAATGTCTCAGCAGTGTCCCAGCTCCAGAAAAGTCAAGAGCCCTTGATGTGTCTCCGTTTCCACAGAAAGGAAATTAATCACTATGTAATGAAAAGGAAATACATGGTCCAGACAGCAACGGGCCAGGATGATGGGTGCAGTAATCCAGATTCAGACGATGTCTCCTAAGCCTTTGGTTGTGTCTGATTTTTAATCCCTGAGATAAAAAGCTCCCACAGGCAAGAGAGCACACTGCTTTGTGTGCACAGTGCAGAGCAAGCTGTCAGTGCTGAGTAAATAATACATAACAAGTTTTATAACCATGATTTAAAGTGTCTAACAGTTCTCTTATGGCAGCTGCTTATTTGCCTACTGTGGGAGTGAGTGACATTTGAATGCATGCATCCAGGCAGCTAGGCGGTCTGGGGAGCTATGCCATCCTTCCTGCCAGATCCTGGCTCTAACATCTGATCCACAACAAAGGGGTGACATTTGGTTCCAGCCCCAAGCAAATTGCTGCAGAGGCATAGATTTGACTCTTCAGAGAGGTTTCTAGGGATGTAGGAGAAGCTGTTTCCCTAAAGCTTCATCAACTCTGAATATACTGAGTATGGTTGCACCGTCATCCATTGGACAGCAGGGTCCCCTTGCCACATTTGTCTGGCATGGGGAACGGAGAAGAAGTTTTCCTGCCCCTGAACCCAAGTCTACCTCTCTGGAACTATAAAAATAAAATAATGTCTTCAGTTATGGGCAATATGTGCATTTTGAACCATTTCTCATTTTTTACTTGCACTGATATTATGCATTATATTTTCATTCAAAATGGAGAAAGTAGACAAGATCAAATAGTTCACTCGGGGGTTCTGGGTTTGAAGTAGAAAAAAAAACATTTTTCATAGGCATACCGACCTGGAAGGAACTTCCTATGGCATCAAATCCTGTTTCTTGCTGTATCTTTCAATCATGTCACTTCATCCCTTTCTTCACCTGACCATGCTCTATCTTAAATTCACTCAGGCCTCTTGCATCCCTTAATCCTACCGTGAAGCAGCTCCAGACTCTCATTTGTCCTCTGCTTATAAACTTATTAATTTGAAGATGATCTATAGTACTAGCTGCTTATATCACTTAGTTTTGCTCTCTGCCTCATCTTCTGCCTTACAGAATCATGTGTCCCTGAGATACTTGAAGGGAGCAGTCAGTCCCTGTTTCACTTGGCTCAAGTTTAATTTTTATCTCATCTTCAGCAAAATCAATTCCAAACAAATAATGTCCAAGCAACTTTGCTCCATAACCCTTGGGAATTTGTACTTGGGAAGGAAAGCCATCTTTCTAGAAAAAAAAATGTTGCCACAGGGTGACATTTCCACTTGCCTCTCCTTAATAGGGGTGTCAATTACCTGAAAATGAAAATGAGTGCTTGCAAGAATGCAGAAGAGCCAGGGTGTAGGTCCATACTTCCTCACTATTCTTTGGATACTTTTCCTCTGTGGCTCTAGTCTCACTTCCACTCTTTCAGCTCACTACCTATCTAGAAGTGCCTCCTGAACTGGGGTAACTGTGAAGATGGCTCCATGATGGCCAGGCTTCATTCATGAAGATTTGGGCAGGGCTCTCCCTACGTGGGTGTGCCCTTCCAGCCTGCACAGTGGATTTTTTAGGTGAAGCACAGCGTGTGCAGAACTGGCTCCACCGTTTAAGTCCTAAGGTCCATTTGCCATGGCCGAGAGAGCTTGGACAGTGAGAGTGAAGTCCTCAGGACTAGAACCCACACAGTCCCTGGTAATCCCAGGAGGTCTCCCATCCAAGTACTAACCAGGCCCAACCCTGCTTAGTTTCCGAGATCTGATGGGATCGGGCATCAGGGTGGCATTTAACTGCCTAGATAGCTCCATGCATCAGTCATTATTCTCACAGAGAATCTCATCATTTACACCAAGCCAGCTTTCTCTGTCTAAGCCCCAAGAGAAAAAGCCCTCCCAATTTAAAGGTTTATGAGATGCCTTTCTTTTGCACGGGGTGGTGAAACAGGCAAGATTTTCATTTCCTGATCTCCATCTGCCCAAAAATCAATGGAAGCCTTTGCAGACTTGAGCATGTTATTAGGTTAGCACAACTAGCTCAGAGCACTAGAGCTGTAAGATGAACTCTTCTGATGCAGGTTTTGACCTTGTATTTTTCAACACATAGAGAGAATATATCTCTGGATTTAATGTTCAACATAAGAACATGACAGCCAAAGCTTCCTTCTCTAAGAAAAACACAATTATGACTTAAATAAGAATGCTCTTTTTAATGGGTTGTCAAAGATAAGATCAAATCACAGGAGATTGCTAAAAATACATGTCACTCCAGACACTTCAACTTACACCTTGTTTTAGCAATTCTTGTTCTAATTGGAAAGTTACGTTTACCATGCTCAATATTATCTGCCATATCTGAATAAGTTTATTTTATATCCTTAGCTTGTGATCTTTAGGTTTGTGTTTTACTTCTCTTGTAATTCAATCTTTCTTTTTTTTGGGTTAGCCTTTGATTGGTCTTTTTTCTTCCCCAAGCAGGTACTGCTACTGAAAAAAAAAATTCACTTACTCATAGGTGATAAAAATTCACAGTAAAGCCACAGATGTAGCAGAGTGAGAATTACTGTAGCAGCAGGAATAGAAGATAAAAGAGGATTACATATGATGAAATGCAGTAATTGACTAGAAGTCACTGAAAAATACCAGATGGATGTCACTATTCCACACAGCTCTAATTTGCCTGTAGGCTTTATTGAACTTCACTTGAGCTTTGCTTTTAGTATTTTCCTGAGTGTAATTGGGGTTTATTGATACACTATTATGGGCCAGTTTATATGTGATCATAAAAAAATACAGTTTGAGGCCCTGGTATAACCAGGAACATGGTCCTACTCTTCCTAGCTGAAGACAGTC
>JAWWLZ010000001.1:80555209-80576647 GCA_035041345.1 Poliocrania exsul | reverse complement strand
GTGATCATAAAAAAATACAGTTTGAGGCCCTGGTATAACCAGGAACATGGTCCTACTCTTCCTAGCTGAAGACAGTCACATTGATGACTGCAATAAGATGAATTCCTGTTTTCTCTCTCAAACCTTTGCATAGAGTATGAACAGTAAATGCTTCACACTGCATTTAAATTGGAGGAGCATTTTCAGTGAGGAATTGCTGCATAAAAAGATCAGGCATGTAATTTCAGGTACTGCCAAAAGAAGCTTATATGGGATTTTGATTCTGGTTTTGTGTATTAAGAAAACAAATCTACATACTATAATGACTTGCCAGAACCAGTTTGGAGCTCTGCTTAGTTATCAAGAATTTATTTTCCTATTTGTTCTAGCATTAAGGGCAGGGGAAAAAGGAAATACTTGAATTTTGCTCTTTTTTATCTCCTTCCGCCTAGTAGAGCATAAAATAAAAGGAAGAGAGGGTCAGCTAGCTGTCTCTCTTCTGACTGAGTGGAAGAGTCCTACTACTTTTTCACGGTTTAACTGGAGAAATTGTGCCTCAGTGGCCAGGAATTTGCTGTTCGTTGGTACATAAATATTTCTGTCTTCCTGGGAAAGGTTTAGAACATCACATATGAGAAGAAAAGATGGGCAACCCACTGTGCCTGGATTTTCTCTAAGAACAGAAGCATTGAGTTTTGAGTAGAAGAAACTAACTCTTAAATTTGCACCTGCCTGTCTGTAATCCTCCACCACACAGTGGGCTGCGCTATTTTGCCTCATCTCTCCCAAAAAGCATTTGAACAAACACCTCAACAAGGGATTTGCACAGGTATATTGCAAGGAGGCAGCTAAGCCAGTGGGGAAGTAGAAAACAGCCCAACTTGGCACCTCTGAAATACAAAAATGTGGGGAGATCCCAGACTCTAGTCACTGGTTGATCCAGGAGCTAAGTCCTAAAACGAGTCAGAGGAAACACAACTCCTGCAAACACAGGTGTGTTGCTTTGAGGGCAGGCATAAGGCAATGAGAGGAACTCAACCCAGAGAGCTCAAGTACCAGGATGACAGATTGGGTGGGCCTGGCTCATTGGCCAGAGATGAGCTCCTTTCTTCCTTTGGAAGGGCCAGCTTTAAGCCCTCTCTGAGGGTCAGCTTCTCTGGGAACATTCTTTCCTCCTCTTCATCCTCCTCTTCCTCCTCATCTTCATTGTTCATTTGTCTATCCCAGTCATGTTTCCAGATTCTACACCTATGGTCTTTTGTACAAGTCTTGCAATGCCAGCTCAGAGGCACACAAGTTTAAAAAGTAAAATCTCAAGGTGTTAACACTCCAGAGTGTGCCACATTGCCCTGCAGCAGAGCAGTCACCCCACAGCCAGCTGGGGGGACAGGGCACAGGCAGGAGGTGGCACCAGCAGGTTCCCATAGGAATTAGGAGGCAGGGTGCCAGGCAGGATGCTTCAGATATCTGCTGGCCATGGCCTGGAAAGCAGCACTGCAACATCAGCCCTGCAGGACATGCCAGCACACCCAGCCACAGCTACAGATGCCTATCTCCTTCTGTTCATAATTAATTCCTCTAAATCACCAAATCCCAAATCAGCATCACTTGTTAGCTCTCCCTTCCTGACACAGCGACTTGCACATGTGCTCTGCTTCCACACAGCTTTCCTAGAAAGGAGCAAAAGGGAGGCACTTCCCACCCTCTCATAACCTCCTTCGAATCCTCCTTAAAGCATTCATTTAAACTATGATTTGACTGCGAGACATTATGTTAGCTATTTTACTCACACAGGAAAGAAAACAGTTTAATTCTCACATATTTATTATCTTTTATCTTTGTAAAGTCTCTTCTCCCATTTGAACTCTGCAAGACAAATCAGAAGCACCAAGTAGCATAGCCCTGCTCTACTGTGTATGCTGTGTGTTCAAATTCCCACATGCTCTTCTTTTCCTTCTCCCCTACCAGAACACCTGCACTTCTGACAACTGCCACTCTGTTTTCAGTTTATTTTCTCCTTTTCTACACCCAGGCATGCCACAAGGTGATTTTGAAAAACATCCAAACCTGTGATGGCTGATTCAACTACTCAGATGAGCTCCTAATGCCAACTAATATCACTAACCAAATCAGGGTGCACCATACCTGTGGCCACTGAGTCACTAATTAAAATTTTGCACTTATTGTATAGTAGATAATATGCCCTGTGTGATGTGTATTTTAATAATCCTTCAGAAAAAACAAACAAACAAACAAACAAACAAAAGTCTTTTTTTGTTGTGGGTTTTTTTCCTTTTAAAACCTCCATAATGAGTGTTAGATTACAGCCAGTAAGAGTATGGTAATTCAGTACTTAGTGGTTTTTACAAATTAAATAGTGGGTGATTGTCACACATGCTTGCCTTTAAACCTATTTAAATAAATATTTATTTATATAATATAAAATAATTATACTGTACCAGGACACATGTAATTTTCATTTATGCAAATAGGTTCTTTACAGGAAAAATGTGTTGTTCTTGCTCTCCAGACTGTGCATGTTGCCACTGGATGTTCTTCATGGTACAAATGCATCATTGTACAAGGACTTTCATTTCCTCAACAGATATTTTCCTAGAGATGCCATAATGGCACAATGCCATTTTGTAGAAATGCCATTCTACAAAATGGTGCCTTATACAATAGGGTTTGCAAGTCCATATTGTCAAGTAACCCTTTTCTAAATAGTTTTAGCAAATCAAAAAGAAATTTTGATGAAAAAAACATATTTTAAAAGGTTCATTTACTGAAATGAAAAATACTGTTTCTGCTTGAAGGTCTTAACCCATTTCTAGAAACAGAAATCAGGAAAATTTCCTAAGTAAATTCATTTAGAACACATAAAGCCAAATATTTGCCTTAGCAAATAAAAACCCCAAACATTTATATTATTCAGATTTTAAGAAGAAAATTATTTATTTATATCTTATATATTACATACTAAGAGTAGTATTTTTTTAATTAAGAAAATTTCTTGGTGACAGTGGAGCAATCTAGTAACATAATTTGATGGTGTAGAATATACACCATAGCTTTAGAGGGGACACTCCTACTTACAGGAAAACTGTGGAACAAATCACCTTTGCTCTCTACAGTTTTCACATTTCACAGAGTGAATGTCGCTTCTTATACACAAACAACTATTTCCTTATTGTTTCTCTGGCTTCAGTTTGTTGTTCAAGAAGACACATATTGTCAACATATTTGAGAAAGCATCAATTGCACTGCTGGTATTAAATTAAAAACTGTCACAGGAGCACATAATAAACAGATGCAATGCATAGTTCAACATTTGAAGTTGAAACTTTAAACACCAGCAAGCTGTCACCTTGATATTCTCTTGCATTCATCTGAAAGCCAATTTAAATGTCTTTGACTGTTCACTTCAGTACATCGCCACTGCCTTTCTCTAGAAGGATACCTTAAAAGAAATCTAGGAAGAGAGGAGAAAAAAAAGTGTTCAACTGATTTGCAGCCCCACTGCAAATATGAAATTCTGTTCTGTAGAAACCCATGTAAAGATGTAGTTTTAAGGACCTTAACTTAATAGTAACTCTTTGGAGGGGATAAAGGGCTGGACTGGAGCAACATGAGTATGTCAGATGTTTACTGTTTCATTACAGACCATGGGAAATAAAAGTATCTTTAGTCACTTCTCTTGATCCTCACATAAAGACAAGCTCCTGTGTACCCACACATAACGCCACACTGTCTGATAAACTGCAGAATGGGGATTTGGCATCAGCATTAATTATTCCCCAGTGACAGCCCCAGCACACCAGGTATTTGCTCATTACCATGCCTCCCTACTGCCAAGGGATGAATTAAATAAAAACAGACACAAGAGAAAAGATAAAAGGAACTGGATGGGGGGAAAGCCTTTTAACTGTCTGTCTCCCTTTCCTCTGAGGATCTCCCTCCCAAACTACCTTAAGTCAAGTGGCTTACACACAGGTTGCAGTGCTGCTAGAGGTGCAGTACATCTGTCTCAAGTGCAGCTATTTGGTACTTTTCACTTTCTCTTTGTCTTCCACAATGATGATGAGAAGACAGATTATTTCAAGTATCCTCACAATTATGGCAGAGTGAATATGCCTTGTTGCTAATAATAGAAATAATTGCTTTTCCACGTTCTGTATTTTATTTGGAGCCAATTCCCTCAATTTTAATAATGTCACATTTTCAGAAAGGAATACAATTAGTTTTTTCTTGGCTCAAGTAAAATAAGCCAAATTGTTCTCTCATCGATCAAAAAGAAGTCAGTGAAAAGAAGGCTGATTACAACATGCATGTGGTAATGTCTAATCTCATATTCCACTTTATGAGGGAGAGAAGAATCAGACATGAAGTTTATATCATAATCATATCAAATAAATACATTCCTTCTGTCTTGTCTGCAATGCTGCAGTGAAATTGGGATGACAGATCCAGTATTTATGAAGTCTGACAGAGGAGCACAGCTCAAGGGGGTTTGATATATGCTGGCACAAATGCGTCCTTTTTATTTTATTTTGCTGCTTGGAACAGACAGAAATTTATCACCCTGATTAGTAAGTATTTATGTCAGCAAATTCATAATGCTATAAAGCATTTCTCTTTCAACATTTCTGGTTTCACAGTTCTGGAGATTTGTAGAGAAAGAGGGAAAGCCAGAAGGATACTTGTTTTTCATAGCAGACACAATTTTCAACAAGAACTGTAGGCAAAAAAAACAACTTGCAAGGTCATAACCACCATTTAAACAGGTTTGTAGCTCATTTAGGAAAGCTAAGAGACCTTTCTTTCAATATGTAATAATAAATAGCTCACTACATAGTAACACGATTTTGCCTCTATGCCTCATTTTGGAGCTGCTTCTTTATGTAACTCTCTCTAAGCAATTTTGGGTCTTCATGTAGAAAAAGACAGCTTCAGTGCCCTCATTGCTCATGGAAATGTCAGGTCCCCATCCTGGACACAATCAAATCTTCTAGTAAGTATCAGCAGAATGGTGCTGCTTGGGAGACATTTACAGTGAGATTGTCTAAAGGGTTTCCTTCTTCTGGTGTACTGTGTCATAAACAACCTATCTGCAAAATGCATAATTAGAGCATCTACCCTTATAATTATATACAGCAGATGTAGGAGTAATGGAATAGTGACACTTCCAGTTCAGGACATAGAGTTCTCCCTTTTTTTAAATCCGCCATCACTCATGCAGATGCCCTTTATTTGACACCTCACTGAATTTTGGCCTGCCTAGCATTCCAGCTCTGATCAGATCATGTTACTTTTATAGCACTTCTGCTATGAAACCTTTAATTTGGCCTGCAATTTGATTAACAGTTTCAAAGGCCAGAGATGAACTGATGAAAAGATACACATTTTCTAATGTTGGCTGCAAAGTGGTCTTTCACTCATGCAGAATAAGTTATTCTATGAGCATCCAATGTGACAAAGCCTCAATTTCTTGCCATTTGTGTCCTCTGGTATTATTTTTGTTTGCCAAATTACACAATAACTTTCCATTAACACCACAAATACATGCAATGTCTTCCCACAGAATACATTGGCAGTGATCCTTGGGCTGGCACATTCAGTGATGCCAAGAAGCCAGAGGGATCAGACATAAGCCAGGGGTGAATTTGAAAGTGTTCCTACTCCCATTTCTTATCTACCCAAATGCCTGTTTTTATAAAACTGGTCAAAACATAATTACTTTTGAGACCTCTGCCTCTCTGTCAAAGCTGGCTGAAAAGGGCTACTGAGTTCAAGAATTATTAAGAGTGAGGAGGGAGACCCATGGACAGAAGAAGGGATCATTCCAGGCTTGTTTCCATGGGAAATCAAGATACAAATGTTCAGGAAAAAAAGTGCAGTTTAGCACAGTCCACAGCCTGCATGAGATGAGCTGGGAGCGAGCCAGCCTCACTCCAACGGGGAAAGCTGTCAAGGCTGCTAAGGAAAGGAATGGCATAGGGGAGAAGCCTAGGGTCAGCCAGGAGAAGGAGAACTGCTGGAGTTCCCAAAACAGGAGCAGCTATTTGCAGATGAACTCTGCTACACTGCTTGGACTAACAAAACCCTTCACAGCAGTTGTTAGCGAAGCAGAGTGTGACACCAAAACCTTCTGGCTCAGCTCAGATGACAGTAGCAGAAGCCCTGGAAACCAGCCATTCTCACTAACATGCTTACCATCCCAAAAGATGGAAAGGGCTCCTGTGCCATCCTCGTCTTGTTCAGCCATCCCCAAGCACTCAGTAGCCTTACTGTTGATTTTCAAAATTACATTTCCCTGTGTAACTTTGCAGATACTCTCCATAGGGCACAGATAGATGCTTCATCATAGGCAGGGTTTCTCTTCATATACAGTTTTAGCTTCCAAGAAACTCTAAATGCTAAACTAAGTTTTCACTCTCTTAGGGGTCTTAACAGACATTTCTCCCTGGTGGTGCCTCAGCTACCCAGTGAGATAAGAAATTATATTAAAGCTTTATTTTAGAGAAAACTCAACGAATTTTACTACTTTTGAGATGTCCAGGCTTCACACTGGGTTCAGTTCAGTCACAGACAGTTCATATAGACCTTGCTTTTTCAGAAAGTAATGACAAAAATGTAGAATCCAACTCCAATTGAGACAGTTTTATGAGAATTCCAACAATGCTTTCTACTAAAAGAATAAAGTTTCTATCTGATTTCAGACTAAGACAGTAGAGCTCAGAATACATAATCTGCTTGAGTTTTTGTTTATAATGGTTTGATTTTTAATTTAGTATTTTAAAGAACGATTTTGCAAGGGGAAAAAAAAACCAACAACAAATCCACCAAATTCCGTGCCTGATTTCTTTTTAAACCAACAACAAATCCACCAAATTCCGTGCCTGATTTCTTTTTAAAGTTAGTAACAGCTGCATTGACAAAGGGAGTAGAATATCTTTGCAGACTGATTCAAGTTTGAATCTGCTATTTTTCTGCTAATTAAAACCATTAATCCAAAAAGATTATTGTAGACAGTAAATCTTTTCGACACGAAATATGTTTCTTTGATAATGAATTGCCTGTTACCTGAAAATCTATCTTGTGCTGTTTTGTTTTTCAGCTCAGCACAGCAGCCTAAATGTGACATCCAATTTTTCTAATTAATTGTCTGTACAGAATGCATTTTTCCCCAGTCTTTTAGAATTGTCTTTGTCAACTTTGGCCCTTCTGTCTGGATTGAGCCTTTGATGGGGATGTGTATTGCCCTCTGTGCTCATTACCGAGTGAGGGGAATTACAGGCAAGATAATTCCATATTGAAAATACTGTATTTTTGAATCATGTGTCACAGCACCAGTTAGAAGTAGAGCAGGGGAAATGTAGTGCAGCCTGCCTGCAGGTATGTCAATGTTTATGCATTTCTTCTACTGATGGTACCACTTCGTGTCTGCCTCCTGTTGAATATCCTTTCATCTTCGTCTCTCCTGCCTAGTGACGTGTGCTAAGAGACTTAATCAGTTCTGTCCAGATGGATGCTAATGAAGGAGACATTATACCAAACACTATTATAAACTCTTCTTCACCTCTCATTTTCTTTTGTCTCACTCTATTTTTAGAGCTGATTTTGGGAGGTGCAATTACAATCCCAATATTTATCAAGCAAGCAAGCATTATTTCACGTCCATCCACTCTGAATTTATTTGCCAACAGCTAATGAACAGGTCCTGCACATATTAGTCATCTGCCCCATAATAATATTGACCTTGTGTGACATTTATATAACAAACAATACCAAAAACATGTTATGGTTTTAGGTACGCAATAAAGATGTCTTTTTATCTACATGCTAGGGCAGACATTTTTTGCAGATATTATTTACACTTGTACATGGGCAGTAGCAGCACATAAATATTCAGGACAGCAACTGGAAAATATTTCAGGTTCCAATTTCAGGAGACATTAAGAAGGAACAAGTGGTTCTGTGAGATGCTAATAAAGTCTGATTACTGTCAGACTTGAATATTGTAGCTGACTGACTTTGGTCCCTAAGAAGCTGCAAACACCAGCAAAGCTATTGTCAGAATTGGGACATTTATAGTTCAACTCTTCTATTTAATTTTAATGATGTCAGTAAAGGACAATATCACACTGTTGGGGCCTCAAGAGGACTTCTCTAGTGTAACATTCCTGCCCTGGAGCTCAGCCTCTGCTAAGACCATTGCTTTAATATTTATTTTTATAGATATATATGTATATATATGGGGTTCTTTAATACCTTATGAAAACACTCAGAAAATAAGCCACGGGCTTGTATCTAAAGAGGTTTTTTATTAATTTAGGTGAGAAAATAAGGTAACTTGGGAAAGGTTCAAGAAGGGCAGTACGCAGGCTGGACAAAATGTTCCATCACAACACCAACTCAGCACATACTAATCCACAACACCCAAGGCAATATTCAAACAATTCACCACACTTAAATCAAATCCAATCCCTCAAGCTCCAAGGCATCTAAAGTGTCAAGAAAAGGAACAAAGAAAAAAAAATAGAGGGAGTAAAAAAAGAGAGAAGGAGAAAGAGGGAGAGAGAGCTACCACTGAGAGTTTGTGGCAGAGCAGCTCTCACATGTCCAGGTGTCAGGGCCATGACACGTGGCACCACAAAGCCTCTGGCTTTGTCTGCTCTGGTCTCCATAAGTGGGGTCTCTGACTCCCTAGCCACTCTGGGGTCCCAGGCCAGGGTGAGGTCAGAGTGTTTCCATTGTCCCTGCCAACCCAAGCTCAATCAGGGGCTCCAGGAGTTGTGGGGTGTTATAGATTTCCTGGGATATTTGTAACTGGCAGCTGCTCCAGGACTTCCCCATGTGGGCTCCAGGGGTTGCCATGAGAGATACAACACCACCCCAGCTCCCTGAGGTTCGACCCATCCCTGCCCCCTCTACATACACACACCCCCACATCCACAAGGCGGTTCTGATCCAATAAAAATTGATCTGGTGTCTTAGGCAGATGTTACATCTAGACAGCACATACCCTCACAAAGTTCAAAGAAACACAACATTTAGAAATGCAATGTTTATCCTTTTGCAAAACAACCAAGTCTGTCAATGATGTCCAGAAATGATTTACAGGGAAAACAGGTTACCAGATGGTCAAAGATTTTACAGCCTTGCACAAAACTGTGATCATGAGGTGAAGTGTAACTAGTGAAGTCAGGCCACACTGAGCATAGTCCCGAACAGCATGCTTGTGATTCTGTACTAAACATAACTGTTCAAACTTTGGGTTTACTTCTGATTCAAAAGATGACATTTTATACAAAAGAACATTTCTTCTTCACATGCTGGGATTTCTTTTCATGGCTGACTTAGAAGTAGACATACCTCCTGAGAAAGGCAAAAACTTGTATTTTTTGATGCTCTAACTGCTGGGATCAGGGGGAAAGGAAGGAAGAGAGCTGGGTCTGATGACTGCTGTGATCCTGTAACGGTAAGGAAAAAAAAGCAGGCTTGTTTTTGAGAAAAGTGACCTCTGATGTTCTGAGGAAAGAGAAACAGTACTACAGTCAATGCTGGTAGCAAAGACTTAAGACTTCCTGACTTTTTCTCCATTTTTGGTTGCTTAAAACTTTGTCAGGCTCGGGCTTCTTGGGCTGCCCTTTTTCTGTCCAGTACCTACTTCTGTTGACACACCATCATGCCAGAGGCAGTGCCCATTGTACCTGTCTGTCTCAAGAGCCAGGTGGGCAGAATGGATAACACCACCCAAACTTCTTACCTTAAGGAATCCATGTGGTTGTGGCACTGATGGTGTATAGTGCCCCATACTTTGGAAAAGGGCTTGGTAGTATCAGGGAGGTAATCTCATTAGGATCAAAGTGGCATTTTAGCTTTCTGAAATTTGCCCCATATTTGCCATTTAATGAGTGGAGAAATTTCGTCTTGCCCTGATTGATACTTCCAAAGACATTTATGCTGCCCTGAATCAGCAAGAAGTGCCTCCCTTTCTGTTTTGGGGGGTTCTATTTGTCAGTGGCTGACCCCACTGATTTATCATTTTTATTTCTTCCCAATACTTGTGTTCCACTGGGTGCTGAAAAAGCACAGACAGCAGCCAACCCCCCTCCAGGGAAGAGCTGCCAGCCTGAGGAGCACAAGAAGGCAACCAGATTAACTGATTTCAGGCCAAGGAATGGCTCTCTTGCAAAGTTTAAATTATTCACAAGCACTCTTCATAAATTATTAAGATCCTAGTTCTTAGATTTAGTTCTTTGAGTTTACATGATTCATTTTCAGATGTTCACATCTGTGGCTGGCTGCCATTCATCTCACTGAGAGGATGGCAGCTCAACCCTTCAGAGTTAAGCATCCTAGTTTTGCATTCTTGTTATAATTTTCTTTTGGCTTCTCTGCCCTTTAAAAAGACACCTACCAAAGGCTGTCAAAGGAAAGGGAGGGCAAAATACTTACAACAACACTTAACCATGCCTCAGATTCCTCTACTCATCCCAGGGGCCTGCTCAATCCTTTACTGCTAAATACCAATAATTTCAGTATCTCCAATGCAAATAAAAAGAAAAGCAAATTTGGTTCTTATCCAGGACTTGGATCTGTGCTGTGTTACTTGGATTTCACCATCCCAAGCTTGGTGTTACAGGCTGTTACAATCTGCTTAAATATTGGAGAAAGAACTCAGGTTTGAAATATTTTCCCCAGCAAAATTAAAACTCAAACAAGTTATCTGTTAATTCTAAAAACTGATTTATTATTTATTAATCAACTAATTGCTAAGAAATGCAGAGAGAGAGAAAGGAAATAAGAACAGCTAGAAAAATGCTAAGATTTCTTTTCAGAAGCAAAGAAAAAGTATACCACCAAACTACTTTTCTGCCAAGTTTGTCTGTGTGTGTGTGTGAGAGAGAGAGAGAGAAAGAAGTTTTTACCCATTTCTCATTGTTCTTTCAATGTTATCTTTGCCACTCTAGGAAGAGGTTGGGAATACAGCTTTTGAAATGTAGATGTGATGTTCGGTTTCTGCTGCTGGTCTCAGCATCTGTTCTCTTCTGCTCAGGCAGTCATGCAGTTGCAGGGAAGATGCAAGGACAGGCACAACCCACATGTGGAACGCAGCTAGTCCCCATTGCATATAGCATGGCAGATCCCAGTTTTCTTCAGGCTGGCAGATCTCAGCCTTCAGTGGCAGGCAGGCAAACAGCTTGGTTGGCAACAAAAGAAGATGAGGTGAGATGAAGGCGGGAGGGGGGTGGGGGGTCAGGGGGAGATAGGAGAGTGGTTCTCTCTTTTCTCCACACAGACCTTATCTAATTTCCAAGGTGTCGTTTTGGAGTTTTTATAGAGTCCAAGAAAGCTGAGACTTTGCTTTTCACACATAACTTACAATTTTCATAAAAACAGGATATGGCTTTAGCTAAGTTGTTACAATAGTAGGATGCTCTGGTGCTGACAAACAGTGCATTTGTGCTGGTAGCAGGAGAGATGTTCGTTTATGAGAATTCTTTGACTGAATTTGCTGATATGGCACCTAGGATCTTGCAGGATGTGTATGGCTGGATGTTTGTGAAAGTTTTCTGGTAAAACTACTGATAGAAAGTTTTTAGTAGGATGTTTTTGACAGAGGAACAATGGAGGAATATTATTGATTACATTTCTATGTTATCTGATCGTCACACAGGCTCACACCCTATATTCCCTATATTCCTGCAATTAAGAACAGTACCTATGACATGTTCATGTACCTTATTCTCTTTCTCTAAACATAAATGTTAATCAATAAACAGCAAAAATTTATTATGCTCTGCATTGCTTAGTCATTATTGTAATTCACCTGAAAGGTCACTGAGGATTATTGTCCCATTGGAAGACACCAAGAGATTCATGCCAGCATTTAAAATGTGGATGCCACAAGCCACATTATATTTCATTGAAAAGACATTTTAGAATCTCTTACTGCTGGTAAGGGAAGGGCACCAATGTCATCCTTCACAGCAGTACTGTGAAGGAGAGATACCCACTGTCTGTCAGCTGCCCTCATCTCAAGTCTCGTTTTGAAGCATCCAGTGCTGACAATAGAGGAAGGTACCACAGTGAGTTAGATAGATTGCAATCTGACCTGGCTTTGCATTTCCTGTCCTACTGCTTTTCCAGAGTGCTGAGTATCCACAGCATCTGTGCAGGTATCCAGAATTTTCTCATGCTTGCCTTGTGGCACATGGAATGCAACACAGTTAAGCAGGGGAAGACTTTCATTTAGAAGTATCATGAATGAGACCCTGAAACCCCAAAAAATGTTGTCTAAAGCTTAGTAATGTTGCCTTTGTTTTCAGAATAAACTAGCATTTTTTTCTGTCACACTTCTTTGATGGACTCTTTGCTTCTCCCATTCTAAATATCTGTTGCATAATGGCTTTTCTTGGCATATTTATGTTCTTGACCTTCTCTTTATATGTTGAGAATTTACTCCCAGCATACCTGAAACTTGTTGCTTGGCATAGGCTTACCTCTCTCTGCCTCTTGATGTGTAGCCTTTCCTCAATGGTCTGGCTTTGCCTCCTTTTAGCTCTTCTTCCAGATGTTTGCTACATGTCATTTGCACTCCTTTTGTACATGACATATGGTTCAACTTACTTTATAAACCATTATTATGGTTTGGAAAGATAGGAAACCTGATGTGAGGTTATTAACCCAGGCCACAGAGCTTCCAAAGTGAAACTTTGGTTATACTCTGTTACCTTCCTTATCTTTTCTGTGCATTAATGTCACAAACAAGTTTTTTCCCATTTGCTTCAGACCCCTCTACCCACAGTTATAAGCTGGATCCCTGTAGCTGGCCTAAGGGAAACAGCAAAAGTTCATACCCAATGCTGACTTTGATCCTGAAGGAGCTGAAAAGCAATACGAAGAACGCAGTATAATTTTGGAGCAGTCAGAATTCCTTATTTCTGAGAATTCCTTCTCCACCATTTCTAAATATTTTTTGTGAGGTGTTTTGGATTTTTTTTTTCCACAGAGATAGAAATCTCCCTTCAGGAACACTAGAAACATTTTCCCTGTGCCACCTGAGGATTCTGCATTTCCCTGTGACACATACTCAACTGGTTCCAGCTGTGCTGAGGAAAGAGCTCACCCTCCCTTGCTCACACTCAGTTGCTTGTTCTTATTCTTTGATGGAGGACTTCATGCTGATCAGGTAACCAGCTGAGCCAATTTGCTCCCTGTGAAAACAGGAAATGAGCTAGCAAGACCTAGCAGTTAATTTGTCTGGCTTATACTCTCTAGGATAAATTAGAGGTCAACTATTTGAGCAGTACAACAAGCAGATCCGAGGAGGATCCAAGGACCCTCCACCCAGCAGGAGGGTGGTCACAAGTAGCTCTCTGCCTTCTGGAAATGACAAACTCTCAAGTAATTTTGCTGCAACAAGATGTGTGTCCCTAGTCTCAGCAGTGCCACATCAGGCAGACGCAAACGTTTGGAATAAATCCACTGTTTCTCTTTATTTCCAGTTTAAAAAAAAAAAAAGCTGCACCCTGCTAAAGAGAGCCAGGCAGTGGCACATGCTTGCAAGGAGGCTGCAGTTCTCCCACACTTCCAATAAATGAAGTCAATTAGCAGTTCCTCCCCAGGGCTACTAGGAGGATTTCTGAACTGTTTGTGTAGGAGTAAGCAGCCTGAAAACCAGAAAACAACATTGTCATGTTGGTCAAAAGCTGGCATCAACAAGCTGGTTGGCCACATGTAAACTGAGCATTGTTACAGTCTATTTATATTTTATTTATCTTCTGTAGGTTTTCATTTATTTCCCACAGCCTTCCAGTGTTTAAATGCTGATGGACAACATTCATGACATTTTCATTTTTTCAGTGTCAGAAAGTAGCAGAAAACAGGGGGGAGGTGCTTCTGAAAATGCTTCATTTAGGGTTTTCCCATACAGGCATTTCAGACATGAATTAGTGCCACTGTTGGACTATAATCTGAAAAAGACACCTCATATATAGTCAGAAGAGATCAGGCATAGTAAGAAGCCCAGTGATTAGAGCAGAAAAATACCTGGATTACTAAGCCATCTCGTGTCCACTTGTTCATGTTTGTGTGATGATCTCATTTTGCAAAATCTGCTCCCTATCATGTTCTGTTGAAGTAGTTAATCAATGCAGTGGATGCCTGTGCCTCTTCAGAGAGCAAAGCCGTTAGCTCTTCCCACTTCCAAAGATGCACTGTTTGTTATATGGCACAGGAGTCTTTCACAGAGCTGCAAATCGATATTACTCAGATGCTGACCTTCACTTTGTTCAGGCATACACCAGAAAGAGGAATGAATCCACAGGAGAAACATAAACTAAATTAGTTTTATTTTCATCCGCATTACATAGTTTATAGATACTGTTTATTTCCACCTTCAGGCTATACAGGAAGCCCTTGCCAGGCAGGTATCTACAGAAGCTGTGTGCTTACTAACTGAATAGCATCCAAGGAAGATGCTCTCAGCCTTCCTGAGACATCCCTTCCCCCATGATAGGTAAGCAGTTGTATTGCCAAAATAAGAGTATAAATTAATTTGCTGGTCTTAAACCAGACTCTACACCTCCAGACTGACCAGGCAGGAGAACTCTGGGTTGTCACACAATGGAGAGTATGCCAGAGACAGGTTTATGTGCAAGATATTGTGCTAAAGTAAGAACAGAGTAAAAGAGTGCAAATATGCACAGGAGCTCAAGGTAATCCTGCTAACTTTGCATGGGTTCTTGCTCAAATCTCATTTTGTGAGGCAAAAATGGTAAAAAATAGATAGCTGAAAGTCCAGTCCCTTCACCGTTTCACATAACTGCTCCTGGCCTCACTTCCACAGCAGAAATGACAAGGAAGAGATTTAGTAACACCTGGTACCATCAGTATGTTTTCTTCATTTTACAGCCATTTGACTCAACTGGGAGAGCCAAAAGAAATGTCAATGTCCAAATTCTTGCAGAGCTCCTTAAAGTGACAAAAAAAACCCTAAACCGTAACTCCAACAAGTTTGAAAGCTGTGAATGAATCACAGCTTTGAGGATTGGGCCTCTCTGCTGCCTGTTGCTATAAAAACATGCATAAAGGCTTAGGACACAGTTTTGCCTTGTCTCATAACCAAAGGCTTTTGGTACACGACTGAGGGGTCATCTGTGTATGTATGGTCACTGTACATTAGAATAAGAGGGAATACCACTTCAGAGCTATAAGGACAAGGGAGAGAGTATGAGAGAGCTTGTGTGGGTCTCTTAAGAGTGTTTGGGATGGAGAGTTCAACCGTTGCCACAGTAAGCTGGAAATGTGAAATTTCTGCAAGAAAGCTTTTCGGGGTTTGGTTGGGTTTTTGGGCGGAGGGTGTTGCTTTTGGTTTTGTTTCATCATTGGGGGTTTTTGTTGTTGTTTTGGCTTCTACTAACAGAAAAAGTTTAAGACAATGTGACCCTTAAACAGAGAAACCTTGAAAAATATTTGCTTGCACTTAAACAGCAAGTAACAGAGGTTGGGTAAAAACCCCTCATCCTTTGTCTCCTGGCAGATGAAAACTGGGAATTCATTAGAAATACCGTCAGAAGACCTGAGTTCAGGGTGGTTGTAGACTATGTGCTGACTGATACTTATTTGGACTTCTTTTTTTTTCATTATTACTGAATTTAGACATGATTTTAAAAGGAAAAAAAATCAAAGAGGAACAATCCTTTTGTTTGACCTTTTGTTTCAAGGTATGATAATTTTTCTGTTTCAGGCTTCTATTTACCTTAAAGAGGGTATTTAGGGCTGCTAGCTCAAGAAAATCAATGAGGAAGGGATCATGCTGCTATGGCAAACACAGCTCAGTGTGCCTGAGCTTGTAGAGATAAATGATTCAGTGTGGTCCTTTATTTTCTTTCCAGGTCTACCACAGCTTCTTCATCTTTTGCTGCTTGGCCTCTCTCTTTGTTTAGGTTACTAATTCTACAGATTTATTTTTTTTAATAAATTCCTTTTGGCCTTTTGGCATTGTCTTTTCAGGAAAAAAAATCTTTCTAATGGGTATATTACTTCCTTCCTATAGACAAAAAAAAAGCCCTCATTGTTATCTTAAATCCTGAACTTGGAACAAGAATACTTCAAGCCATCCATCCTCACACAGTTACAGCAGTTAATGACTGTACCATTGCTACCTGGCCGGTGGCAATTATTATTACTGGTGGCATCATCCCTCTGCTGTCAGCTTGACTGACAGTAACATGCCATTTGCTGTAGATTGGGACAATTGCAAAGTGTATTTATTGCAAAGACAGCAAGATTGCAGACTATTTTCAAGTTAAATTTCTTACTTTATTTTTCCAGGCCGCAGAAGTCCTGTCTATAATATTCCATAATAAGGAAAGCAAAGTGCCTTTGGGTGCATTTTATGCTCCTGGATTAATCTTCCTGGTCTTTCAGACACGTTGTTTAGTGAATTGTTGTGATTGACCCAGAGGACAGATTCAAAGCATTCAGTTTTGTGAGATAATTGCATGTTAATGTAATGGATAATCCTACTTTTGCAAACTACAGAGAAAGACTGTTTATAGATGATATGTTGAGATTGACTCCAAAAATAAGTTGAGTGAGGAAGTTCACAAGGGAGGCTTTTAGGGCAGCTAGTTTACACAATTTTCAGACAGAAGAATCCTCTCAGAGTATTTTTATTTTTTTGAAGGGGAGAAGAGTCATTTGCAATATCAATACCCCAGACTGAGTAAAAATATATACTCTAAATAACACTGATGAATGCAAAAGAAAACCTGTTGGAAGAAAATTGCTTGCAAATACGATGAGAAATGGCTAATTTCCTATTTTGCACCCAAATGCAAACAAAAAACCAACATATCTGTATACTTGAAAACATCTGTTGCCTGTCTCCCATTTAATCTATTTTCAGACATTTTATTTTACTGTCTTATCTGCCTGGGTTTTTTTGCAGATGACTGTGTACTGAAATTCAATATTTTATAAGCAAAAATATATAAAAAGCACAAGATGCTGCACTAATGGCAATGAAGTGAAAAGACAACTGTTATTAGCATGGTAGATCAGGCTTGGGCTAATCCAAGCAGATAGGCTCGCTTCACTGAGACTTGTAGTGAACATTGTTTTCAATTGTTCTAACCAGAAGATGAGAAGAACAAAAACCCCAGAGATGCTCAGCTGGCATCTGGGTGTCTTGCTTGCCTGCCTGCTTGATTTTTGTTCTGGGGGAAGAAGAGACATTTAAAGTGAATAAAACACAAGGAGAGTAACTCCAAAAGTGACACTCACCCTTTTGCTTTATTTAAATAAGGAGCAGCTAATCATCAGCATGTCTGTTCAAAGCAGAAAATAAATGGGGAAAATGAATGACTTTCCTAGCCATAGCATGGTGTTGCAAGGGAGGTTCAGATCTGAAGTAAACTGACATTTCAGTGAAGCTACAAAGGAATTCCAGTCCCATTCAATACTGGAATATTGAAAAGCACTTTATTTAATACCATTTGGTATTAAATGATAACCCAACTGAACATTTTGGGTATCACCATAAAAAATAATGAATGTCCCAACATGAAAATAGAAATGGCAACTATGCTGATTCTGTCAGTCACATGTAGGCAGGGTACAGCCCCAGGACTCATAAAGCCAAAATCACCTTCCCCTCTTGTCTCCGTTGCTGTGAACATTTGGATGTATATAATGTTCTATTTCAAAATCAGCCAGCATTTCATCATGGACTGGTAAACTTTTGGATAGATCTAATCAACACAAACCCACAATTCCATTCTGCCTACTACATTAGCAAACATTGACAGAAAAAACTAGAATCCAGTCCTAAAATTGGTGAGGACAGAGTTCCCAGTTTTAAAGTACAGTGGAACTTCAATTATTTTACTGTATGCCTTGGGCTACCTGTGCAGGCCTGCCAGCTGATTACTGATCACTCTACCTTTTGTCCTGAATGTAGCTGTGCACCTGACACTCTGAAAGCTACCATTAAGAAGGACAAATCCTGCTTGATTATCAACCATGTTGAAAGGTTTATCAATGCCAGAGACTTACCCAGGAGGGGTAAGGGAGAAACATTCTGAATTCATCTGGTTGGACTATGCAATTTACTAGCTCTATAATGCCCCCTCCCTTGGATTATTCCTTCTTCCCTAACAATAAGAGCAACCATGTTTATCCTATGGATCACTGTCAAGCACTACCACTGACTCAATTTTGACAGTTTCACTGAGGTGATTCCCTTCTTGCAGCAGGAGGTGCTGAGGCTGACTGTAATGAGCGCAGTCACTGGGCTGAGCTCCTTTCCTGTTTTGAAGGGTCAATGGTATCTGAGTCAATACTGTCAGACTTTCTCAACAAAAGAATGACTAACACCAATAGCTAAAATATCCTGGTCTTGAATCCTGCCTTAGCATATATTGGCATAGTATCACAAAACAAAATATCAAAATAGATTTATATGCACAAGATTTTACTTGTGGGATGCTGGGCTAGTTGCAAACACTGACTTCCAGGTTGACATGACGAGTTAGAAAAGTTCATGATGGTCTTTCCCCAGGCTTTTCCCATAGCCCTGGATACTTTTTGTAAGGACCCCTCCCCTCCTCACTGTTCCCATTGATAGCACTGACTGGAGGACATTCTGATCAGCTGCAGGTGCTGCCCAAACATCTGTTATCCATCTTTGTATATGCACATCATTGACTAATACATATTGATTATTTTAATTTTTGTTATCTACACTGTTATTCAGCAAGTCTTATTTTTCCTTTGATGTAAACTATAAGCTTCAAAATAAGGACTATGAAAATGTGGCTATAAAAGAGCCAATTCCATGCAGGTGGTAATTGCTATACATGAGAAACCTGTCATGAAAATCCTAGAATCATAGACTCATAGAACACCTTGGGTTGGAACAGATCTTAAAGATCACCTAGTTCCAACCTCCCCACCATGGGCAGGGACACCTTTCATTAGACCAGGTAGCTCAGAGCCCTGTCCAACCTAGCCTCGAACACTTGTGGGATGTGCAGGTGTAGGATGGTGAGAATAACAGCACAACTGAAAAGGTCATACTGCAGGGCTGCAAATAGAACAATAGTATTTCAAAGGCTAAGGCACTGAGCAAGGATGATGTTCATAACCAGAGGAAAGTGGACTTTACCAGTGATGATTTTCTTTATTGTGAGACAACTGAGAAGCTCAAGAATGGCAAATGTTTGAAAACTTCTCCTACCAGTTTGGCAGTCACTGGTTTTTGTTTTAGCTATTCTGCACTGAATCCACTTACAAAGTATTAAAGATGAGTACACCCTGGGTCACTTGAAATGTCTAGTTGATCTAAATCCAACTGTTAACTAAGCGGGTCTTCTCAAAGTTGGAAGTGCTGCTCTGTACCTCAGAAGGTAAATGGAAGTTGTTCATTCATGGCTTTGACTCCTTGAAGACCATCAATGAAATGAGGGAATATACCAGAAAGTTGTTTCTCATAACACAAAAATCCCACGTTTTGCTCAGAAAAGGCACAATAAGAAAGGCTACAGTAGGATCTGACCATTGTGCACTGGCACTAGGACAAGTCAAAAATCTGAAGAAAAGTGGAAAATATCCTTCTTTTCTTGCCTGCAAAGCTCACTGTCCCTGTAGCAGATGGCTAAGTCCATGCATCATTGGACTGATGCTATCTAATCATTCTCTTCTCCATCCAATTTATAGCAAATAGCAGCTATTTCACCCATTTTAACATGTCTGGTTTTGCAGAAGAAAGAGCTCCAAGCTATATTTACAGGGATCTTTGATAGTTTTAATAAGCCAAGTGAAAAAGTGATTTTGATAGCTTTTGGGGGCATTGCCAGAATTGTCATGGACTGCAAGAGCAAGGACAAACCTGGTGTGGAATTTGTGAAGACTGCCAGAGTTTCAACACTTCTCAGCTGATGTAAAACACAAAGCAGACTGATGGGTTTAGTGACTGTTGTTAAAGTTTTAAGGGACTAGTCAAAGTGTGTATATGTCTGTGCCAGCAGGATAAAAATAGAAGCAAAATCTGATTCTATGAAAAACTGAAAGCATGCTTCAAAAGAACAACTAATTCAGTTATTTCAACCTTCCAGAGCTTGACTTTTCCATTTGCATTTCTGCCAGATACCCCAGCAACAAACAATAATAATAGCAATAGCCATCTACCATAGTAACAGTAACAGCCAAAACCACTTATGCATAGTAACCCTGAACAGAAAAAAAGTGAAAACAGAAAAGACTTACTCCCATAAAAACAGAACATGAATCCTAAAAGGCTGAATGCAAGCCATATACAGAGGTTGTACAGCCTCTACACTTTTTGCTATAAAAGAGATGTTTCTGGAATTGATGGAATTACAGCAACATGAAATCAGCACAAAAATAGCATCAAGTGTTTAATCTATAAGGTACTAAGGATGGCATTACTATATAGGATCACAGGCTACACAACTATATGGCATCGTATGCAGACTGGTACCACCCACAAATAAGCCTAGTGCAATAACACATATTGATATGCAAGTCAGAAGCAGAGCTGCTTGTGCCAGAGATATCACCCATGCCTTAATTAGGTAACATTGAGCAGTTGAAGATCAAACCAATCTGTGATTCCTTGAGCTTACAGCATTTTCAAAATGTTTTGGAAATGTTATCTAATTAAGTCTTACTGAGTCCCAATGCAGTAGGTAAATGTTATTATCTTCATTTGTAGCAATGGGAAAACTAAGACACAGATGTTTAATGAGTTGCCCAACCAAGGTCACCCTGGGAGCTGCAAATACCCCATAGTATAAACAGTCAAACCTCAGAAGAATGCAAGTGAAAAGCCCTTTAGATAAGACGTTAATACTATTTTTATTTGATTGGATTTAGATTTGAAGTTGTTTGCATTCTACACATGACTGAAATAGAATCTAGTTCCTCACTCTGGCTGCAGTGCTCACAAGACCATGCCTTTTCAAAGCCTCTTCATCAGTGGAAATACTTATTAAAGTCTACATTTTGGCAAATTGAAAACTGTTCTCCTTCTGTCAGTGATTTGTCTGTGCTGTGATTACTCTGTAAAATTGATGAAGCCCTTCCCTAGAGCGTATTTCACAGGAGTGGCACAAAATATGCTGCACTGCATTAAAAAATATTTAGATATTTACACAGAGCTGTCAATGGGAAAGATAAATTCTTAATAGAAGAGGAAACCCACACTAGCATGGCCTCACTGCTGCTAAATCTGCAGGAGCAGAGTCCCGATGTGATCAAAATAAGAGACTTGGCCATTTGTGCCATGACACTGAAGAACACGAATGCTTGCTATCTTTCCTAGGACTGCAGAGTGTCACATATCTTATCTCCCATATCAATGGATGAAGAAACGAAAATATTACTCAGATATTCCCTTCTGATTTCCCAGGTGCTCAGCCCATT
>JAWWLZ010000001.1:80480244-80544576 GCA_035041345.1 Poliocrania exsul | reverse complement strand
AGTTTATAAAACAACTCCCAGGAAACCTGCCAAGCTCCCAGGACACTTGCCAAGGTATCATATCTTGTATCAATGAGAGCCACAACTTATCCCATTGTAATAAGAAGTATGTCTAAACTCAGTAGAGAAACTACTCTGAAGAGTTCTGCCTTCCCTCTGTGCATTCCCACTGATACCAAATGGGAAGGAATATTGTTTTTCTATAATTGCTCATGCGAATTTCCCATCTTGAGATGGAGAAACTTGAGTGGTAGGTTGGTAGCAAGACTCTTAAGACTGGATAGGCACATTCATGGATACATTGCATTCTTAGCAGAAGTCAGTAGGTGTTTCATTAGAACAATTTTTCCTTTGTTGTACTTTCTGACACAAGGAAGAGCAGTATGTAAGGAGTTAAATTATTTTGCCATCCCTCCCACCCTGCTTGTCACCTAAGTTTTAAAAAGTTTCTGAACTGCAAGTACAAATTTTCATTATGCTGAGTCTTCCCTACAGTAAAGACTTACACTAATTCCAAAAAAAGACTCAAGGGAAGATGGTTCCTATAGACTAATCACAACCTCAGGGAATTAGCATATCTATCTTGCATGTTGCTATGCCCCACAGATGCAATTATCTCACTCCAGCTGCACAATTTATTGTGACTGTTAATGAAGGAGTAATACATGTGCAGAATTACACAGTTAAATCCAAAAGTAGAGTCACACATAAAAGAGCATCAACATTTACAGATAATTATTGGACTAATCAAAGTATATTATTCTGCAGACCTGGAGACCTCACATATGCCATGAATGATGATATCTTGGTAATATGACTTGTTTAAGCAAGTTTACAGGATCAGGTCCTGACTAACCAACTTGAAGCACCAACTCTAGCAGCACACAGAAGTTGCAATTTAATGAAGCGTCAATTATAAACTCCCAATTTAAAATGGATTAGGCAGTCAGATTCACAATAAAAATTCCCTCTGCGGAGAATCTTGGCCTATTTAATTTGCAGGCATGGAGACAATTAAACTGTAAAATAACTGTACATTGGAAAAATTGTTTCTGAGACATTTTCTTCAAAATACTTAAAGTTTGATTTTTAGAAACATTTAGACAAATAAAAGAACTGAAAAAGTCACAAAGTATGATGGTAGTATAAAATAAAAAGTTTAACATGGCAGTATTCAGCTTTCTGAACGTAACTGAAGTATATAAAGTAACTGTGTACAGCTTTGCCATTTTCTCCTTTACCTCCAGTCTTTCAATAGCTTTCAAATTTCCTCAGTCCAATTCATCTACCACCTCCACTCTCCTCCTCTCTTCCATCCATCCAGTGATGATCTGTGTGCATTCCTATGGCATCCACATCTTTGTTACAATAATGGAGTAAGTTAAGTAAATACAATTATTTTACAGCTATTGGTGAAAGAACAAATAATCTCTATTAATGAAATGTACTGATTCTGCATGAACACACACATATACATGCACAAGTATACATATAGGAAGTTAGAAGTTCAAAGCCAGGAAATTGATTCAAAAATTTTGTGGGACCTGAAATGTTGGTTATTTTGCTTTGGCACTTGGGCATTTCAAATACCTTTACTGGAAATAAAAAGAGAAAAAAAAAAGAAAAGGAAAAAAAAGAGAAAAGGAAAAAAAAGAGAAAAGGAAAAAGAAAAATGGAAAAAGAAAAAGAAGAAAAGAAAAAAGCCTAAAATGTTTCTGATGTTAATGAATATTTAGAAAAGTCAAAATCTCTTTTTGTTAATACTCAAAATAAATTTCCTTCGACCAGGCAATTTACCTAAAAAATTAACACAGTCCAATTTACTCAAATTAATTTTCCTAAAGTGTAAAAACACAAGGACGTTGTTGTAGATTAAGTAAGGATTTGGTAATCTCACGATTCCACACAGGGGTTTTTTATGGATCATTTATCATGGACTTCTGGGCTGTAGTCTAGTTTATAGATTTCACCTGTAGACTGCACAGACTTTAAGGTTACCATAACTATATGGCAAGACATGTAACAGGAATAAGCTCTGTAAAATCTATGGCACTAGTTGTTTACTTCAGACCATCCTTCCTCCTGGAAACAAAGCAGACAGATGTCAAGACACATTTACAACATGATATTGAAACAAAATCCTAAAAACATACACATTTTGAGTGGATCCTCTGTAGGTAGCAATTTCCATATATAATCTTACAATGAGTTACCTGTTTCAATGTGTCATCACAAGTGCCCTGTCTCCACTTGTTCAAAAAAATCTGCAGATGCTTGTTGAATTATCTAAGATAGAAGATTTTTAAGAGATGAGGTCATACAGAATACAGAAGCATCCTGTACAAAGCTGGTGTCCAGGAAAGTCAGTCTTAGCATGCTATACACAAACAGGTACATCTGTGAATTTAATTATTCTGCTTGAAAAGACACCAAGGGCAGTACCAAAAGACAGCAAATTGAGTGACGGGCATGTTTTTAATCCAATAGAACAGTGGGAAAAAATTAAGATAAGATAAAAAGCAAGAGAAAGTTAGTCTATGGCATTAGTTTTCTATCTGCCTTCTCTGGGTACTGTTTTAGCATATGAAATAACAGAATCACATCTATCCTCTTCAATAGAGGACCTCTATATGTCTTGAATAGAGAAACTTTATGTCTTGTCCCTCAGACTTCACCAAAGTACTACAGATTACTTTGAGCTGAGGGAATATACAGTAAAAGTTTCTCATTTCTACCACTGAAGGAGTTCCACTGTGTAGAAAAAAACCTCAAATTTAGTTGGACAAGGAGCATGAAAAAGGGAGCATGATTCTCAACCCCAGTGGAAGAATCCTGGTCTCCAGTTTCCGTTTCACATACTGTTTCATTTGTCTGATTCATTGGTTTCTTCACATGAACTACAAAACCAGTTCACAGGCTTGGCTTTGTTTGGATAGCATTGTTAAGATTCCATTGTTTTATTGTAGGCAGATCTGACCTCATTGACACCCTCATTGTTCATGTTGACAAGTGGCTAAAGTTCACCTCTTGTTAAATGCCTGGATCTAATTACTCAGTTAAAAAACAAACAAACAAACAAACAAAAAAAAAAAAAACAAAAACAAAACCAACCACAAAGGAAAAAACGAAAAGGAAAAATAAAAGAAAATCCAAAGCTGTATCCAAACATATTTTTGAAATTAATAAAAAGAAAATCAATACTATGAACTATCATTTTAGATCTTCTTCAACTAAATATAATGAAATTACATTTGAATCTACATTTACAGTGTCAATGCTTTATCTGAAAAACCTTTATAACTTACCAGAGTTAAAAACTCTATGAACATTGACAGCTTCTGACACTAATGGTTTCAGATCTGATTGCAACAAACAATGAAAAACTCCTCCAAAAGCCAGGACAATGCATTACAAGCAGTCATACTGCTTCACAAGCCAGAAAGGATGTCAAAAAAGAATTTCAGAAGCCAGAAAGAAGCTATATCTTCCAAATGGAAGGTAATGCTGATGGAAGCTGATGGTTTGCCACTTAGAACAAGCACTGTCTGTCCGTGCATGTAAATTCCTAACATCTACAAAATTTTCAACCTGTACCCCTTAGCCAGTGCTTTCTACAATAGTGTTCGTGACCAGTGTTCTCTGGTTTATGATGTGCTGAAGGGCAAGAGGAAAAAAACAACCTTGTGGTTGTTAATACCTTGCCTAAACCTCTCTAGAACAATGCATTCCTAGAAGAAAAATCCTGTAGATTTAGAATTCTAGTCTTTCCCATTGTTGAAAAACAGGTATCTTTGAAGAAGTCTATCTTTTCAGTCCCTAGGTTTGAACATTATCATCACAGAAATCCACAAACACATAGACACAAGCACCATGGCCACTGTCAGACTGACAAATAACTTGTCAATCAAAACTGGCCAAACATGAGGTGGCACCAGGTTGTCAGAGCTGGTTTCAGTCAACATGAGAAGTCTGCATCTTGTGTGGCGGGACCTGATACATTACTAAAATAAATGAATTCAAAAGTGGGGCAGGACTTATGACATAGGATAGCACAGGCAAAATAACAAGCAATGCGTCTACAGTGAAATAGAACATAGTGAAGAGACACCTGAACTAGCAAAGACCTGCAACAGTAAGTGGCAATATTGCAACTCAACTTCTTGCCTACTTCAACAGAGCAGATCTGGACACACACTCACTAGCACTCAGTGGAATGTATTGAGTTGCATGTTGTGCTGTGGTAGATGGATTCACTATCTCAGGTCTCTGTTAGCTCAAGCATCTCCATTTCATGTATAGACACAGGTGGAGAGATTAAATAACTATCAATTTAGACTTGCCTTCAGACATGCAACTCTTGTTTCTTTTATTAAACTGTGAGAAGAATAGTAAAACAAACTAATTCAGAGGAAATAAAATTGCTCAGAGGAATAATTATAACAACGTTCACCTCAACAACTGGGTCACAGGTTCAAAATCATTCAAATCACTTGTGACTGAAAGTCATTACCAGTTGACTCCACTCAATGAGCTTGTGCTTCAGGTCAGAGTAATAATTACTGCAGGACTAAAACTGCCATTAGTGGCTCCATTAGTAAGTAAAGAGAGAAAAAGAGAGAGAGAAAAGAAGTAGCAGTCTCAATCTCATTAGTGCTGCTTCCCAGTCAAGAATGAGAGGAGAAAATACTTTGAGGAATACTATATTGTTGAGGCCTGATTTAGCTGCCCAAACAAAGCACCATTTGTGATACTGCAGGATTTGCCATCTGCACTGCATCTGCATCTCCAAAAGGACATGGGTCTCCCTTGAATATTGCCTGTCACATCTACCAGTGCTATGCAGATATGATAAATAGCTTATATTGTCTTCGCTCTAGCACTAGATATCCATTGGGGGACAGCTGAGTCTTGTCCTGTCCATTCCAACCTCCCTCCAATGCTTCTGAATAAAAGCTCCAGCTTCAAACACTACTGAGTTAGTAGTAAATTGAACTTTTCCTTTTCCCCAGCTTTTGTTTTTGTCAACCAACATACAAATATTGGGAAATATTGTCACAAAATATGTGTCTATAAATGATAACTAGGTAACCAGCAGACAGCCACCTGGAGACTTATTTCTCTAAAGATTCATCACAGCCTAGTATCTGCCACACTGTTCAACACCAGCAATTTACCTATTCTTGGGATGGTTATTTTCCTTATGGAAAAGTGATATCTGAGCATTTGAATATCATAGAAATAAAATGAACAAGTTGGACTGAGGAGCTGCCCTGGGAAGGGTAGCCAGGCTAGCTAGGAGTAAGATTTATGACAGCTCAGTGCGGATGGACATGCTGATGGCTCCCTGGTACATGAACTACAGTGTAATACAGCTGAGCTAGGATATTAAAACCCACTGTTCTGTCAAGAGAATGATAGACACAGATGAGGCCAGGTGAAAAAAAAGAGTACAGATTTACTTGCATCAGGAGAAAGGAAATTCATAGTGGAAAACAAACCCTTTAGGAAGTGTGTTTCATATGTGAAAATGCCCGATTTTAATGATCATGAATACAGAGGGCTGTGAACAGAGAACAGTGTTTTAAAAATGGTGACAAATGTATGCGTTGAAGAATTATTATAGAATATGTTTCTTTGTTTCTTTGTAGTAATTTCTGGTCGTTCTTACAAATACGTTTGCTTATATGACTGGATTCTTTATACCCAGATACCATCATAATAACATGTACTCATAATAGTAGTATGGTCTTATTAACATTCCATATTTAAAAGATCAGCTGACATGTTCAATGGGCTCTTTTAATATTATAATAGTTTTTCTCATGGTTGCTATTTTAATTTGTCTGTCTCTTTTAAAATATCACTCTCTTAAAATTTATCCCTCTCTTTAAGTAAAGTGTTTTAATCCAACATCAATTCCTTAGATTTTAAGAGAAGGTTATTACAACACATAAAACATATGGTCTCACTTCAGCTCCCAGTATACACAAAATTATTCAAAACAAAACATTACCTAATCATTACCAAAATGTGTGGTTCAGTCAGTAATTTTTACTTAGAAGCATCTTGGGGCTAATTTAGCAAGAACAATGAAACTTTTTTTCTCACCTCACTCTTATCTCTGTAGGTCACATGGCAGCAGAAGGCAAGATTACAAGAGTAGTTCACCCTCTCTCTCTCACTTTGTCCCTCACTTATATTTCATTCAAGGCTGTCTCCACTTCCAAGATAACAATTGCTTTCAGAGATTGGGAAATCTATTTTCAGAATTTATATTGCCTTTTGGAATTACAGGAACATATAAATCTCACAACACTGATGGAAGAAAAAATTTCAAACAATATAGACATAGTATTAGAAACCTGAGATAATTCCAGAGTCTTCCTCACAATAAAGACTTTTTCTGTTTCTATATGAGAAGGGGAAAAAAAGCCTGTGGGAGAAGGTAAGCTTAATGCCTGGCCTTCTTAGAATAGGAAGCACATCAGCCTTTCCAGGGAGTAAATTCAAGTAGTGAGCTTGGGACCATCAGTGAGTGGCTTGCACTCCCCTGACTCTGTTTTGGGATACTGGGCAACATTGACCTCATGACAATGCCCAGGGACATTTCAAGGTGTAATTTTCTCCCAGGATCCTACAATGTAAATATAAAGATGACACACATTGGTTTTGCTACCTACTTTCCATGCAGCCTTCAATCACTACCCCAGCAGCTGCTGCACTCTCAGGATCCTCACTCCACATCCTAGGGCAGACAAAATACACCTTTAGATTCATGGCACTTCATGTTACTTCAGTTTCTTTGAACTGGAAAAATCAGAGACCCAGCAATTACTTCATTTGAAGGTAACAGGAGGGTCATGCTAAATGAAAAGGACTACTGCACTCAAGCCCAGCACACGGAGGCAGCAGCTGCCCACACCAGAAGAGAGCTTTCTGAGCAGGGGGATGCAGCATGGCATGGGAATGATCCTCACCCTATCACTTTCAGCAGCATGGGCAAAGCCAAGGAAAGAAGGCAGAGCTCTTCTATAGGGCTTTCAATCCACCCTCCCTTCTCTGAAGAAGCAGAAGCCACCAGCAGCTCCGCAAAAGAGTGCTGTTCTTTGGGCTGCCATTCCCCCACTCACACTGGCAGATACTAAGGGCCATAGGCTGAAGTGTTATTTATGATCCAGCTAATATGGTGTACACTGGGATAACTGTAAAACAGAATTGGCCCATTCACAGCACTTGGGCCTGACTTTGATAAGGACACAAGACCCACAGGTCCACTGCAGTGCCTGCCATGGTGGAAGGACACACAGGACAAATAGATGGAAAACCAAACTGGGATTCACCATTAATGTCTGATGGCACCTAGTAGCTGTCAGAGGTTTCATCCAGGAGGCAGAGCTAAACACAGATTTTAAATACAAAACCCCTACTTACAGCTTCATTTGTTTAGCAGTAGAATTCCCATTTAGCGTAACTCCACAACAGTCTATGAACAGTGTAAAACCATAATGGAAGATTGTAAATTACCTTTGACATTCCTGACGTATATCAGGAAATAAAGTGTAAATCTGATATGAGAAAATAAAAGCAAAAATGAGTCCTAACATAACCAGTTTTAAAAGAAAAACACTTTTTCATGCACATGTGTATGTTCTCTCTACTCATATTTTTTCACAAGATTTTCTGAGTAAAAAGAATCCAAGGATAATGTTGCTGGGAAAACTGAAATAATGGGGTAATCTTCTGAGAAGGTGTGAAACGTAAAATTAAAGCCACTGAATTGAATTTAATAACACTGTGCAACATCAGACCTAGCCTTAAATCAATATTTAATTTTCTCAGTCATCTTACAGATTAGTTGTAGCCATTATATCTCCAGGGAATACCAACCAACCCACAGATGGTCAGTCTACTCAAGTAATACTTTGCAGGATATTCCAGTGGGTAGATGTCAAAATATTCTTTCAGAGTATGTAACCTTAGCTTCCATAAATACTTGGGGTTTTATAATTTGGAGACATCCCTCATGTACTACAGTAAATACTACAGTTGGTTTTACCCACTTAAGCTCAGTGACACTTACAACATATTACACTTATTATTTCTAAACCTAAACTAAACATAACCTACTTTTGGAAAGCAACAAAAATAAGAATAATCACTAATGTGACTGCATAAAAATAGGCTTCTATAACCACTGCTTTCCCAGAAAGCCAATTTCAAACAGAAATCAGATCTGCGCTTTAGATTACTTATAGAAAAATATGCTGTTTGAAGCTCTTCCATATTCTAGTCAATCCAGTTTTTACTTGGAAGCATCTCACAATCACAAGCAAAATGAAATTGCATGGATCATAAAATGTACCTTGATCCTTGTCTTGAAAAAAAAATTGTGAAAAGACTTTGTGGCAGCAGCAGAGATGCTGCTCCTTCAACTATGTTCTCCTGCTGCAGCATGAAGACATGGCAGAGAGCACCATTGCACACCACGGCATCAGCAGATCACAGCAGGTCTGGTATCATCATCAGATGCTTATGCAAGGTTGCTGCCAAGTCTGAGACCCTCCAATTAACTGCATCTTATTTAGGGTTCCTGAGCTAAGAGGTGTGGTAGCTTAATGCTCAGTTCTCTGCTACCACTCAAGGAGAGGCTCATCCATTATGTCACTTGGTGCACAGGTATATGTCAAAAAACCTGTCCAGGCTGTGGCCCAGCGCACAAGTCTTACCGCACAGGTTTCCACACATGTAACAGATTTATGCCAATACAAAAGGAGCCAGTGCTGAATGCACTCAAATGGACGTAAGCTGGACTAAGGTGAGCCCTGCAGCATCCACAGTTAAGCAGCTTGATGGTGGGAGTAGAATTTACACTGCCTATAGCTCTTTCTGAATCTGAACAAAGTTGGTTCTTCCTCGGGGCTTCAAGATTTGCATAGGCAAACAGAAACACATGTGCAGAATAAAAGCTTGGTGCTGAAAGAAGTAATGATTTTGCTCAGTAAAAAACACTGCAAACTGACAGAAATAAGAATATAGAATCATGTTATGTCATGGCAGAAGACAAATTTTGCAGTTTTCCCTTTGCTGGTGGTGTATTCTGCAAAGAAAAGTCTGCTACCTGCCGTACAGGTTTGACCAACAGCAAACAGCCAGCAGCAAAGTCTTAGGAATTCTCTTTCTCATGTCAGAGAAAAAGCCTCCCCTTTTAGGTTACATCTGATTTTTAGCAATCAGTGATTTTTTGAACTCTCTGATAAGACATTTTAAGTCCAGACTTAACACTTATTTATAAATATATATGTTTTATGAACCAAAAAGTCAGAGATATAATAGAATTCTACAGAAATCATTGATGGACTTGTATACAGATCACACTGTACGTGCTGGTCTACCTCTAATTGTTGGACAAGCATATTAGCCTCTTATTTGCATAAGCTATAAAACTACTCTAGAAAAAAGTATTCCAAATTGTCAACAAAAAAAGACTTTAGTACTCCATCAGTTTGGCAAGAAAATGAAGAGAGGAATTATAAAAGAACAGATGGTAGAAGAGATACACCAACATGTATTATGCAGTAGAGAAAGAAGATGAGAATCTTGTAACAAGAAAATATGTTTTATTTGCTTAAAAATTATAAGCAAGGGAGTTCTGTAGTTCAATACATGAGACAATGAGAAATAAGTAGATATTTTTCTGGGTTTCTTTCTACTGTTGAAAACAGTGAAAAACAATCTATAGAGTTTACTGCCTTGGAATGCAAGAAGTGATTTAAATTACTCATGCCACATTTACCATTTACTTTTCATATTCAATATTTAGCAAGTGATCTTTGAGTAACTCTGAGAGTAGCTGGTGATATTGCCACAGAGTGCAAAATTTGAGAGGACTCCTACAGCCACAGGAGCCAGATAACAGACTTAGAAATAATTATGAATACTGCACATAAGTGTGCATGGAAAAAATTTGAAGATTAAGACAAAGGATATAGTGTGTAATTGTTCACATTCTGGTAAGTCTGGGTGGAGGGATGATCCTATTTCATATGCCTGAAAAGTTACCCTAACCCAAAGTCACTTAAATGTTGGTAACAGTGTAGCCCCAGTGGAATGCAGTCTTCATTTACTGTATATAAATATTGCAGCTAAGGGATTTTTTCTTAAATATTCATTGTTTGTTCAACTAAATTATTATTCATGGATTTATTGAGATTTTTGTGCCTTTAAAAATTTGCTTTTTTCCCAGCTATACCGTAATGTGTCATGTGAAGTAAATGAATAATCTATAGTTTCAATCTCAAATATTTGACAATTTGAAAGAAACTTAAAATCACACATCCCCACTATAATAATTTGAAAAGGAATCAACATACATCCTGCCGTGGCTGGAACTACTCGTTAACAGTAGTAATGTTGGGTCAGAAAGCACTGTGATTATATCCTGTTATACAATCAAAGAAAAAATTACTTTCTAATATAGTTGAATTAAGTTTGACTTTTTAGGTAATTCCTCTTCTCTTTTTCTCATTTTTAAATGCAGAAACAAATAGCATCACAGAGGAGAAGCAAATTCACAACACTCAGACACTAAATTGTTACAAGTTAATATTCTTCCTAAGTAATGGCCATTAAATGTAGATTTATTATCTTAAAACATATTGCAAACTATTTAAGTAAAGAATAACCAAAATTCACCTGTTCTACAGCAGATATGACTAGAAAAATTCCAGATGTCACCAAGACATTGTGGAGGAATGATCATTGTAGTTCATACATGACATCAGCAATATTGAGAGAGATAGATCAAGAAATACATTACTATAAGAAAAGGAATTTTATCATGCTTCAACATCCGTATTAAATAATGAGATAGGCAAACTAAACAGATAAACCAGAAGAAAAGAGAATTTAAGGGTCCAGTCTTTTTCATTCAAGCAGTACACTAAGCCCCAAACCCTGACTATGCCAATCCAAACACACAGAAGTACTTGGATGTTTTTCAGAGAAACAGTGCCAGAATAAACCACAACTTATTAGTTCAACATTTTGACTGGAATAAATGTCCTTCACTATCTTTGAAAATAGACACTTGACTCTCTTCTTTGAAATTCTGAAAGCATTATACACAGACACAACATTCACCTGGACATTTTCTTATTGAAAGTCCTAATCATATCCTTCATTCTGGCTGTGCTGCTTTTGGTTTTCACCGAACATATTAGTGTTAGTTTTTCTATAGTGAAAATTAACAGCTCAAGAACTCAATTATAATAATAACTTGAGGGTACCTTTTATTTATAAGGTAATATGCATAATCTGAACTAATAGATTCCATGGCTGAAGGCCAAGGACTTTATTAGCCCAGGATACGGTTATTACAAGTTATTATACTCAATGTTTAATTAAATTTTGAAATCTTAAAAGACAGAAGTGGGAGGAAATTTGCTTTCTTCCTGTACCCTCCTTCAGCCATGCCCTTTTGTCTCCTGGTGTACTTTCTTCTTTTTATATCATGCCCACTTTACATTATCTTCTGATCTTTTGTGTGCAGTTTCCTTTTATTTCCACAGATTTTGGTGACAATGGAATAGGGCATTTAGATTGTATCTTTCAAAGTGAAAAACAATTTGAAAACCCAGAGAACAATATTTTTTTGACTGGAACTTGCAGATACTAACAGACATTTGATGTGTTTGCATATTCACAGTAAAAGCACTGTAGAAAAATCATCATGGGATTAGAAAAACTTGAGCATGGAGGGAAGTAGGTTTACCACTGAAGGTAGATAACATAAATGACCTAGTTCCAGTCCTTGCCAGTGGAGGTACAGGGCACTTCATATAACTCAGTCGGACTGCAGGCCTGGTTTTAGAAGACCATCATCGGATGAGATGAATCTCAACTTTGCTAAGAGTTTATTCCTGGACTCCATTTTCTTGAGCTGTAACTAATATAGTCTCTAATTATCCCACAATATACAGCAGATAAAATGCAAGTGACTCAACCAAGTGTGCTTAGCAGAACCATCAAGGGGGTAGCTGTATTGGAAATTGCTTAGGGAAGTGTCATCAAGCATGAGAGTAATGGGCAACTTCAAGTGGGTATTTATGAAGCAACATCAAATGAACATTGATGACAGCTGATGAAGGAGTTGAAAGTCAGCTGCCAGTCATTTCCGATGACGAAGGTAGTAGAATTGTCCTCTTATTTGCTGTAAGGTCAGAAGGATGAAGACAAGGAGTCCAGCAACGCAGTGGCAGGAAATATTAACCAATGGCATCGAGGTGGTGTTCACAGATGGCTATATCACCATTATGCTGAACAGCAGTATTTGAGAATAAAATCTGGCACCAAAACTAATTTAGATCTGTAGTCCCTGTTTTTCCTTCACCAGCTGGAATACTGGTATTTCCACAGGTATCAGAAAATGAGTTCCTGTCCTCCCCTGCCAGTGATTCAGCAGGCTTTCCAAACTGAAAAATATTTTTTATCCCTAAGACCTTTTGAGAACATGCTGGTATCCAGCTCAAGTCTCTGGCAGCTGCAGAGGTTAAATATCTGGCAAGATAACAGCTTTTTGTAAACCAAATCTGTATTTTATAAAAGGAAGTGATGCTTGCTTCAAAAATGCCATGGAAAACTGAGAATTAATAGGAGTCACGTTCAGAAAAAAAATTCCAAGTTTTAGTTTGTTTACTCTCTAAAATGTCACATGAAGAAGCAATTGAGAAGCAAGGTAGAAAGTGGATTTCAGCTAATCTTCAGGGACCCACACTCTGAACTCGCTCACTCCCTGATCTAAGAGAAACTTCAAACACAGCTACGGTATTCGGATAACATCTCATGAAGAGCAATCTGAGCTAATATGAATAATGGCAACAGAACCTCAAAACCAAAATGAATTTCATGCATTTGAGGAGTTGTAATCTGGAATATATATGGAAAGCATGCAGGAACTAGCACCAAACATGATACAGGTTCTCATTAATGCCACAACCAGGAAAGATTTGAAAATTATGTTTTAGATCGATTCTAAAGAAGAACCTAAGTGGATATACAAGATGGACTTTGCGAGTGAGGCTGCTGTCACAAAAACCTTGAGTAAGCAACAGCTCTGAGAGCAGGTAAAATGAAACTCTAAGTTTGGAAGTGATCATAAGTTGAAGTAAAAGAAAATTCTCACATTCAAATTGATCCTTAAGAGGAAACATTTTACCAGATAGAAACATCTCTAATTCCTCTAAGGTGGAGGTGGATTTTAACAGCCTCCTCTACTTCTCAACATTATATTTCCACTAAAGACTTGGCTCTAGACTACCTAGACTGTAGGCAGGGTACATTTTCCTTTACTCTTCTTTGCTTTCTGTGTTTCACTTGCAGTACATCTGTATCTACATTTATTCTACATCTTTCCCTCCACTTTTAGAGCACTGAAAACTCTGTAACTGACACTATTTACTCTACACATACACCTCAACTAGTGAGCTGTAAAATAAAACTATCTTATCAGAAATCTTCCCAGCTACCCACAGCTGTCACACATGTGACTGAGCCTGTGCTTTTAATACTGTTCCCTTTCTGTCTGAGTGAGGAGCCTTATTCTGAGCAGAGCACTTTTCTTTCTGCCTGACCCAGATTCACCCACACTGAAAGCTGAAATGCACAAAACATCCTACTGAAATACAGAAGCAATATGAGAGGAGTCACTGTGTTTTTGTCCACCTGCCACTCTAACCCTAATAGTTTCCTGCTTCTCATTTTCCCTCTGGGTTTTCCACTTCTCCAAAGCACTTCTACTCAACCTGTGACACTAACAGTGAAGAGCAGGCTCTGCTCAGTGATCTGCACACTCCCCAGGAAACTTGAAGGGAGGCAGCCAAGCCTCCAACAGGGAGCAGGGGTTGTAAGGGAAAAGACAGTTGCCAATGCATTTGGATGACTTATATTTTTTTAGTTTCAACTCACACATGTATTTCAAAGTTTACTCTCTGGGTATTTGACCCACACAGGCAAGTACGCGTGCAAAAAGACGCTATCAATTGTATTGTGCATAAATTCTACTTGAGTGAATCTCAGAGCTCAAGCTGAGGGCCAGCTCACATGCCTGGCAGAAAAAGACATTTAACTTATGGCAATGCAACAGTTATTTGCCAACTAAATCAATAATTTACAAGTGAAAGAGAGGCTGCATAAAACTAAAACAGTAAAAACTCTAATGCAAATGAAGGACATAAATCTTTCTTACTCTATGCTAGAAATTTAATAGAAAGATTCTTACAACCAGTAGTCATCCCAATGGAAATAAACCATGAAGATTATAATTCCCTGTGGCATGCAAGTACTAAGGTCTTATCCAATTGCCTCAGCAAGCACTTGTTCTGCAGGGGCAAAGAATTAGGTGAACAGGAAGTTTTAAGACTGAAGCGTACTTTGAGACTAGGGGATCTGATCTAATCTATATTTTCATTGCCTTTAGATAACCTTATCAGTATCTCCATAGGAGAATTCTGATTATTCACTGTGATCTTATTTGATTGGGTCAAACAATCAAACTTTCCCACTCAGAGATCAAGAGATAACAGCAGTGACTTGGTTTCAGGAAAGAAAAGCAAGATGTCAGGAAATTAATGCTGATGCCTGAGTTTTAGCATGGAAAGCTTCAGTCCATGGTGATCTCAAGGTCAGCTGGATTCACAGGGTCCAGATCTCACAAAGGCACCACAAAGATTCTACCCACCTTACATTTCAGTGGAGCAATGTAGCAGAAGCTCCATGTGCGAAAACTCTCCTTGCTTCTTCCTCCTTTGAAAATATTTTTCTTCATACAAGCAACAATCCAGCTCAGAGCTATTAATGCTAGCAATTTGAATTTCATAGTCTTGTGTATTATTTGAAATTGCTTTGTCCAACACAATATGAAATTAAATAACTCAAAAAAACTATTTAGCAAAACTGCAGGCATAGAAAATACCATCACATTCTAAACTAACGACTCAGATTTCACATGGCAAAAATATGAACAATTGCCAGGAGAATCCATAGGGAAAAGAGAAGATAGATAGTCAACGGCAGATACTTGGCCTATGCTTTATGCCCTCCTAGCATAAAACAAAAAGGGAAGATATGAATACTAGGAAAAGCTAGAGTATCCCACACTATGTTTGCTCTAGGTGGAATTTCTTGATCTTTAATGTGTCCTCAAGATGCCTTAAGATCACAGAATCAACCCAGCTGAAAACGACCTCTGAGATCCTTGACTCCAACCTTTGACCAAACACCACAATGTCAACTAGACCATGGCTCTAAGTGCCACATCCAGTCTTTCCCTAAACATCTCCAGGGATAGTGATTCTACCACCTTCCAGGGAAGCCCATTCCAGTAACTAATCACCCTTTCTGTGAAAAGTTTTTTCCTAATGTTCAACCTAAACCTCCCCTGGCACAGCTGAAGACCATGTCATCTCCTCCTGTCACTGGCTGCCTTGGAGAAGAGACTGACCCCCACCTGGCTACACCCTACTTTCAGGTAGTTGTAGAGAGCAGTACGTTCACTCTTGAGCCTCTTCTTCTCCAGGCTAAACAGTCACTCCCTTAGCTGCTCCTCACAGGACTTGTGTTTCAGACCCTTCACCATCTCTGTTGCCCTTCTCTGGACCTGCTCCAACACCTCAATGTCCTTCCTAAATCGAGGGGCACAGAACTGAACACAGTACTCGAGATGCAGCCTCAACAGTGTCGAGTACAGGGGGATGATCACTGCCCTGGTCCTGTTGGCCACACTATTCCTGATACAGGTCAGGATGCCATTGGCCTTCCTGGCCACCTGGGCACACTATTGTCTCCTGTTCAGCCTGCTGCCAACCAGCTCCCCCAGGTCCTTTTCTGCTAGGCCACTTTCCAGCCACTCTGCCCCCAGCCTGCCCCACTGCATTGGGTTTCTGTGGCCAAAGTGCAGGACCCAGCAGGTAGTCTTGTTGAACCTTATGCTGTTGGTCTTGGCCCATCTATACATCCTGTCCAGGGCCCTCCACAGAGCCTTCCTACCCTCAACACTCCCATCCAACCTGGTGTCATCTGTGAATTTGCTACGGGTAGACTCAATCCCCTCTTCCAAATCATCAGTAAAGTTATTAAACAGACCTGAGCCCAACTGTGAAGGCTGGGGGACACCACTAGTGACCGGCCGCCAACTGAATGCAACAACATTCACTACCACTCTCCAGGTCTGGCCATCCAGACAGTTCTTAACTTGTCCAAGCCATAGGCTGCCAGCTTTTCCAGCAGTATGCTGTGGGAGAAGGTGTCCAAGGCTCTTAGGACAACCGCTGGCCAAAATACTGCATAAAGGTGAAGATAGTGCACATCACATCTTGAGCTGATGCACTGCTCTAACTTGTTAAGTATAAAATAGATACAGCCACACAGTGAGTCAAAACCTACTCTCAGCTCATGCAAGCAATCCCAAATAGCACTGAGAGATGCTGCCAGATGGCAGCGTTTCACAGAAACACAATGTCAGCTTTCACAGCATCCTGAGCAGGTAAAGCATTGCCTCCAAATGGTCAGACTCACATCAAAATATTTGTAAGCACTTGGGCATGTTTATACAAGCTTAAGGCTGTGCATTAAGACCAAAATAAAAAGAGATCCATGCATTTCAGAGGAACTGCTGTTGTGAGTATAGTAAGCTGACTTCTTTTTGTCTGAAGTGTCTTCAGTTTGCAGGAAGATACTTACAGGGGCACCAATGAGCTAGGCACTATGCAGCATAAAAAGAGGGGCACATAAAAGTTCACAGTTCAGAGAGGAAAACTGAAGGATGAAAGATAATTATGCACAGAGATTCATGGCTTTGATAATGTGAATGTAGAAGAGGTCTAGAAAACATCAGTCTCTATTTCTGTAAGTGGAAAGTATTTCCTGGTGATGCAGCTTTTGTCCACCAGTTCTGTCCAGACCTCATTCATGCACTCTAACAAAGGGTAATCTGGCAGTGAGGCATATAGTGGTAAGGAAAGGATAATGGCCAAAGCAATCTGCTATAGCCTGGACTGCAAAAACGACTTGGTGATTACTTGTAATACCTAGCATGTTTCCAGCATGTGCTAATGCTCCACTAGCTCCTCTGAACACCAAAATCTTACAGGTGCAAAAATAGTACAAGATCATCCTCAACCTCTTTTGGTAATACTTGGAATCAAAACTAAAACAGAGAGAGACACACTATCTATGTGTGATAACTGGCCCTGTTTCGATACTGCAGTGTTCAAATAGCCTTTTATTTTTAATGAAATAGGTAAAGCTTATCCCAATTATTCATTAGACAGGCAACTAATTCTGTTCTTCTGTTCCTCTTAGAGAAAGTCACCTGATGCCAGCTATTAAATTTCATATAGCAGAAGGAGAGTTCTTAAGTTACCCAGCAAATGTCAGTGCATGGGGTAGATTTTCAGCAGTATACAAAGCATCATTACCTTACAGTTAACACAGTTTCATAGGAGTATGCTTTATTTGTCTTATCTGAAAAAAAAGAAACACACAGCTGCATGAGCTGACATAAATATTCAAACTGTTAATGCATTAACACAAGTGACAGTACCAGATTGCATAGCTTAGCATAAAATCACAAATAACTAAATATGGTGTAGAGTGTTGATTCTCCAAGCAATCAAAAACCTTGCATAATATTATAATGCAGCTGTTTAGTAGCTCATGCCATGTAATTTAAGTCTCCTTCATAGATAAGAACTTTGAAGCAGTCTCTAATGAAATATCTCTTTGGTCTCAACAGTATCATGAATAAGTTCTCTCTTAGGTTTTCTCTGTTTCCAGGAATATTCATGGCAATCAAAGTAATGGTTTCTGATTATTACTATATGCATTTTTACATTTATCGCACCTATCAATATATACATATCACATACATATCAATGTGAAAAATAGGTGTTATTCCATGCCCTTGAGAAGCTGTGCAATGTGTATTTTAGAAGGTCAAAACTTCAATGACATGTGAATATTTGAAACAACAAATCAATAGCTTACACATTCAGAGCAGTGAAAACAAAAGAGACAATAAAAGTTCCTCCATTACAGCAATTAGACAAAACCAGCACATCTTGGCTTTTTGTGAGAGGTGATACTGTCCCAGAAACAACTTTATTACCTGCCACCTTCAGATCCCAGACCATAAAACTCTCATCTCCCCTTGTAATTTCTGACATGCTCAATAGCCCTGGCAATTGAACTACACTCCTAGGACAATTTTAGCATGCTGAGATACCCTACCAGCTAACTACTGGCAATTAAAATATGCAATGTGAATGGAAAAAATTAATTAATCAGAAGTATATTAAATAAGTAGAAAATAACAAAAAATAGTGCTTTGCTGCAGAAGCAAAAATTCCAACAGAAAATGTGTCATTTTATCTATGCTAAAATAAGAAGGTGCAAAAACTGGACTCTTGTATGTGTTCCCATACGTAAAACAAATCACATGCATCTTCCTATCATTCAAATGGGAAAAAACTGCCTGAAGCTATGATAACAGATGAATGTTTTGTTCTGCAAAGAATTAATATTTTCAGCAACAGTAAGCAGCACTTTATGGAGATCAGATAAATCATTGCAATAAATATGAGCTACAGAAGTACAGACAGTATGTTTTCTTAATTTATTTATTCATGTGTTCAAAATATACATTGATGCATTGATGTTAACACATAAAATATTAAAAAAAACCCAGATGTCTGGAGTTGTGGATCTTTCACTTTTATTTTGATGAATAAATTCTAACAATAAATCTACAGTTAGATTAGGCACTCCCATTTACAAAAAATACAATATGAAAACATTCTGTTCTGTTATGAAACATAAATGGTAAATTAATTGCTTCACCAAGCCATTGTGCAAACTCTTTGAAAAACATGCTGAAGACATACACTATTCATATAATCCTCTGGAGATCAATGTGTTATGCCTTAACAGTAATGAATTTTATGCTGGCCACTGCATTACCAGTCAGTTAAGTACTTTCTTATTTAGACCCCTTGAGAATTTAGCAAGTAATTAACGATCATGAAAGATGAGAAAATTCATTATGGGCAATATGCATTTTTCCAAGATATGTCATTATTCACGTTTGCCATAAAGCAGCACCTGCTATATTAAAAAGTTATGCACTAAGGACTATAGGCCTAGGGAATAAACTTAGAGGGACTAGAACACTGAAATATGACATGCTGTAATATTCACATTTCACAAGGCCATGACAGTCTTGAAGTAGTCTGTCTATGCCCAGGTGGAGCTCCTCTGCCTTCAGAGGAGCTCTACTAGGAAGGCAAGCTGCCTCAAAACAAGAAACAAACAGGATTAGACAAAGAAATCCAAATGAGTTACAGGAGGTGCTGAAGAGGATACTGAACCTAAGCATCCTCAGCAATACTCTAAACATAAATGGGAGCAAGGGCTTGACTTTAGGTCTGAGTGCATTTTATAAACTGGAGCAACTGCAACAGAAGAAATCAAATATTGTCTCTAAAATGCTGCACAGGATGTGACCTTGAGGACAAACTTAGTCTATCTATATTTACCAAATGCTAATCACCGACTCCACCTTGTAAAAAGATTACTTGATCATATTAGGCAGACAAGATAGCTGACACTCTTTCTACAAGTGCCCCAAAGTTACACCCCCAAGTTCAGACTATTTCAATAGGAAATGGGAACACCAGGTAGCAGGGAGATGACGATACATCACAACCTTCTCCTTATCTCCCTCCATTGAAAGAAACTCAGAAACTGAAGATGCATGCTTATTGATTATATGATATTGTCATTCTTACATTTTTTACTGTCTTGGTACACTTATCACCAAAAAACAAAACAACAACAACAACAAACACAAAAAAAACCCCACCAAAACATAAAAGTTACATAAAAAAAAAAGCTAGCCATCTTCTTGCACTACAAATTATTCAGCAAACAAAAAAAAATGAAAATCCAAGAGGAGAAAGTAAAACTATAGGCAGCTGCTCTTTTCTTAAAATCAGCCTAAATCTGCAGGGGGGTGAAGTGATAAGAACTCACAAAATACTATTCTGTTGGAAGGTAATTCCTCCCATACATACAAAGCTACACAAAATTAAATTTGGTAGTGCAAGTAAAAGACTATTTTCAACCAGAGAAATGACCCTTGGAGAATTACATTTATTGTTTCCTCTGTTGCTGTGATGCTGACTCTTGAAAATCTGGACCATCATTCAACCTATGGGTTCTGCTGTGCTGTTTCATAAAGAAACGCGTGGGTTTGATGAGACCTGAGCTGGTTTTAGCCAAGTGCACAGAGCGTTTCACAAAGAGCAATTAATCTCTGAGCTGCCTGTCTCCTGTTTCATCCTTTTGATTAAAGTTGTATGATAAAGGTGATGTCTAGGAAAAACAGTTCCTAAGAAATCAGTTCAGTCTAGAAAACTCATTAATGTTACACTTCAGTTACATCAGAGAAAAACTGGCATGGAGCTAATAACAGTCACCTTCACAGAAACACCCTGATAGCCTAATTTGAGATGGAGAAGATCGTCAGCCCATTTCCCTGGAGAGATGAGAAGATATTATCTTGAAAATCAAGGTGCTGATTTGAGAACATCTCTGTAACCAGTCTAGACACTCTGGTTCAGTTGATGACCCAGACACAAACTTGCAGAGATCAATACCAATGACCAGATATCTGGGATACACATGGCAAGCACTTCATTTGACTGCTCATAATTCTCAGAATATATTCACAAGCTGTTACATACTGACCAGCAGTATGTTATCTTCCCTGGAAGTGCTCACTGAGATAATAGTTTTGTTCCTGTAGGCAACACCACTGATGGAAAAAGGATCTAAACAAACCACATATGCCATAAATGAGAGGATTAGCCCTAAGGTCACTCTTCTGAGAAGAGCAGTCAGGGAGCAGAAGTACGGGTGTGGTCTGAGCCCTCAACTGAGCAGACCCCACAGAATGAGCACCATTCTACAGGGCCTCAGTACAGAGGGCAGAGTCAGGGACCAGTAACAGGGTCCATGGGCAAACAAGGCAAACAATAAGCTGGTACTGGGATCCAGCTAGAGCGTCAACTCAGGAATGGCAGGAAACAAGGCTGGGTATAGACACACTCAGAGTGTAGCTCAGGGCATGGCTGTGTCCATAGGGCTCAGACAAAATGGGGATCCTGGACCATGGGGAGGAGGATGCTTAGGTGGCGGTCTCAGGTGTGGCTGCTCAGGGCAGTTAGGACCTACAGGTGCACTCTTACACGTGACCAGAACTATCCTTGGTGTCACTTGGAGTCTGTGTCTTCAAAAACAGTAAATTTCCTCAGTTTCCTTCCAGTTTTCTGCTGTTTCTTGCTGAAAGGTCAATGGAGTTATAGGAAATGTATGCAAGGCATGAAAATTAAAAAGAGACTCTAGTTCATGGGTTCCTGTAAAGTCTGATAAACAAGGGAAAAGAGCAAGTGAGAGCTGCTTCTTAGGTTTCTTTAACCTCCTTAATACCATATCTATAATGAAAATTTACATAAAGAAAATTTGCGAAATCCTACCACTAATTGTCATCAACTGGCTTACATACACTTAGGTTTTTTTACAGTTAAAGGTACCCTTGGTATAGGCCAAGGTGACCAAGCTTTTACGAGGAACCAGGGCCTAGGCAAAAACATGAGTAATGGCTGGCCCAAAGAAAGACATGGAACCTAGAAGAAAGGTTTCAGTTTTGATAGAGAGCCAAGGTGATCTGTTTGATATTTCCTTTATCTATCTCCTATGTTCCTTTTTATCTGTAAGGGTGTGGAATGATATTTTAACATGTTGTGTTTATCACCTTCCTGAGAAAAACTGGTATGCATAATGTGTGTGTTTGACTTGTCTACTGGTCTGGAAAAGAGGCAGCAGATTGCCCTGATGTTTTTCTTACCTTTTACTGCCTGAATTAATTGCAGCCTTTCCATATGAGAAAAAAATAGATAGATTAACAAAGTTTCTGTGTATCTTGTCAAAACCTAGTCTGCAAGATGCCTGTTACAACCTTATTTTTGACTCAAACCTCCATCGGGGCACCTATATAGAAGTGAGGTAACACAGACTTGAGAATCTTCACCACTATCTACTTTGTCAAAAGCATTTCATTATTTCCATTTTGACAAGATAAATTAATAAACCCATTAGTTAGATTTGTTTACCATCTTTTTGATCAATAATTACGTTCAATGTGGACATTCATTGCCAGCCAGAGACGGGATAATTAGAATAGGAATGTAAGTGTCTTTAATAAATTGCCTTGCAAACAGGAGTAATCTTGGGAACAGAATTAGGAAACCATTTTCTTCTCTTTCCAGAGAACGTCCTTGTGTTTTATGTCAAAAAGGGAAAAAAATGTGAAACAGTGCAAAGCCAGACATTTAAAGTATAATTTTATTTAAAAAATTACAAGAGTGCATAAGACGTAGGCCACAAAAGGAGACTGGAAAAAATGATTTGTGAAAAATTAATTCTTTTCATCATCCTGTAGCTACATAAAGCAATATATTTTAATTGGCTGGATCTGAGAACCTATATTTCTCCTCTTTTCCTACTCCCCTTTTAACTGCAGTGTTAGTCTTCTTTTATGAGACCAAAGATGGCAGGGTACCAGCACAGCTATGAAGGAATACCTCACCATATATGTAGTGTGGGTAGGCTTCAGCCACTGCCAAGGGGCTGAGTCTTACCAGAATAAAAGGAAGAGGGCAGAAAAATTCTCCTGCAGTGCAAGTTGTACGGAAGAATTCTCACTCACTAGGTTTGTGAATTAGCACCACAAGGACCGTTGTGAGGGCACAGGAAACCTGAAATAACCCAAAATTAAAGCATAGGAAGTTACCAGTTCCCTAAGGAAAGAAAAATCCAAGAAACAAGAAAAGCATGCTATCCTTTTTTGTGAGAGACCATTCCACCAACTAAAAGTAAATACAACCCCCTTTTTTTCAGAATCAAGAGGCAGAGAGGCAAGTAATCAAACGTGTTTCAAACCAGTTGAGCAAGCTTTTACTGGCAAGAAGTCTGTATCGTGAGGAAGCCTGAACCCCTGATTCACAGCAAGGGTCATGATTTCTGTGTGGAAAATGGAGAGAGAAAATGTTCCAAGTCCTGAAAACTGCAATTTCATTGAATAAAACATTGCAATAAATAATGTTATATCCAGTTGTTCCTAAGCTTTTTATTTTAGGAATTACAGAAGAAGTAATTCCTGGTTAATATAATGTAAAAAGTCAGTAATTAAATATTTGAGTAGATACATGTTTGAAGTTGTCGCTTTCAGGTTTTAGTATCAGCCACCCACAAGCAGCATTCACCTTTCTGAGCCACAATTTCAAGACCTTTCTGGCATCACATTACAAACAGCTCATATTTTTAAGACCTTCTTTATCATCATAAATTAACATTTTGTTGCAATTCTCATAAATACTTCCTTCATTAGTGACAGCACAGTACTGTAGGGAACATTAAAGGAGATGTCAAGGATATTTACAGTACTGTGAATGGGAGAACTAGAAAGGAGAGGGGAAGACCCTACAGGAGCAGGCACAGGAACTTGTACAGATATGTATGCTCCCTGTGGAAGGGATGAATGATGCAAATCTGCAGCAAATACTTCATTTTTTGCTGTCCACCTACTTACTGAAAAATTTAATCTGTAACCATCAAAGACAGATTCAAAAGTTCTCTCATATTTGTCTGCTATCTGTTAGCTAGTGAAATTTGACATTGTTTTATTTATATCTGTTTAAATACAGCTGTCTTCTGATATCAATTTTTGAATAGAAAAGATGGATTTGCCACTAAAGAACTATACTAACTCCATGTTTAAATTCTCAGATGCACCACTGATTTCCTGTATCCTGGAAAGATGTAGTCCAAATTTCACTAGTTAGGACTTGGTTTAAATTTCACCTTTTCCTCCATACAGATGGAGAAAAACATGTTAGCCTAAAATTAAATATAATCACGGAGATACAACAGGATCAAGTGATGTAACTGACTCTGTGTGAAAATCATAATAAAGTTGAGGCTACAATACATAAGGCCCTTATTAGCAATGCCTGATCCAGGTCAAGCTCACTCAAAATTAAGCTTTATGCAGATACTATAAAGACCCAAAATTAATGCTTGGCAAATCAGTGTGGATTTTGAAAAATAAAAAAAAAAGTCAATTCCAAGCATATTTTTGGGTTGGGGTTTTTTTTTTGGAAAAAGGATCTAAGGTAACAAAAAAATTTCTATCAAACTCAAATGTTTTATCTCCCATTGTTCTTTAGCATATTTCTAACATTATTACTACTACTAGCCAAAATAGATTAAAAACATTTTGTTAAATGCAGTAATGAAGCATGAGTTTGGAATATGTAATTGAAAGAGCTCTCTGAAAACACCAGAACATAGCATTTTCACTTTTCAGAAAGAAACAATCTCCATTTCACAAACATTTTCAATCAAATCAAAACTGCAGTCTTCCTGTAAAAGTGCTCTTCACCTAAGAAGTGGGCCCTATCTGCACTCTTCAGCACTTTTATGCCAGGCAGGAGAAAGGGAGCTTGCTGAGCTTTCCATAGGGTGAAGAGGGACATCATGTCCTTGTGAACTTCTCCCACCATGAAAAGTGAATGGCAAAGTGATATAGTTCTAGAACAAGCCTGTACCGGAGGATTAAGCTAACACAACATGCTTCTGACCACATATGTATGTACATGTGTATGAGCATGTTTATGCTTGCACATACACTCACACATACATATCATATATACACACACGTGCACTTTTACACATATGAGTGCTATTGCTTTAGCCTTTTTTTCAGCTAAGAACATGACAGAAGGACATGGTGCCAGGAGACAGAGCGATATCTCAGAAAAACTCCTCTCTACTACCAATAGATGAAGCAGAAGTAGATTATCTTGCATGAGTTTCCATGGTAAACTACATTAATGAAAAATGCCTCATTTCTGAGTTGCATCACAAGAGACCAATTTTAATGGAAGCAACAATGAGATATGTAGGTGATAATATTCTTTCTTCTCAATGTAGCAGAATGGGAGGAATGTATCCCTGTTGTGCAGTAAATGCCAATAGGCGTAGCCAAAGTGTTTATTGTTCTGAAGCCCTCAGGAAATTTGGGTGAAAACTAAAGCCAATTTTTCTATTGGATCATTCAGTGAAATGAATGTTCATTATAAAACAGAGAAATTAAGCAATGTAAGGCCATTTTAAATTTAAATATATTTTAGCAAGTAGAGCAAGGACTGCCACATTATTCTCTCGGTAGGGTGTGAACTGCTGTATCAGTTAACATCTGTTCTTTGTAATTCCTCCAGTCACAATGTGATGATTTAGTAAATAAACAAAAAGCTATACTTCTGAAAATTAACATTGTTATTGAGGTATTTGTTTCTAGTTCGTATACAGTAGATGGCACTGGTGGAATAAGAAGTTATAAAACGGGGCAACTTGTAGAAGTCCTTCAGCCTTCAGCAGGTCCAGTCAGGTTTTGAATGTCTGCAAGGATGGAGACCCAATCTACTTGGGCAACCTGTCCCTATGTTTTACCAGCCTTACAGAAAATTATTGTTTTCTTATGCTTAAATGGAATTTGCTCTATTTCATCTTGAGTCCATTGCCTCTTGTCACAAGACACCACATTAAAGAGACTGGATCCCTCCTCTTTGCACCTTTCAAGTATTATATACATGTTGATAAGGTCTCCACCTGAATCTTCTCCAGGCTGAAGAGTGACAGTTCTCTCAGCTTCTTCTCACATATCAGATGCTCCAACTCCATAATTATCTTCAAGATCTTTTACTGGACTAACTCCAGTATGTCCACATCTCTTCTACTGAGGAGCCCAGAGCTGGACGCAGTGCTCCAGGTGCTGACTGGAGAGGAGGGATTACCTACTTTGATATTCTGGCAACATTTTTCCTAATGTAGCCCAAAGGCTTTTGGCTTTCCTTGCTGCAAGAACACATTGTGAAGATCTGCAGGCCTTTTTCTGCAAAGAACTTTGCATTTGCCTTTGTTGAACTTCATGAAAATCCTGTTTCTCCAGTCCATTGAGGTCCATATGAATTGGTAGCACAACTATTTCCACCATAATAACTGATCCTCCACACTTTTTATCATCTACGAATCTGCTGAAGCTGCACACAGTCCTCTAATTCCCCATTTGCTCCCCATGCCACTTGGATTTAGCGTACAAGCACCTGCTCATGCTTGTACTGATCAATGCTGATTTCCCCAGGCAAAGTGTGAGAGACTGTCCCCTCCCTTCTGGTGATGTTTAGGAGAGGCTGCCAGGCATCCCTACAGGGAGGTCCCACCCAGGGCTGACCCTTTCACTCTGGCAGCTACCTGGAAGCTGAGGCTGGACCATGTCCAAGCTACATCTCCTGCTGCATCACAGTCATGTCCTTGCCTGGCCCCAGGCACCATCACCCCACCCAGTCCTGGCCCCAGGCCTGGCCCCTGACCTCTGGATTGACATCCTGGCTTGACCTTGCACCTGCCTCATCCTGGCAGCCCCCCAGGCTGCTCCCCATCCTGTCTGGCATGGTGGAATAGGTCTTAGCTGGGGAGAACCTGACCTGCCATTCCCATGGGAAGCCCCCTCAGCTTCCAAGTCCTCAGCACCCATGGAGGAGTCACTGGCCCACAAGACACCTTGAATGAATGAAGTAATTATATTTATATGGCCTACACTGGGCAAAATAAATGACACCTTTCTTCTGAATTAATACAGAAACCCCCTCCCTCCCTGCTTAGATGCAACATCTCAAAATGAAAACAAAGCATGTTTCTTTGTTTAGAACATATTTTCCTTATTTCACCATGTATGAAGCCCAAAATAGTTATTAAAGGAGCATTCAGATGTTTCACACTACTAAGAGATTGTTGGGGCTCTGGTACAAGTCTAAGTGACCACAGCTGAAAGAAATGTGATGTGTATTTTAGAAGAAATCTCTTATGGCACAGAAAAGGCTGCGGTTTGTCAGGTAGACACATGGGCTTCCCAAGGATGACACTTATTTTAGCACCATTCTCCTCGTAGTGAGTACCATTGGACAAATGCTACAAAAATCAAGGAATTTTTTTTTATTGAAGTCTAAACTGACTGCTGAGTAAAAAAAGTACATCCAATGCCTTCACAAGGCTGTATTAAGGAGGGATATGAAGTCATTTAAGGTACATAGACAGAAGAAAGAATAAGGATGGTGAATTTCCTTTATGTCACTCTCAAACTATGCCTTCTCTGATATTCACAAAATATGCTGGAGATCCAATATTTTATTTATTTTTATTTATTCAGCTTTTAACTAAAAGGGTTTTTTCCTTTAGAAGACAAAGTAAATTGCCAGAGTTGTTACATAAGATTAGCTGGTACTTGAAAACTTCTGGAATATTCACCCTAGGCATTAAATCCTAGTTCCTAATTTTCCAGCTTTTATTAGCCCTATAAATATTACAGCTCAACCGATTTTTTTTTTATACTAGTTTTAGGTTTAATAGTGGTGTTAAGAAAGTGAAACCAAACGGAACCTTTTACTTCCAAGTATACTTTAAAAGCATTTTGATAGAAGATCTTAAACAAGTAACAACTTTCTCTTCTGTCATGCCACATGGGAATAAAAGAACAGAGCCAAAGTAATTTCCTCACTACCTGGATAAAATGTGTTTGAGATTGCCAAGTGTTCTTAAGAGTAAGAAATAATGTAGTGAGCCTAGGGAAGGAGAAAAAGGGCACTTTTCTTTGCTAGAGGACAAATAGTAATTCTTACATATACACTACTACTTTAGGGTTTTTCCCATGCATTATACATGCACTGCACTAGCCTGGAATAATTTCCATTCAGCTTTTGCACAGGATGCATAATTGACAGGTCTGGGAAATAATTCCTAGGTCTTTATTCTCTGCTGGACTTTGGAATTGAACAGTCTCATCTTCCACTTCATTGTATGTCACTATATTGAGTGAAAAGTGAGCAACCTATTGGCTTCACTAATACTCTGGTGCCAAGTAACACATGTATTGTTTCCCCAAACACTGTTTTGGCAGTTACTTCGTGAACATCTGCTGCCCACAGCCAGGAACATTACCTTCCCCTGCAGCTGAGGATAGCAGCAGGCAGCTTGTGTCCTCACCTTCTTCTGCAAGTTCAGTTCCCTCTATCAGCTTGAGGTCTATGGCTCAGGGCAGTGAAGAGCAGCTGCCACAGAAAAGGTGAGAGCAGAGCAGTTGTGGTCAGCGTAGCTGTGTAAAATGAAAAATGATGTTTCAGTGACTTTCTCCAATGCTTCAGTCCGTTCTCCTGGAGACATTCCAAATTCTCAGAACTCATGAGAATAGCTGGGATTGCAAAAGGCCTGATAGGAGTAACAAAATATGTTCAAATTTTTACCTAAGCCTTGCTGAAAAACTGATGAGTTGTGAGAAAGAAAGCAAGTTGCAAGTTACAGTGGAGAAAAGAAAAGTTTAACTCGACTTTCATTTTAACATCATATAAAAGGTAGGCAGTTTCTCTGAACTCTGGTGCAACAATATCAGAAGTGACGTGGAGTTTAAGAAAATGACATTAAATATAACCTATTCTTATTTCTGCAGCTGAACCGCAGCCAAGGCATTCACATAGAGCTACATAATCCCCTCCTCCTCAGAACCAAAACACACAGTAGGGATGTTTGGTGATACAGATGAGAAGTGAGCAAAAGAAGGAAAATAGCTTAAGGTATTCTAAACTCTTTTCCAAAATATATACCCAGCAGGGATGAGTATGAATCACCAGCCAGAAAGGCACATAAATTATCATCCACCCTGTGCTGGCTTTGTCTCCCTTGCTTTAAAATTTGCAGAAGAATTGTTTTATTTTGTTTTGTTTTAAACACCACAGCCATTGTTTTCTGTGTGCTCACTTGAGTTAATTTCAGCCTTCAGAGTTTTCTGAAATACAAACCACAAAACAAGTTTTATTTTGTTCACCCTCATAAATCATCATACAACAAAATCATTGCCCTACTGCCTGCAGGTGACTGATTGAAAAAATGAATTCTAATGCGGAAGAGATATTATGGCAAAGAATAGAGCTTAAGAAAATAGAACCTGATGTGGAAAAAGAAAAGGTTAGCTTACTCCCAATTAACTTTTGGGGCACAAAAGTTTAGCTCAACAATTTGATGCTGATGCTTAATGTCAAAAATCTGTAAATTAAAGTAGGATCCAACTCTTCTGAGAAGTAGGAATAAGAGTTTTGTAAAGGAATAGAGATCCAGATGTCTGTACTTTTCCCTTTATGCCATGTACAAAACAGGATGCCATGTTGGACGGGTATGGAATATTCACCATCTGCCATTGGCTGAACTGTCACCAAGACTGAGTTTCTAGTTACTAGATCCCTGCATTTCAAATGTGCTGGGACATCATGATAGCTCATTTTTACTAAGCAATGTGATATTCAGCACTCTATCAGATAGAAATCATCCACAAAATTTAAGACTGAGCTCAAAAGACTGAGTCAGGTGCCTGCAGTCTGCAGAAAAGGTATACGGGCTATATGAGCTTTGCGATAGCCAATTCACTGAATGGAGCAATATCTGAACTGCACCATAAGCAATGCCACGTGAAAGGAATGGGGAATTCTGCAGAACTTAGGTTTTGAATGGAGGTATATGATCAGACGTGAAAGGGACTCAGAGGTGAAAACTATCTTTTGCACCAGAGACCTGTATGTCTTACCAATAAAATCTACATGTCGATGGGTTAGCAAGGCTCCATTTATACTCAAAGGAGAGATGTGAGCACTCCCCAAAAGATTAATTTGTCTACTTTTAGGTATCGATCATGAGATAAACAAGTCACAAATGACATTATTGGCTTTCCTATATATAGTTTCTAGACAACTATTCAGATGAAGACTTCTGTATTCACAGAATCATAGAACTGTTTGGGATAGAAGAGACCTTCACGTTATCTAGTTTCAACACCCTGCAATAAGCAGTGACATCTTCAAGCAGACCTGATCTTCAACCTGATCTTGAATGGGGCATCTACAGCCTCTGGGCAACATTTTAACAGATGACTCTCACAGTCTTGTCAGATTGAAAAGAGTCATGAAACAATCTGAGATCAGGAACAGATTCATTTAGTAGATCAATAGGACACTTGAGATTCATTTTTCCTGTAGTTGACTAGGGTTCAGGTCTACAGGCAGAAGGGAACTTTAATTTGTCATCTCAGTACAGTTCAAGCAAGTACTTGAGCAACCAAGTAGCATTACCACTGAAGTGGAATCACAGTAATCTGGGTTTCTGTCAGCACTTCCCTGAATTAAGTGATCATGACTAAAAAAGAGCAACAAAACTTAAAACCAGATCTGGGACCCCCATTTCCTTGGCAAAAAACGTGACTGGAAAGCAAAACATTCCTAGCACACCCCTTTAGCCTCTCTGACTTGAATTCTTTGCTGCCCCTGAAGAATGAAGAGTGCCTCTCTCATAACCAGATGCTTAAGCTCTGCATTGGTTGCATTACACACCTCTCAGGCATGTGAGCAGCTATGTCATTGACCAGAAAATAGGCTTGTCTCTTCTGCTTCTATCTGATGACTTTGAAATGTGGTAATTATGACTGTTAATTTTTTAGGTATAATTAGAAAATGCTGAGAAACACTGCAATCTTCAGGGACCTTGGACTCCCAAAGAAGTCCAGGCAGGGAATAAGTTCCCAAATGTTCAGTTCAGCCAGAGTAGCATTTATTCTTAACTATGAAGCATAAAAAAACTTTAGGCACATAATTTATTTTCAGTAGAAATCTGGAAGTTCTTGCTTTTTAGTCAGAGATGATTGAACAGATTAATTTTTTTGTAATTTTCCTGTCAAAGTTAGACATTTATGATCTGTCAAAATACACTTTAGGCACCTAGGCAATATTTTCATATTTTTCCATAATATTTGTACTTTTTTCTATTAAATTTCATCTCATTCCCACTGTTCTGTTCTCAAGCCTATCTAATTTTTCCTGTATCTTAGTTCTCTTCTGTATCAACAGTGTGACCTAGTTCCATATTAGATATCATTAGTTCAAACCTACTTCTTATGCCAAAATCATTAAAGAAAATACTATGATCCACTCCAAGGCTGATTAATGAAAAATGGTTCTAGTAGTTCCTTTCAACCCATTACATACTTTTTTTCAACATTGCCCATTTTCATCTTCACTTTAAACAACTCCCTAACTATCTCAAAGTTTGCACCTCTGTCTTATTAACGAGCACTTTCCTACAGGCATCATTTCAGATGCTTTACTCATAATTAGTCTGTCTCAGTGGGATTACTTCCATTTAACTTCAGATGTCCTTAGGGTGGTCATCTACATCTAAGCTAATGACCCCTGGCTGACTTTACAGTCAATGGAGGGAAATAAGCACTTGTAGGTGATTCATCTGACTGATTTTAGATACTTATGTTGGGATGGAATGAATCATACCCCAAAAGGAACTAATTTTTGGCATTGCTAAAAAAGGGAGCATGAGGTGACTAGTTCAGAAATAAAAGTCTCCAGAGCAGACACATGCATTTAGTCAGATGAATCCCATCATTCATTATCAAAGAAATTTGATCTTTCATATCTTTCTGCTTTATAAAATCTGTTATCCAAAAAATGAGTTTGGCTATTCAGGCATAAACCTCACTTGGCAAAACTTATTGCAGTTTATACTATTTTCTTTTACCTTTATGTCATAGATGATTCTTTTTATCATAATTTTATCCTGCATACTCTTGATGTTACACTAATAGATGTGCTGTTCCTCAGTATTTTCACCCTGAATAGATTAACCTCATGTGTTTTGCTCCGATCTGCAAAGCCGATTTTCTGTGCATTCATTCTGATCTGTATTTTGTTAATTTTTATTTAATATTGTATATTTATATGTAATTATGTACTAGATAATGTTGGTCTTCTTTTCTTTATGTTTTACATTTTCAAGTAAAGTGCTGGATATTCTCAAAATTAAGCCCAACCAGTGCCAGAAGCTTGGAACACCAGAGATTGATCCATTACTAAATATGTTTTGAAAGGATATGCTGTTCATATATAATTCTTCTGTTGTATGTCTTTAGAATCAAAATTCAAATAACTAGTAAAGGTAATAAATGCAGTTAAGCATTTGCTTTTGTATCCACTGAATAACAATTGTTATTGAAACCTGTAAATATGAGAGGAGGAGGAGAATGCAAAATTACTCAGAAACACGACCCTAGAGCGGTAAACAACATCTACTCCCCGACTCCTCTATATTGTGAAGCCTCTTTGCAAACAGTATGCACTCCAAATTGATCTCTCTGATGCTTAGTAAATTAACATCAATTTGACTTTATTAATACCAAATAGCTATCCTTATTAACAACACACATTCATTGCTAGATTGCCGTATTTATCAGAAATAATAAACTGCAAACATTTAGCATAACATTAAAATTATTAAAAGATGATAGTAGGGTGGGGTTTTTTCATACTCTGAACAGTCAAGAATCATGCATAATGTAATAGCATATTTTTCAGCTGGTAACAGCAGGCCAGATTTCAAGAGATATTTTAAATGTGTTTTTATTAACAAGAGAAAAAGGTCTTTCACACAATCTGAAGCAATTTCTGCATGAAAGGCAGAAGAGGCAATCATTATAAAATGTAATAGTAAACAGAGAATCCTGGCAGAGAACATCCTGGGAAACTTTTACCCTGTATTTGATCCACATTTAGTGAGGACCTGATCCAAAGCTCATTTGAAAGTCAGCTGAAAAACTCCTGCTGAAGCCAATGGATTTTAGACCAGTGCTGGTTTGCAAGAATAAGGTAGCTGAAATTATCCACAGGGTTTGGACAGGGATTTGAGATGAAAAGTAAGTGGTGTTCAAGAACATGTATATAATTGTTGTTAAAATGAGAGAAGAGACTAAACTTCAAATTTGGAAACAATGTGGAGTTCTTTTGGATTTTTTCCCCCTTTAATCAATTCCAGTGACCCTCAAGGCTTTGGATCTGTGGTTTTGTTCAGAAGCGCTACAGAATGAGATGGCAGGTATGAAATGTAGCATCTAGAGGCTTCTGTAGACCCACCAATAAATCCTTATTCATGTATGAGACCTTAGTTTATTAAATATTATGGGTCAATAATATAAGGAGCTCTTTAAAAAATACATAGATAAAATTTTTTTATGGGAAATCAGATGACCAGAAAACACTGGTAGTGAAAACCTTCACATTCAACAAATGTGTCAGAGCTTCCTATGAGTGAAAATAGAGAAGCCAGCTCATTCACAAATGGGCTTTTTAACATTTACCTCATATAAGAGTGAGACAGTTTTGTATTATCAGTAATTCACTCATCTACCTTTTATAGACTAATATAATTTAGCATTTGTAATATATTATTACATATGTTAAGCTGATTTTATATCAGAGTTAAAGTAATAAAAGAATTATGCTTTGCAGCAGTACTTTGCTATTGAGTGAGTGTTCATGATGTGGTTCCATCTGCAGACTCTCTCAAGCCCTTCTTTAACTTTAAATTAGGTAAGATTCATCCAAAATAGCTTAACTACCTAATAACACTATGTTGGGTAAAATGTACATTTTTAATTCAAATTCTATTCTCTCCATTGTTTTTTCTCCGTTGGTTATTATTGTAATAATAATTGTTAATTTATTTCATATTATAGAAAACATGAATTCTTAATGTACTATCTGTATTGCATTATTCTTTATTATTGTATTGTATCATGTGTTTAAAACTTTAAGCAAAAATTTAAAGAATTTGTTACACTGAGAGTCTTTCACCAGGGCCTGGCACTTGGAATTCTCTTTGGGAGGATGCCAAGACCACGAAATGGCAGAGTTTCTAGTGTTAAAGGAAACAGACTTTGTTCTATTTGGATTTAGTTTTTATTAATGCAAATCTCTAAAGCAATTCTGGGGATCTAGGGGCACCCATCTTTCTTTCTGTTGGCTATAAAGAAGCCCAGAACAAGTAGCTCAGATGTAGATCCAAAGCTACAAGTGATCAGTTACGTTAACCTTAACCCCATTTCAAGTGATGTAAATTTACTACTGTCTGGTGTCTGTCTTCTTGGAAGAGGTGATACAAATCCCATTCAAAACTCTACTCCACATCTTCAGGAGCAGTTCCAGCAGAGAGGAAAAGGAATGAACAGGACACTTTGTGCACTGTAAGAGTTTGCAATCCTACCAATCTCAAAAGGTACTATCATGTTCAGTGTGGCGCTGCTTGCCTCAAGAAGTTACAAATTTTGAGACGTTCAGAATAATATTTTAAAGCAGAACTTTGTAAGGGGTGCAATCTGCCAAAGATAAGGCATACTACAAGAGGAACTCACTTTATATAGCCTGTTGATAACCAGAAGACTCTTTGGAGCTGGAGAACAGATATGAAAGGAATATCCAGCAGCTAACTGTCAAACAAGGAGTTTGTGTCGTGGCTAAACAAAAAGAAAAAAGAGTTTTGTCTATAATGCTGTGTGAGAATAACACTTATGAGCACTGTCTGTTCTGCCTTCCATTATATACAACAAGAGCTTCCTGATGTTCTTGTCCATGTGTCCCCAGGTATGCTGATCAACAAATGTATGCTTTTGAGTAATCTGCAGGGCATGTTGCACTGAGTTCACACTGACAAACAGGTCTGCCTGACTCATTAACTTAGTCTTGGTAGTTAGCCTTCCAATCATTGATTTGCTTTTCACACATCACATAGACACTCTTGGCCATGATCTGGAAATGAATGGCTGTTTAAAATGTTCTGCCTTGGCAGTGCTCCCACTGCAGAAAAAACCCTAGCCTTTTTAGGAATTGTGTAGGAACAAATGATTGTGACTCAAAGCTTTAGATCTAAATCAGACCTCACCTTAAAGAACTACAGCAAACTTACAGCTTAGTTTCTTCTGTAACCTTAAGAATATTTAGCAGAGTGACTTGCTTAACATGACGCTATATACTTGAGAGTCAGCAACATAAATTTATCTGAAGACTCATTCAGGAAGACACAGTCTGGTTGACAGTCCAACGTGGTCCTTGTTCACTCAGTGCAATGGGCAACACTGTCAAAATCACATTTCTGTTGGTGGCAAGAACAAACAAGCACTTATCCTTTTCCGTTTCCCTTTTTGAAGAGGCGGGGTGCCTTACTCTTAAATTTAGGAGTAAAGGGCCTGGACAGCATTTTTTAGATTGCTGCTAATGCACAGTGAAAATGAGGGCTATTTATAGCCTTGTGAGACTTTAACCAGCCATTGTGATGGAAGCGGAGACCTTCCTAATTCATTCTTTGTCATCCTATAGTTGTTTTTGTTTGATCTAATTATCTGTAACTGCAGGTCTCAGCCTTTCTTAATGTGCTTGAATTGTGTGCTAGGGAAAAAAACCACAAGAGCTTTTTGAACATACAGTGTCCCAGACAGACAATCTATGAAGCCTTTTATTTGTTTGCCCTGTGTATCACTAGTGGTTTGAAAACTTTTCAAAGAAAAATGGGGTTTTTTTGAATTAAGCTTGGAGATTTCTGGGTAAGCTCAGTGTTATAGGGACTGTAACAGAGGATAGGGGAAGTTTTTAGCATCTGTTGTGTAGCAGGGTATTTAAAGGGAATAAATCATTAAGAAGACAGACTACAACAGACTAAATTTACATGTCAGCTATTATGCAATGCTGGAAGGTGATTCTGGAAAATAAAAAAAAAAGAGCCATTCTGTAAATCTGGGGTAAATATGGAATTTTCTACACTAGCAAGAAGGTAAGGATGTGCTATGTTACCTGGCTATCATCCAGATTAAAGATGAGTTTGCAACATGGGATTAAAGAAGGACAGTACCCTACTCAGCATCCTATAATGGGATAAGTGGTGAAATCACACTCAACTCCACTCATGCCAAAATATGCTCTGTGTATTGCAGGAGGGTAGTACCCAGCTTTTCTATTACTCATTCTCTGGAGAGATGAGGACTCAGGCTGCACTGTAGATATCTAAAGTGAAATCAGAAGAATCTTACCCTCTTTGTGAAATGGTCTCCCATTGCTCTTTCTCTCTCCAATGTGCTCGCCCTTCTTTTATGATTAAACTCACTTATTCAATTAATCACTTGGCAGTGAGAAAGTACCATTCTCAGATAGCTTGCTTTTCCACATTTCTCAAAGTGATGAGGAAGTTTCGCATATCTACAAAGACACCTAGAAGTTTACTGTGGTCGTTTCTATTGAATCAATATCTGGGAACCTTGGGCAAACATTTTATTTAGGGTTAAGGTAAAGTACTTTCATGCATAATATATTTCCTTGTATTTGTTTACTATGTATTTTGTTCTTTCTGTAGACTATAGCAAAAAAGCCTTCCAGCAATGCACGTCCTGTCCCTTAAACAACATGAGACTGACTTGGCTTATATTCAGCCTCTGCCAGTGGTTGCAGCAGCCAGTCCTCACAGAATGCAATAGCATACACTCTGAATCTTGGACAGCTTTTGTATGCTGTTTTGCTATTTATGATTCACCTACCATGCTGGGAGGATGAGGGAAGAGTATCCTCATTCTATTTATAAATGCAAGCAAAATTCTGGAGTTAAATTCTGTTTGATCCCTTAGCACTTCTGTAGCTGTATTCACAACCAGACAATCAAATCCATCAGTGATGTATAGATGTAGAGAAACCTTTGCAGCAGATGCAGAATACAAGAATCCCTTTGTGGTAGCCGTTCTCATTTTTATAACAGGGCATATGGATGGTCAAAGTGCCTTCCATGTTCAGCACTACCTTTTCAGAGTTAGGTACAGATTGTTTCCTGCTTACTGCTTCCCTAAATAATCATCACCCCTCTGGCAACAAATGAGAAACATGGTGTTCTAGAAATGCTATGCATAATGCCTTCTAGTAAAGAGTTAGTTTGGATTCACCATTGATGGATCTGATCGTGTGTCTATAAGGGCTCTCACCTGCCACTACTGAAGAGAACTAATGAAATGCAGCAGGGGTCAGCAAGAGGGAAGGCACAGGCAGACACTTCAGCTGTCACATAGGCTTTGTTTTGATACTCTAACTCATCAGGATCACTATCCTTTTTTGGAAAAAGAAACATCTGCTGTCACGTTTGTTTTGTTTTTCTGAAGATACAAGTGCACTTTTGGAGCTGTACAACACAGCTACCACAGGGAAAAAATTTTGTTGCTTGGAGTTATCTCAACTGTAGAACTGTTTGTACCATTTAGCAAACCCATGCGCACCCCAGCTATTCTTTTTTGTCCTTCTCTATAGCATGGATAACTGAGTAAATCTACTATCCAACAGCACCATCACAAAGACTTTCCTCCTATTCAGCAGGATTGGCTCTAACATCTACCTTTGGGAGGAGCACCTGGTGACAGATAAATATGATTGTGCTGCTAAGAAGATAATATATACACTGCTATAAATACAATTTTACCTAACTATGCTCCTTGACACCATCTAGTGGGTGGCTGTACATTTTGTTTATTCCTAAAAATTATTGGGTTATCTTTTGGGAGAAGGCACAGAAATACTTTGCATATGTGCCATACTTCAATGTGTTTGTCAAAAATAGTTTCTTTGCTAGCTGGTTCAATACTGAATATATCTGGTACATGTTTTCATCATAAGTATACTGCTAAAACTCAAATATAATAAGTCTTTGCTTTGCATTTAGTTTATCAAAGCTGTCTTTGAAAATCTTAGTGCACTGAAAGCCCATAGAAATGTGTGACTGTTTTCAGATGGAGCAGTATTTGCTTCAATTTTGCTTTTCACTTTTGTAACAAAATAAATTGTATATGGACCAAACACATGTATACACAAAGAGAAACCCAGTCATGATGCCTTACTTAAATTTACTTCTGACCTTAGCCAGTTAAAACTACTTTCTGACATTTCATACATTTTTGCATAAGTTCTGCTTCAGCCCTTCTAGCCTTCTACTAAACTGAAAGCTTAGGAAGACATAATTAAAAATTGATGCAGCCTTAAGAATATACTTACTGTGTAAGAAAGTGTTTTGCTCTGCTGTCCAGCCATATTGCTGACCTCTTGTTACACTAACAAGCACCATCTCCACTGCAGAATATTTTCAGCTGGTTCTATCAATAGAAATTCAGTCCTCTTAAATTACAGTCAGCTGTGTAACAGATATTGAGTTCTGAAAACCATAAAACTTCCACTCTCTTGTCATGAAGAAGCTTAAAATCTCTACTGCCAGAGTCACAAAATCTGCAGTGAACTATATCAATATAAGAGAAAAGAATGGCAGTATGGCCAATACTCAAAAATAACAATGAAGTTGCCAGGACATGGTTTAAAAGCTGATCTTATTCCACTCCAAGCATGTTTCCAGAGCTATTTTCAGCAGGCACTACAGTCACTCACTCATATATACATATTTCATACACTTCATTTCATATACTTCGTCTGTTTTCATACACTTCATCTCTTCTGACCTACTGAAGATTCCTTATCCAACCTTATTCATAATGACAAGGATTTCCTCAAGTCTTCCAGGAGATCTTGACAGTTTTTCCCCATCACCAACTTAAGTGACTCTTGGGGACCTCCTATGAGAACTATTTTCATGCTAAGATATGACTTAATTATTACTAGTAACACATACTGTCAAACAATACTGAATGAATTCACAATAATTAGGCTTTCTCACATTTAAAAACAAATAATAAATAATTTGCAACAGTTTTAGCAGGCAAAACAAGAATTTCTTTCAAAACCTGAGATTCATCAACAACAAAAATGAAGTTGGTGTACACATCTAAAGTAGGAAATTTTCACAGAATCACAGAATCACAAAATGGTTTGAGTTGGAAGGGACCTTAAAGATCACCTAGTTTCCACCCCTCTGTCATAGGCAGTGACACCTTCCATTAGAACAGGTTGCTCAAAGCCCCATCCAACATAACCTTGAACACTTTCAGGGATGGGGCAAACACAGCTTTCCCAGGCAATCTGTTCCAGTGTCTCAGCACTCTCCTAATGAAAAATTTCTTCTAACCTAAACCCACCCTCTTTCAGTTTAAAGTCATTCCCTCTTGTCCTTTCACTACATTCCCTTGTCAAACATCCCTTTCCAGCTTTCTTGTAAGCATTTAGGCACTGGAAGGCTGCTCTAAAGCCTTACTGGAGCCTTCTTTTCTCCAGCTGAACAATCTCAACTCCCTCAACCTGCCTTCAGAGGAGAAATTCTCCAATCCTCTGATCGTCTTTGTGGTTCTCCCCTGGACTTACTCCAACAGGTCTATATCCTCCTTGTCTTGGGGACCTCAGAGCTTGACAGTATTCCAGGCAGTGTCTCATAAGAGTGGAATAGAGGGGGTTACCTCCATCGAAGTGCTGGTCAAATATTTTTGATGCAGCCCAGCATACGGTTGGTGTTTTTTATGCTCTAGATCTTCCTTGAACCAAAGCTTGCATGAAGTGACAGCAGTGCCCCCTTGGGAAGAGCCTAGAATGCCTAAATGGATTATATGTCTGCCTACAAGATCTAGATTCACCTGCAGAAAGCAGCTCCTCAACTAGCTGCTTTTGTAACAAACTGTTACTGTTGCTTCTGTGTTTGAAGAATTCTTCATATGTGTTCTTCTTTGCTGTTTATTAGAGAAATAGGTAGAAGATGCCTTCAAGTACACTTTATATGGCATTTTGTTTATCCAAGTAGTTAAATCACTTACGCCAAAAGTTAAAAAAATTAGCTAGATATGACAACACGCAGAAAATATCCTTTCTTAAGAGAAATACCTTTTGAAATTGACAGATGGGTTAATGTGAGATCTGAACATACCTACAACTACAAAATAAACCAAATAAAGGGAGTAGGAAAAGTAGATGGCCTAGAGGTATGTTATTTGCATGGGATTCTGAAAATTAGTTTCAGTTTGTGGTGGGAATCCACAGTAGCCTAATAAGGTTAGTCTCATTAGTCTCTGCTTGTAGGCACACATGGGAATTTGGAGCAAGAGGAAAGTTAGCCATTGGAAAAAACCTCCTCTCTTCATCCACATCTTCCTTTTCCTTTCCTCCTTGGACAATCAAGACCATAAGCAGGAAAAGGTAGTCTTGTACTGATAAAAATCAAGCTGAAACTAGGGAATTTATTGCTCATCTCTCAGTGTTAAGGATAATGCAATGATGTGTGAAGGTAGTGCTCATGAATGGTGCCGGAAGCTTCACTGCTCAAGAAGCTGAAATCCCTTTTCCAAAACTATTGAGGGTACAACAGCATGTGCAGCCACTGATACAACCACATCAGTATGTTTTGATCCTATATAATCTTAACAAATCATTTTCTATCTACCATTCAGAAGCCTGCAGTCTTTTAGAAAATATTTTAGAAATTCTTTCTCAAAGTTGTTTGATTTTTTTTTTCCAAGATGGATAAACGCTTAAAATAAATCTTATCATGTATGAACCAGCTTTAACGTACAGTTCAAGGGATTTGATACAGATCATGATGCACCATTCCAGAATGAGGCTAAACCTAAACATAAAATAATGGTTCCTGAAGGAATTATAAAATCAATGACATGAACACAAGTGATTTGCACAAAATTTTTTTGTTATTACAGCAGTCCACAGATATTAATTTTTGCCACATATTTATGGGAACAGAACTACATGAAAGTAAATGTTTAAAAATTCATGTTATAAAACTTTCTGAGACAACATAATTGGAATTATTGTCTGCTAAAATTATTTTCTTGGATCCTAATTTTTTTTCTCTCCTGCTTTTCGCTTCTTTCTCAATCCACTAAATAGAGGAGATACAACTCTTATTCATGTTTCAGTATTATCACTTGTTGACTACTGCCCACTTTTCCAGACAATGTGATACATTAATAAAACACACAAATAAAGTAAAATATTTTCAAGTGCTCTTTCAGAATACGGAGTTCCAGTATCAGCTCTCACAAAATCCAGTAGTGTAGTAATACAGCTAAATCCATGTCTTATTGTTTTACACCAAACAGGTTTAGTGGTCTTGCATCAGACTCTTTGCATTTAGTTTTGCTGTAAGTGAACACCCTAATAGTCTTGAGGGAACAGAAAATTTCTCCCTTTAGATTAATTTGCTTCTTCATAAATGTTTGTTAAAGCTACACAAGCATATTTCCGGACATCACTCTGTAGTGTTGTACCAAGGGATAATTTAGCCAAGACAGTACAGGACAGCACCTTTGTAACGCACCAAACTGTTGGCATTTGAGGTCAGAGATGTGGCATCACTAGCAAGCTTGCTCAGAAACAGCTGATATCTTGCAAAATGGTTTTCAAACTATTTGCATTTGGGAAAAGAAAGCTTTGGAAGATGATGTGAATATCTGTAAATACCAGCTATGGCTACAGTTTCTACCTGACTCCAATCTTTCCCAGTGAAGTGTTGATCTGTTTTCATACAACTACTGCCACTGAAGTCAACACATACAATTTAAAAGCACTCGGCACTTTTCAGAACCAGGTCCTCAAGCAGATCCTGAAAAAGCATATGAGTGCTGCAAATGCATGTGGGTTGTCAAGTGTTCTTTAAAGCCACAGATACATTTAATAAAAATAACTAATGCCTGTGCTATGTTCGATCATTTCCTCGCATGAAAGCCACTGCATCTGTGGAACAATTTCTTGACATTTCTGAGTCACTTGGAAGGGAAAAAATACAGAAGTAAGAAACAAGAGTAGAAATGTCCTTTCACCAAGATGTGGCCGAGAAATCTCCTATGTCTTTGGATTCTGCCTGAAGGTTTATACAGAAAGTTCAAAAAGACAAACTTGCTGAAATCTCTCCATGTATTTGCCTCAGGAACTGGGACTGGAGTGTATTGTTGGTATTTTTACTTCCAATTTGCAGACTGGAGCCATTTCTTCTTCTTTTTGTCATTTTTTTTAACATTTATTAGCTTCATTTTTAATGTGTTAAAAAAAAAGTGAGAAAATAGGCAGTAAGCTTTTTCTTTCTTTCTTTTTCTTTACCAGTAAATCAAATTCATAACTGCAAGAGATGCTTATTATTAGGCAGGCTTTGATTTGTGATGCACTGAGCCATCTATCTTTTGCTGTGGTTACAGGAACAACCTGCTATGGGTAAGCCAACATATATGATCCTGTGGGGCATCAACTCTCTTGCAGTCACTGCCTGCATACACGTTGCTACTCTGACGTACCCTGGGGTAGGTGCAAGGAAGTTTACCCTTCAGTGAAGTTATTTTTCCTTTATTATCCTGTTGCAGAATCTATCACAGCCCAACAATTCCACAATTGATTTGCTGGCAGCTGAGCCCTGGGGCTTGGAATGTAAATAAGACTCAGAATGAAAGTGATGTGCACTGCAGCAGCCGACACTGACTGCAGGTACTTCATCAATTGACCTGATTTCTGAAAAATCTGCTTGCAGCCTTAAAACTTGCTTGCAATTACAATTTTTGCAATAAAATATTAGTCTCCATGGTAATGAGAAGTGCCTTACTAACTTATTTAGGAAAAAAAACCATCAGGAGATGACAGTATCACTGAGAAAATGAAATTTTCAGTATTATTTCACAGTTGGACAGCTTCGTGCAGACTTGTCAACAGATTAGTAGCATTCTACCCATTTTATATATGGAAAAACAGAGTAATTAATAGCCCTCAGGCCTTCCTTGCAAAAAGGAGATTTAATGAGCTCTGTACCAGTTTCAGAACAGAAGAGCACATAAATAGTTTGCCTGTGTCCATACAAAAAACATTACCAATGGAAGGATGGCCCCACTTCACTCCCTACAAGATCTACCAAATTTTATTAGACAACTGTTGCTCTACACATTTAAGTTTTGCAAAACTGTGGGGCACAAATGATCTCTTTGGGGCAGGAATTCTGTTTTTGTGTAATATCTATCACAATGGGAGTCTGACCCACATGCCCTAGCTTATAGGATGTGGGGGAAATAATTATGGCCTAGTAGGCAGCAGAAGAATAAAAAAACAACGTCAGTACAAAGCTAGGTGGTCAGCAGACAACATATTATTCAGATCAACTTATGGAGAAGGGGCTGTTTCAGGAGCCACATAAACAGGTTTCCTTTGCTTGTTGTGAAATTTTTCTGAACAACTTCACAGGAAACAGTAAAAACGATAGGCAAAAATCTTCAAGGCTGGGAACCACAGAACTGAAGTCACACCCAGGGGTGTCCTATCAACTCTACTTTCCAGTGCACAAGAAGTCTTCTAGAAGATAAGTGGTTAGTTGAAAAACTCAGTCCTGTTTCTCCTAAGATGGAGTTCTCTTGGACGACCAGGAGAGGAAGAGTCCAGTTTGTGTCCTATGAAACTGTTGGGGTTTTACCTTTCTTCTGTCAGCTCAGATAAAGTTTTTCTGAAACCTCAGAATTCCTCACAGGAAGAAAAACACTATGTTATAACAAGCTCTGTTGGTTTCTGTTTCTTGTTCCTGCCACTGAATTACTGTGCAATCATGGATAGAGGACTTTATTTCATAATTCCTCAGGTTTTGCACCTCTAAAGTGAGATGCTTTCCTTTGCCAAGCACTCTAGACGAAAACAAGATAAACTACTCTTTCTTAATTTTCTTTTACAGCCATAATTTCCCCTGAGCAAGAAGGAAAAGAAAGAAAAATGTTATTTACAAATCACAGCTGGAAATTATCTAAAAGTAACCACTCCAACAACATTCCACAGTAACTCATATGGCTTAAATATCTCAGTGCTTTCTTGGGTAGACACTAAAAATGCAAGCATTACTGTATGATCTCATGCTTCTAGCCACAACAAAATTATTTAATAAGAATAAAAATTTTATTTCATAAATACAAGTAACAAGAAAAGCTTAAAATCATTTCTGCATTTTCTGGCAGTGTTACTATCTGATGTCCCGGCCTGTAGTCTGATATTGTCTAATGGCTGCCTGTTGGATCATGCTGCTTGCCAGCTATATCTCAAACACTGATGCAGTTTTAAGATCTTTCAAAAAGGATTTTGATTTAGGAGGTATAAACTGGGTTAATATGATTCATATACTATTAACGTCTCTGTTTTTTTCTTTCTATTATAGAGTGTTTCATGGTATGTATTTCCCTGGAGTTCTCTTATCTTTTAGGGTTAGCTTCAAAGATCTCTTTTTCCCTCCTACATTTTAAATATAGGACTTGGTCATGGAGTTCTTTCAATGTGGATGAACTTTCAGGATTCGATGGAACCCATTGTTAGGTAAGCTGGTCTGTGAAAATGAAATAAAAGGTTAGACACATAGTTGAAAAGTTAAAAATAGCAGGAAAACCTACAGGCCCCAATTCACTCTTTCTTGTATTTGACATCATCTTTTCATACTACTCAGTGCAAAATTACCTCATCTGACTGATTTACCACATTCAGCACTATATTTCACTTAGGCAAATGACTATGTGAGTGCAAAACAAAAGTCCAATTTGATAAATGAAGTAATTCAGGAAAAAGGAAATAATTTTTCAGGTGCTCTGATCATAGTTTCAAATGCTTTTCAAGAGAAGCTACTTTAGATGCTGTTGGGTTTTTGCAGCAGATTATAATTTTCCTAATCTGTTAATGTATTGCCCAATACGATTTCATATAGTGTGCAATACAGTTCCAATCAATTTAACCTTAAGACAGATACAGTGGTCTTTAAAAGTGCTATTTTTATTTATATCTGTATGTGTGTGTGTGTGTAGTTAAAAGACTATTTACAAATTGATTCTGACAGCAGAGATGCTTGTACAGGCTTTTGATTAGGATAATACAATTTTAAAATTTAAAACTTGACATTTCTTTTGAATCATAATGTGAGCACATGCAATCATTCTGATTGTCTCCAGTCTTTTCCTTGTACAGCTTGAAATAATTTTAGGAATGGAATTTGAGTACCTTTGAAAACTACTTAAGAGTTCCACTTTCCATTTAAATTTTTTTTTTTTATCTTTTGCTTCTTTGTGCCAAGCATAGATAGTTATTTTAATTTCAATGTCTGGTAAGGAGAGGGTATATTTTCTCCAATGGAACAAAAGCCAGGCAGATGCATAGAGCGAAGTAGTTCAGTATTAATGTTGAACTTGTAACAAGTTGGCGTAACTGCATTGGTACTTGCCTGGAAAGGCTTAGGTTGATTATTGATAAATGGCTCTATATTTTTCCTATAAAAGCTAAAGTATAGCTTGTACTATGTCTAAAATACTGCAGTAAGAAGTAGTGATGGAGATTCTTATGATTCAGAAAACAACAGAATAGCAGAATCTTTGTTATTCAGAAGTGTTTGACCTGCTACATTTTCATTTATATTGACAAGAACACATTCCACAGCCACCTGTATAGCTAAGTGTAATTCTCACTTTCAGAATTCACTGTTTTTAAAATATATTTCTTATCTACCTATTAGGGGGGAGAGAGTATGTGAATAAATATATACTTTAACATAAATTAAGACTGTGAGCCATAATCCTTCAAATCTACCCAAACTTTTCAGTAGCAACAAAATGTTGGTTGTTGTTGGTCAATGGACCTGCTCATTCTCAACCAGTGAACAAGGCTATGTCTACAGGAGCAGGGCTAATGGATTCAATTCTTCATTGAAAACCTCAATTCTAAGGAAAATAAAGTTGTGGGGTCTGTCAATCCTCTTCTAATAACTTCCGTACCATTTATTCCAGTTATCCAGGATCCTCAAGCATGTTCAGTTCCTGCATGTTTCAATAAAAAGCCCATAATGGCAGTGTAAATGACAGCAACCCTATAGACACTTTCACTGAGCTACTCAGCTGTCACTAATTCTGTGAGGCTGGCCAGAAAGTCTGGACAGGCTGTTCACCAGGAAACACACTCATAGCTGTGGTCAGTCATAGAATAAAGTGAACCTGAAACAAGTGGCAAGCCAAAAAGCAAAGTGAAGAATATGAAGGGATCTTAGTGAAAATTACTCATATGGGTCATGAGGGGAACTGCAGTTAGTAAAGCAAGGAGGTGTAGGAATATGAGACACAGAAAAAACAGGAAACAAGTTCCATTCATTACACTCCGGTTGCAACAATCTTGTTTAACTTCTGTTTCACTCATATTTTGGTTTTATGACTTATGATTCATCAACACTGCAGCAGGCATATGAGTTTTCCTGTCTCTGCATACATATATGTGCGCATATAAACACATACACATATGTACAATGCAAGACATACGAAACAAGCTACCTAAGATATTCTGATACTTAAAACACCTCATAGCAGAGTAATTAGTTGGGACACCAGTTGTCTAGGGGAGGAGGCCATTGAAACACTATTGACAATAATAGTGCCAATATGATTATTATTTATGAAAATATTTGCATGTATAATGCCTGTGCGTGCCCCAACCATGTAACAGGTAGTGACCCACCTACAGCCACAAACAGTTGCATTCAGTAGCCACTGCCATATTTATGATGGCAAAATCCAGGCCATGGAGAAGATGCAGCTGTTCCAAAAACAACTGTGGTAGGAACGGACAGCCATTTTAAACTTCTGAAACATTTTACTTGAATCCTGCATTACCACAGTCCCTGACATTTTATTCTCTTGTCTGCAAAGTCACTGCAATACTGGCAAATGCTGATCCCTTGAAATATGACATTTTTTGCACACTTCATTCTTACAAGGGAAAGGCTGGCCTTTGTGCAGATCTGCAATGGCAGGCTGTTAAAAATAAGGATGCAATAGCCACTTAGGCAGATTTAGCACGCTGAGAAAACTACAGAGCAAAGAGATACTCCGTTCATACACATAACCCTCCTAGAAATTGCAGATTGAAAAAAAAGCAGCATTGTGTTTAGGAACTGTTTCAAATTGAAGTGCTATAATAACCCTCTGAAGAAGCAGAATGGAGATAAATTATGCAACTGTAGCTGATTTGAATCAGATTTGGAGGAAACTAGGGAACTCTCCAGAACAGGTATTTGCTCTGCAGTTCTTCATGTTAATTAAAACAGAACAGAAGGTCATCATAAAAGCTGCTATATTATTAAAAGCAAAATAATAAAACCCTAAGAAAAAGGCTTATTTCAAAATAGAAAATAATGGGAAGGAGGGTCTTCTGCATATGTTGAGTAGTTCGTAAGGAAATGTTAATCACTATTGTTGTACTGACATAAGTGGTGATGAGGTGATTTATACCATCTGTGCATCTGGCTGTGTGGAAATATATATGTATACATTTGACCAGAACTGATGATATCAGCAGACTTACACTGAACAAATGAAATTCTAGCTATAAAACACAGATCAAGGATGTGCAGATGTATAAGTAATGTGAGCAAAGGAGCTACTAAGATGAGTATGTGATGTATTTATTTCTACTAATGGTCCATTCACATCAACAAATGTGATAAAGTCAAATGCATTACAGAATAAAATGTAACACAGAAATGTCAAAGTGACTCAACTAGTACAAGGCTAGCAATTGTCACAGTGAGTCTGGTGAGGCAAATCTCAACCTTGATTCACAGAACTTTACATATATTTACATATGCTTAAATTAAAAAAAATCCATATGTGCAAATTTAAGTATGAATTGAAATTTCATTTACTTCATTAGAAGTTACAGAAGATACCATTAAAGACATGATAGACTGTCTTTCCAAACTAAGGAATTTCTTTCTAAATTGAGCCTCTCTCTTCTGATTTGAGGCCCTTCCATTAGCAAACACAAATTAAAAAGTCTAAAAATATTGTGATCTCAGGAAGACTGCTGAATTTGAGAATTGTTGTTGACAAGAATTTGACTTTATAATACATATTTGTGGTAGTTCGGGGAGTGGAAGTTGAGACAGTAAAGAAACGTCAGGAAACAGACATCAAGCATCTTGAACTAGTATGGCAAACCAGCTATTTTTAGGAAGCGATATAAATCTCAGTGCTTTGAATTGTAGGAGCAGAAACCTAGAAACCATGCTTTTGCTGATTATCTCACATTTTATCTTACATTTACAAGGCAAAATGACCCAAAAGTCATAAAGATGTATTTTACCTCTATCATTTTATGATGGCAAATTATAAAACACAGAGCTTCCTGATTGTGCCCACTTAGATCACCAAGTTGGGGGCAAGGGCAGAACAGACAATATAATCTTAAAGTACAAGGCTCAGCTTACTGGTTTGCAGGTCTTTGCATATTTAGCTCTCATAACATAGGGACCATAAGTTTGCAGTCAGTGAACGAAGCTTTGGGTGCTTGATGACAGCAGGTCACCAACTTTCCATCACTTCTCAATCAAGAAGTACCTCAGACGCTTTGTGGTAGCTGTTAAACAAGCGCAAGTTACAGATTACCATCTTAAAAGCAGGAGCTTCACATATACAGTTGAATAATATACAAGCCTGGCAATTGCAATTGTGCTGGCTCAGCTACTCCCTCGCACGCAGCTGAGCTGCCCATGCTGCAGCAGATGTTCCTGAGCAGGTGTCAGTAGCCAGGTGAGGGGTGGCAGCCACCGGAGCCCTCCCAAAGCAGCGTTTCCACTAGAGAATTGAAGCCTCTAAGAAGCCATGAAATAACGTTGCTAATTTGACACTTGATAATGCAAACATGCTAAAAGTCTCCCACTCCGAATTGTATGCCACTGCCTGGCACAGCTCCAAGATTTCTCATCCAATTTCAGCATATAAGATTTTAATGGTTTTTTTCAAGTGAAGCTTCTGCCGAACATTTGGTGTTGAGTGTTTAACCACACTTCCTTTTATAAGGAAATCGCGATGATGAAACGTACGGATTAAGTACACCTGATACAGTCTTTTTATTGCCTTTTTGCAGTACCTGTCCTGCGGGGAGAACCTGCACCAACCCCATCAGGACCAGGGCCTCTTATGGAGAGGCTGGAACGCTTTCCCAGCGCACCCAGCTCATCCCAATATCCCCCCGGGGGGCGAGACTTCGACACGTGTTCCCCCCGCGCCGCTTCACCAGCTCTGCAGCCGCTTTCCGGGGAGATCTCGCTGCGCGTACTCCCGCCCCGCAGCAGCCTCGCCCGTGAGGCAGCAGTGGGGGGTCGGGGCACGGACACACGCGGTTCTCCCGCACACCCCGGCTCGCCCGAGCCGCCCCTCCGCCAGCCCAGTGCGCGGGACAGCAACCACCGCAAGGGCAGGGGTGCTGCGGGACTGCGGCGCAGGCGGTGCCGGGAGCCCGCACGGCCCCCGCCTTTGTGCGGGGCGCAGAGTTGCGGAGCAGACGGGCACCGACCCGCACCGGCGCCGCCGCCACCGCGAGTGACACGCCGCACCCGCCCCTCGGCCCCGCCCGCCGCGCGTCACCCCCGCCGCAGCCAATGGGCGTGCGGAATCGACAGGGGGCGGGGCCAGGACGGGGCGGGGCGGCCAATGGGCGCTGGGGATGTTTCCCGGAGGCGAAGGCGCCGCGGCCCCGCCCCCGGCGGCCGCTCCGGGTCTTGCGCGCGGGGCGGGAGAGTTTCGGTGCCGGGCGGGAGATGCCGCGCGGGAGCCGCGTCCTCGCAGGTAACGAGGAAGGGGAAGGGGGGTCGCCTGTTCCTTTCACTGCCAGAACCGGTCCGGGGTGGCGGGCTGAGCACCAGCCGGGACGGGCCACCCCCTATGGCAGAGCTGCCGCCGCCAGGACAAAAGGGGAGCGGCGAGCGGGGCAGGGCCGGCGCCGAACTCCCGGCGCAGCCTCGTCCCTTGCCCCGCACCCGGCACTGCCTTCCCGAGCCGGCTCCTTCCCCAGCACCGCCCGCCGGGCTCCCGGGACGCCCCCAAGTTTGCGGGGCTGCGCACGGCCAGGACACCCTCGATGCGGGCGCGACGTGCCTGCTCGCCCCGCTCGGGGCTTCCTGCGCCGGGGCCGGTGCTCTGCGGGGCGGCTCGGGCTCGCCTTGCCCTGGGGAGGGCGGCGGGAAGGCGCCCTCCTGCCCTCCCTCCTTCCGTCCTTGCCGCCGCCGGGCCGGTGGTGTGTGCGCGGCCGGAGGGAGCTGGCGGCCCCTCGGGCACTCGGCGGGGCTCGGACCGCCCGTGCTGTCACCGCGGTGCCCGGGGAGGGAGCCCCCGCCACGGCCCGGCCTCCCGGACCGCGGGGAAGAGGGCTGGCAAGCAGCTGTGCCACGGGTAAATAGAGCAAGCGTAATTGCAGAAACTTTCAGGGCGAAATGAATTTTGAGTAGATTAAGTCCTTTAATTGCGGGGTGGGCACTGATGCTGTATCTGTGCTGCGGGGAGCAACGCGGTGCGCTTCCCTCAGTTAACAGCCACGCTTTCGTCTTTGTTTCCGTCAAACTAAGAGCACAAGCGTGAACTACTTCGTGAAAAGGTTTTGCTCTTAAAGCAGCTGCTTTGCTCATCCAAGGAGCTCCAGCCTCTCAGGCTGTACAGCTCCGGGTTAGTGACTTTATCTGCATTTGGAAGCACCGCTGTATGGTCCCCAAAGCGAGGAGGGGCACCGGTGTGACAAGGAGTATCGCCTGTCCCTGTGCGTGTGTGTGTGCAGGAACTGGGAATACACGGAGACTGGAATTTACTGTTGCAAAAAGAGAAAGCTACAGAGCAATTGCCATAGCAGCTCTAATGGCCAAATCTGTTCCAGAAGGCAAATGACGGGAGCTTTTTTCCAAGTTCGTATAAAGACATTAAATGCAATGCTTTCAGGGGTGCACTGGAGACTTTTTCTAGATTGTGTAAAGATATTAAATTTAATGTTTTCAGGAGTGCCACGGCTGATTTGAAAAACAAATAAACAAAAAGAAACTGGTATATGTGCCTGTCATTCTTGAGCTTACAAGTAAAAATTTCATATTCTGCCCTGCTTTTACTGCAGTTTTCCATTCATAACCTCCTCCCCTTACCGTTTATACCAGCACTTGAAAATAAGACCACTCACAGTAGTGTCAGAGCACCGGAAAGGCAGAGGCAGAATAGTAGTCCAGGTGGAAGGCTGGCTTTGGAGCATTGAAAGAGACCCTTCCAAGAAAAGGTGGCTCATGGGTGTAAACCTCCAGCCTTAGTACCTCCACAGTGATGGATTGCTGAGTATGTTTGGATTGCAGGGTCTTTGTCATCTGCCTCAACAACCTAATGAGCCCATGAATACAGCTGTGGAATTTAGCCTGTACTTAAGATGTGCAGAGGGATCTAGTGAACACTAGCCCAGGCTTAATTCTATGGGTCTTGTCTCATTGTTTGAATTGTTGAGATTCAGGGCCTAGTCCATTAAGTGCTATCTCCATATGTCTGTCTGTGATGTTTGTATGAATTCCTTGCATGGGGGAATATGTGAAACTAAGTTCCTTAATTTGATTAACAGAAGAGAGTTGAGCTCTTTTGGCAATTGATTATGTTTGCTTTTCACATGTGGAAAGAAATTATAATGCTTATCCTTCTCTACAAAACTTCATAAATGCTCCACAGTCCCCGTGATACCTCTGTTTGTATTACTTGAACAGTAAGAAGCAGAAAAAACAGTGATTTGCTCTACGTTTTAGAATTCACCTGTGCCAAAGCTTTTACTTATAGAATTTCTTATATTGATCTCTGTGTTCCCACAGTGAGAAACTCTGCCTTTACTTCCCCATTGGATGTACAAAATTATGTTTAGCTATGTTCCAGTAATTATGAAACAAACTGAGGGAAAAAAAGTAAGATTGTATGGAGCATCATGCATCTCCTCTCCTAACCCAACTCTCAATTTTTTAATTCTTTTTTTAGTGAAATGCTACTATACTTATGTATTTGTATGTACTTCTTTCAGATTTTCAACCAGCATAATGCTGAAGTTCCCAGCTTGGAACAAGCATTTCACAGAATGGCACAAACAGAACCTAATCTGGACCATGATGTATCATGGCTCCTCCTTCCATCATACTGGGCTAAAGCGGTTGTGGCTTTAATTTCCTTCATCTGTTTTGCTAACAGTTATGATGGAGATTTTGTCTTCGATGATTCTGAAGCCATCATCAATAATAAGGTTTGTCCCTCTTCTTTCCCTCACGTCCTTTGGCATAAATGGTCATAGGAAAAGAAATAATGAAACAGTTGATCTAAGTATGCCCAAAGGTGTCCATCTAGCAAAGAGCTTCCTTCTGGTATTTTTTTTTTACTTCATTTTTCCATTTTGTGTTACTGAGGTTTTTTTTCAAGTAAGACTTACTTAACACTGACAAACAAGCTGTGTAGCAGTGCCCTACCAAAAACCTAGAAGCCTAAGTATGCTTAACAAAATCGTATTCCTGAAGCTATTTCAATAACATGACTTGAGTTCCAATACAGAAACAAAGGAGTGAACAAATAAAACAGCTTCTTTCCCCCCACTACCCCTCCCACCTCAGAATGCATCCCCTTTCATTCTTTTGCAAGTAAGATGCTCTTGTTAATAAGTGTTGATATCTGGTCATCTAATAAAGCATTACTTAGGATTGCAGCAACTTTGGAGGTGAAGTTTAGTAAGGCTTATTCACTGGGTACATCAAGACTGCCTATGGGTCTAATTTTATGCTCATTTCTAAGTCAGAGTGTGCAATAGACTTTTCTGATACCCATTGATGTTAAGAGAAGATTTTTTTCAGTATCTCCTCAGGGTCACAGATAAATAAGCCCTGTGAAATAAACTTACTCTGGCTGCAACTTACGTAATGCATCACTAAGTTATTGTAGGGTGCAGCGGGTCTCCACCTGTGGTTTATACCATGAACATGGTACAGGGGCAAAGCTTCCTTTTCCTATGCTCCTTCCCCACTTAAAGTTCCTTCAAAACAGTATGTTTTTTTAAATAGAGGCAGAGTATTCTTGTGCTCTGTTTTAAAACTGATCATATATGCAATGAACAGTCCTTGAAATGCTTAGAAATTAGCATGTGACTCAAACAAACCTGTAGCTGAGATTCTTTTGACTTTGAGGAGCTGAGTGTCTTCAATTGCTGAGACACTTCATAGGATCACATGTAGCAGTGAATGAGCCTGTATCCATGGATGGGTCTTGGTGTTCCAGCTTTTATGCTCTTCTGACTTGTTAAATGTTTAGAAAGAGAAGCACAAGGTAAAAGTGATCACATTCATCTATTCTGTTTTTCTGAAGCCATGGGGTTACAAGGAGACTCATCTGGAGACTCATACTGCTAGAGGAGCACAATTCACTTTTTATTTTTTTTGCCTTGCACAAGATTTAGAGGCAACTTACCGCAATGTGCCTTTTAGAATCATGCAGAATTATTGTTTCCTTAGACAAATTTCTATTATGCCTGTGTAAGTCATCATACCTTCAGTTATAAATGTATGGGGGAAAAATACATCTGCCAACTTGGAAATAAATCTCAAAGCTTTCAGGAGAATACTGTATGCAAATTAAGAACCTGTAGTGTTGTTGTTTTGGCTTTTTTAAAAGAAGTATTGTGTTTTACTTTACACAGCTTCTGGCAATGTTTCATTCTGCAAAGTTTTATTTGGGACCTGTGTATAGTATTTCCTGAAAGAATGAACAAAATACTGATATTGACACAAGGCAGGTTGTTTGGTTAATGTGCGATTTCCGCACTTGTGATCTATTTCCATTGCTTTCAGTCTTTACTTTCAAAACCTTTCAATTTATCCATGCAGCACAACAACCTGCAGCAGGATTCTAGCTGTTGGCAATGCTGAGAAATTCAACAAACTGCTTAAATAAATTAATTTATACTTAGTGTGTATGTTTGAAAAACTGTGAGGCTGATTCTATTTTTCACCTCAAAATCCTCTATTATTCCTTAGATATGAGGGGTTTGTGACAATACCATTTTAGCATGGGGTCATATGATTATATGGAAATAAAAAATCCACAAGAAAAATGCAGAGACAATGAGTTTACCAGTTTAATGGGGAGGGAGAGTATCTAGCAGTAGCACAGTTTATTAACCAAAGCATAGCATATTTTGTTGCTATTCAATAGGAGAAACAGCAGTTGAAATAATTTTGTGGATTTACTGAAAATTACTACACTAGTCTTTGCTTGGGTACTGCACAGTGCCCTTGTTGTTAATTTACTAGTGGTCATCACCCAAATCTTTCAATTTACTTTTTTTTTAGCAAAAGATACATTGTTAGTTGACCCCATGACTGGCATATCACGGATCATTCTGTTACTAGATTTTATTGGAGTAGAATGCTGTTTTCCAGATGCTTGCTTATCATTTAAAGCAGCATTTTAACTGGTACATGACAGTGGCTTTTGTCTGTATTTATTTACTAGCTTGGCAAGACAAACAGTTGGGTTAGGCAGAGCTTCAGACACAATAAGTCATTTCCATAAGCCTCTGTATAGAAAAGCTGACCTTTCTTCAAGTCTTGAACTCTGCTGTCTGTAAGCTGCTGCTAATCAAATATTCAGAGATTCTTTGATATCTACTCTTGGTTCTTAAAGAGGAAGTCATATGTAGCTTTTAAACAACTGTTTCTCTTACAGCAAATTGTTCCTATTTTAGAGTAAGTCCACTGAGTAGGAAAATTAACATGAGAAACTTTCTCACAGACCTTGGATACAAGAGCAAGATACATGATTGAAGATTTTAGGTCATATGGAAGTGCAATCTAATCACTAAGTAATTCCATGCATTCAGCTTTTTCTCCATTCTTCCGATGGAAGACAAAAGATGACTGATTATAGCGGAAAGGGAAATCAAGCCTTGGTACATCTCAAATATATTTCCCATCTCAAGTTATTGAAGACCATCTGCAACATACTTTTAATTTTTTTTAACTGAAGTAGAAAAGTCTCTCTTTCATAGTCCTTTTCTTTGGCAAATGTATTTAAGGAGCAGTGGTGCTGGTTTGAAAAACAGTCTGGGGGCCACACTGCACTCTGACAACTGTCACCTGCAGAGTAGAAAGACTTCAGTAGATGTTGATGTACATCCCTGTCCCAACTCGCCCCTGGAATAGCAAGCTGTATTGATTTAGTGAGCTGCTGGTTCAGTGCGCTCCTGCTCTGAGAGTCAAATTATGACCTTTAGGGTTTGTGAATACCAATGAGAAATATAACAGGAATTTAGGTGCCTAAGGCTAAAATTGCAGTCCTGGGAGAAGAAAGAAATTTTTAGCTATTACTTGGCAGTAGAAACATCTGTGAGACAGTGCGGAAACTTTTCACCTGATAATTCTTTAGCCCAAATAGGATCCCCCATGAGTCTTTGTTTCTTAAAGAATTTCCCTGAGAGTGCCTTAATTGACAGCTGCAGTATAAGACTTTTTGGAGTGCAGTTTTATCCCTGCTCTCAGAATTTTCTGAGTATTGATTAGTAACCTGATAGAGAACACTCCAGTTCATTGGACAGTGTGCTAGGAATTTTATCTTACTTCCCCTTCCCTACTGCTTTTTTAATCAGTTGTCTAATACTGGCCAAATTTGATCAAGTGATAGAAATAAATCTCTTCTTGGCCTTTTTTGGGGGGTTGTTTTTTTTTTTTTTTTGATGGATGGAAGTCAAAATATGTTAAGAGAGAAGCAAGAAAAATCAAGTTCTTTTAGGTTCAGTTTATCAGCAGTCAGTCACCAGGGGCTGAAAATTTGGCTGTAATTTGGGCAGAAGATGGGGATAGAGTAACTTGTTGATTACAAGTGTAATACTAGGTAGTATAGTTGTCTTCATAGGTTCTGTCTCAAGTGTCTTTAAGCTACATATTTGCTGTAGCATAAATTGGTATTTAATTGTTCCAGGGAAGTGGAGAAAAGGGGCAAGTGTGTGTTATTTTGAGCTTCCAAGCTTGTCCTCATAGAAAACTGAGGCAGGTGTTACAAAGATCCTTATTTTCCCTCTCCAAAGTGTATGCTTTCCATTCAGTAGCCTGTGTTGTTTGTATTTTTTTATTATCAGCATAGCTTTGAGATAAAAGGAAAGAGCAAACTTTTCTTTTGCAGTGTTTGGGTTTTTTTAATAGACCCTTATTGTAGTCCAAATTAATATAATCCATTACTTTTCTGTCTTTCAATCTTTTAGAGCAGTATATAGAGATGTTGATTCTTGATTTCATCTATTAAGAAATAGTAATTAAAAAAGTTATTTGAATAGTGTCCTGTGCAAAGTAAGGCTTCAAAAATTCTTGTTTTCTGTCTTTAGTCTTCTCACTTTCATGCTTTCTTTGGTAGCTGTGCTACTGACACTGGTAAAAATATAGCTATTTGCAGCAGTTTGTAGCTGCTTTGCAAGATAACCTAGACCTAAAATCAAAGACATTTTATATAATTGTAAGGTAAGGAGGTTTATGTGTTTCATATCTCAGCTATTGACCAGATTATAAACTGATGTGAATATGCATAGCTGTAAATTTCATGTAGTTATGCCTGCTTACAGAATCCAACATCAGGGCCTTTATAATGACTGGCATTCAAGATGTGACCTTCACTGCAAACTTGAGTATCTTAGCAAATGTCACCAGTGAGCCAACAAAACTCCTGCTATGTCCATGTTAGTATGAGCTTTTATTAGCTGGAACTTCTTTGTGTTTCAGCTGCTTTGAACTAAGGAGAAATATTGAGAATCTAGTAATTTATCTTTCCTTTCAGGACCTCAGGGCAGAAACCCCACTTGGTGACCTGTGGTATCATGACTTTTGGGGTAGCAAACTCAGCAGCAATACCAGTCATAAGTCATATCGACCACTAACTGTCCTAACTTTCAGGTGAGACTTGTAATTTTGCTGGAGGTTGGAATGCTTTTTTTAACATATATTGGCTTGATTGATTTTAGGGAGGAGGCAACAGGAAAGTAGAGAAACGAAGTATCTGGAGGGTAGTTGGATACCTTCCCTAGATAGGATTTTGCTGTTCGGTACGTTAATCTCAAATTGAGTTTTAATTTTCTGTTTGTTCCTCTAATAATGTATACATCATTTTGACAATCTGTATTTCTGTGTACCTTTCAGAAATTTTGTCTTATGCTCTTATATACCTGGTACTAAGGGCAGTATGGCTTAGTATGTAGGTCACATCCTCAAAGAACTAGGAGCTGTATGCTCCCTTCACTTAGCTATGCTGCCGCTTATACTTCTATTGTGGTTTCTGTTCTCTGCTTTCCTGCTACCTGTCAAATAGTTTATTTTATAAATAGCATCAATGTACTGTGGCCTTTTGCCACCATGTCACTGAACAGTCTTCCCACCTCTTCTCTGCAATATTCTAACTTAAGTGAGTGTTAGTGTCTGAGAATCTTAGCCAGGGAGATGTCTGCCTATATATATGTCTTGGTGGTTCTCTCAAATAACTACAGGTTTAAGAGGATTACTTCTGTAGTTGCTTAGCTCCTGTTTTTTGCACAAAGATTTGAGCGAGCAGTAGAAGTTGGTCAGAGTAATGCAGAGAATCTTTGAAGACTCAGTCTTAAGCTTCTTTATTTTCCCCACATGACTCGTTGTTGTCAGTGGGGACCCAGTGCTCGTTCTGCAGTTGAGTCCATTCTAAGCCAGGGACTAAGTAAGTGTGGAAGAAGTACTCCCACTCTTAGTCCTCATACTCAAGCAAAACGTACATTCTTGAGTGCAGTGTCAGTATTTTAAGTACCTAGCACTGTGGATTTCACTGTCTGTTGGGTTTTCTTCGCATTTTCATCACTAAACATGCAACTGAATAGAATGTGTCAGAGTCCTAAACCTATTAAAGCTTTCAGTGCATTACACAGTGCATGCTTTCCTTTTTTTTCAAGGTCTCTGTGGTATATCCCATCTCTAGTAACATCTTGGTTAGTTTTAAAGAGCGAACTGGGATACAATCATTACTATATCTGAAAATATAGATGAGCCTGTGGAGATGGTCCATAAAATGCTATTTTCACAAGTAAGAAATTGGTTTCCTTAATTTCCCTAAGCTCAAACTTTTATGTGTATCATATTTATAATAGATTAGGGTTTTTAAATAGATTTCACTTATGCCAGATGCAGATTGACCAAATACACTATATAAAATTCAATATTCAAACTCAGTTTTTGTATATCTCACCTACTGATAAAAGTATATAGATAATAACAAGATGTTTCTGCCATTTCTTCTCACTCCCCATTTTACTGCAGAGTTCCTATCTTGAATAGGATTTTAGACTGAATTTTCACTTACACTTGCTTCTGATTCTAATACTTGTATGAAACGTCTCTCTAACTAGTCTCAACAAATTAGTTACTAAGGTGTGCTAACTGCTTTATGGGTGGATACTGACTGCACCCAGATAGTTGCCACATTGTCAGTCCAAATATTAGGACCTTTCCAGCTAAAATGTCAGTGGAAATCACAGTCTCTGTGCATATTAGTTTCCTCACTGTGTGAATTTAATTAAAATAATTTCATCCAGTTGTTTTTGAACATCGCTGCTCTTAAGCCCAGGAGTATCCTCCCAGCAGGCTGAGTTGTTGATCCACAGGACACGCCTGCGTTGCAACTCTGAATTCATGTTGTTGACCAAAAGCTAATTCTAAGTAACTTTAGGAATGATTAACATAATAGCATTAACATATGTCTGGAGAGGATGGATACTGTGCTGAATATGGTGTTCTATATGAATACCATGGATTAAAGATGAGGACATTGTTTCTGGATGATTGTGGTGGCTAAATGGTAACAATATGTGTACTGAGATGTGCCAGCTTTTTTTTGTGTGCATATGGAGATTTTTATGGGGCTATTTAGTTTTTCTATTTGCATATTTCTAACCATTGTTGTGATTCCTAACCTTAATATTTTTGTTTCTATATAGAATTAATTACCTTTTTGCTGGAGGCTTTTACCCAGTTGGTTTCCATGTCATCAATATAATACTACATTGTACTATCTCCGTGTTGATGGTTGATGTGTTCTCCATATTATTGGGTGGACTGCAATTCAGTAATAAAGGAAGACGGCTCAACCTGGCTCCAAAATCCTCTCTTCTGGCTGCTTTGCTCTTTGCTGTACATCCAGTGCACACTGAATGTGTAAGTATTGAAGAATTATCTCCGATTTTTATCAAGTTCTTGACCATCTTGACTAATTAATTCTGTCATAGCCTTATACTCTACACATTACTTTTATATATTCTTAACGCTTCTCTTGGCAAATATCTTAATAGAACAGTCAAATATTATGATTAGTACTTCCAAAGGCTTGTAATTCCACTGGGCTAGGCCTTATTAAGGAAGATAAATTAAATCATTTAAGTACAATAACTAAAGAAGGATAGCACTAAACTACAGTTTCCCTAACTGCTCGATTTCCCTAATTACCTTTCATTTCCATTTGCTTTGATAAAAAAACAAGGGCATAGAAAATTGGAGCAGGAGCATTAGATGAACTTTGTCTGTCACTATTAGAATACTGCATTCAGTTTTGCATCCATGCTGCAAGGTCAACACTGGGAAAAATGGAGAGGGCTTAGAAGAGCCATGAAAATGATTAAAGGACTAGAAATCACCCTGTATCATGAGAGATCAAACTCCATGGGTTTATATTTTTAATATGAAGGAGAAGATTAAAGGATTGTTTTTTAATCACAATCTGTAATGATGTACATGGAGAACACAAATTTGATAGGAGTGGGCCCTTTAATAGTGCAGGCAAAATCATAGCATTGGCTGGAAGTTGAAGAATAGAAACATGGCACATGTATAGCAATCAATCAAAATACCTGACCAAAGTTCAAAGTCCTTGCATGGAAATTCTAGTGAAGAAAAGATTGTGTTCTTAAAAAGGTCTTTTGCACTTACAGCTAAGAAAATCTTACTCTTATGCCAGTGGATTTGCTGGATGTGGTCACTGATTTTTTTAATCTTACAATAATGAATAAATGAAATACAAAATTGTCCCAAGATGGGATTGTTTTGGGGGGGTTTTTTGTTAGAGTTTGGAAGGTCTGAGCTACAAAGAAAGTGTACCAGCTTTTAATTAAAGCTTACTAGCTTTACTTTTGATTTTGTCCTAGCAATGAACACTGAATCCTCGGTGCACCTTATTCTACATATGTGGCACTGATTTTTCATTTATTCACAATATGCCATGGTTTTAGCTTCTTGCTTTTTCTTTGCACATGATTGACTGGGAAAAGGTTATTGAAAGCTAATTCCTCTCAGCTAACTGGAGAACTTGCATGTATTGGAAACCCAGAAATGGTGCAAAGTTATGTATTAGTAATTTGGCACCATTTTTGGCAGTATAGCTAAAACATCCTGCCAGTCATTCTCTGGTTTTTACTTGCCTGCACAATAACTTCTTTGTGAGAGGGCATTGTGCTAGTGTCAGAAGGGCCCCTTGTGTTTGTTCTCCAAAACCAGTTTTAGATGTCAAAGTAAAGCAAGCCTTCAGTGCTTCTGATGTTCTGACATGCAAAGAGAAATCTGGCTTGAGTCTTAACTTTGTAATAGGCCTACTATGAACTCCTTTATCAATATCCATAGTTTTATTCTTCATTCCATTTGACTTTAAAAATATATTTAAATCAGCACACAAATACTAATAAGGCCTTTGTCATGTCAGAAAAATTACAAGTGATACGGTCTGCTTGCATATTTGAAGACTTGCAAATGCTTTGGGACAGCATTATAAGAGGGGGAAGAAAAGGTAGCATGCTTATATATCATGTCTCTTCTAAGGTCCAGGAGTGAATAAAAGTCTCTAGTCATTTACATGGTGAATAATAAATCTTGCTGCACTGAAGTAGTCATTCTACTGCTACAGTTCTAGCATGAGTGTGTGTCTGGCAGCATCTCTTAAAAGCATTTCTCATGATTTTAAATCTGTGAGTTTTAAGTATTGCAAATCCTGGTTTTGAGATGAGATGACATATTTTGACATAAAATTGTGAAGAATCTGTCTGTTTGCTGCTGTGTATTTTGGTATATACAGCAAAACAAACTGTCATGTAAAACAGATCTTGAAAGGTGTAATGCTTTCAGTACCTATGTAAGGAAAACATGATCATTTTTCTACCTACAAGTAAAAACTCTTGTGGGGTAGTTCTCTGTTCTAAAAAAGGCTTATTCTTTGTAACACTTCAGTAATGAAATATTAAATGAATCACAGACTTAAGAATATACCTGGTACTAATTTAAAATTTGCCTTGTTACCAGAGTCTATATGCCTGCTCTTGCATTTTAGGCAACATTTTACTGTTGGAGTCATCTGAGGCCATGTGTGTTATTAGCCCGTTAATCTCTTTGTTGTAACAAGTGGGCATTTGTTTTCGAAAATGTGTCAGTTCACCTTTACTTTTATCTCATTAGTGAGAGTGGCTCCTGAAAAGGAATGACACTTCATTATTTTCATCTTTCAAGTTACTCCACAGTTATTGAGTTAATTCTCATCATTCCTCTATATGACAAAAAAAGAAGCAGAGAAATTAGGTAAATTAAGAAGTTTTCCTGAACTACATTTAGGAGTTCAACAGTTTGTTCTTTTCTTTTATGGTGCTCAAGTGAAGCTGAGGGTAAAGTGGGAGAGAGTGTCTTCAGTGGAATCAGTCATACTCTCATGCCTCTACACTTCACTTTTTCTCTCTGATGTTATTTAACAATAGTTGCTCCATCGTGTTAGACTGACAGAAAAAATACCCTTTTCCTAAAAGCGGATTAGCAAGTGCCTTTAAACAAAATGAAGATACAATTCATCTTGTTACTTTCCTGTTTCGGTATCACACATAAAATGGCACAACTGGTGTACTGTACAAGAACTGAAACTACTGCTTTTGTCCCTGAAACATAATTTCAGAAAGTGAATTTAAAAAAACCCCTGTAGCTGTTCTGCTCTGCTTCAGAAAGGCTTCTTTGTACATCTCCTAAAAACATGGAGCACAGCACTACAGGAAGCAGAGCTAGACTGAAAAGTAAGGGGTGCTTTACAATACTTGCTTTGGGTGTATGTTCGAGTGAGGTTGCAGCATCAGGGCCTGTATGGTCTCCTGCCAGTCCCATGTCATGATTTCCACAAAAAAATTATGGCGTGTGGAATTAGGAATTGAAGATGCAAAAATATGACTTGCTGTATCTCTTCAAGTTACTATGAATGCATTTTAGAGGTTTGAACAAAAGCTTGCTGATAGCCCTGAGATTGCTCTAGATTTACAGGTTGGCACGGATGCGGAGTACAAAGGTCCCAGGATGTGCTTCTCATTTTCTTTTCCATTAGTACAGCTTCTGTTAAAGATACATTTGGAAGCTCTAATGCAATTAATTCATAGAAAAAAAAAAGCTGCTGTAGGGGTAATTTTTTTTTCCTCTGAATCTGCAGGCTGGAAGCTAATTGTCCATTCTGAGTGTTCAGACTGTAATTTGAAGTCTGGCTTGTCTTCTGTAACTTAACAGTCTTGATTTGTGTTTCAGCAGAGCTGCCAGCTTTGTTGGGGTTCAGGATGTTTGGCTTCAAAGCCATATAATGGCTTGAAACTGAAAGAGTGGGTTTAGATTAGATATTAAAAAGAAATTCTTTACTGTGAGAGTGATGAGGCACTGGAACCCTTTGCCTAGAGAAGCTGTGGATGCCCCATCCCTGGAACTGTTCAAGACCAGGTTGGATGGAGCTCTGAGCAACCTGGTCTAGCAAAAAATGTCCCTGCCTATGGCAGTGGAGTTGGAATTTGATGGTCTTTAAAGTTGCTTCCAACCCAAACCATTTTATATTTCCATGTTTGCTAAGACTTCTGCTGAAATACAATCTGATCCAAAAACCACACAGAATTGTGTACAGTTTAAATTTTATTCGGTGAAGTTCTTCTTTCTTTCTCACAACAGCAGTTTTTCATACACTAAAGCCAAATCATTTATGCAGTTGATATTAAGAAAAATACCCAATCAAAATTAGGATGTGTCTTAAAAAAACTGGTTATCACTAATCCAGTAAACCAATTTTAAAAAAAAAGTAATACAGCAATATTCTCTTATACATTTCACTTTGTATGTGTGACTGTGCCCTTACCTCAGGTTTTCTAAGAATAAAAATGTGGTAATTTGAAACGTCTTTCTTTTTTTTTAAGGTTGCTGGGATTGTTGGCAGAGCAGACCTGTTGTGTGCCCTGTTCTTTTTGTTGTCATTCCTCGGCTACTGTAAAGCATTTAGAGAAAGTAAGCATTCTGTTTGTCCCTTTAATTTTGTGGTGTGTCCATTTTCAGCATTTGTACATTTTAGTGAAGAACTGCAAAACTAAAAATGTCAGATTGATTTGTTTAAATTTATTAATGTTTATCCCCCTCATAAAATATATTTTAAAAACCCCTGCTTCAGCAGGCATTGATTGATAGAAGTGCTGGAAAGGTTGCTGTCCCTAATTCCTGTTAAATATTATTAATTTATTTTGACAAAAGTCTATTTTATAATAGGCTTATTTGCTAAATGTTTTATTGCTTAGAAATATAATGAAGTATAATAGAAAGAAGTCAAACCTACAAGTGTATATGGTTAAATATTTTACTACACTTTATGCTATTATGTTGGGATGTCTTTAACTGGAACAAACTTTAGGAACCTTACTTGTGTTTTTAATGAATGGTAAGGAATTATTCATAGGAGTCAGCCTTCTAAATTCCTGCAATATGCAAGTGCTGGCTTATAATGCTGAATATAGTGTTACAGAGTTTTTGTAAGACAGCAGTATTTAACATGAACAGTTCCTTTGCAGATGTTTTTTCAAGTCAGCTTTTAGATCTGTCTTGTATTATTTGATCTGAATGCAGGTTGGCAGTTCAAATACAGTTGTGGAAAAATTATCTTGGGGCTCTGTTCAATAAACACACAAGAATGCATCAATTCATGACTATGAAAAACTATGCAGGACACGCAGTCTGGTATCTGAATGGGCTCTACCACAGGAAATACAGGAATCATTTAGTGAACCTATAAGGAGCTGTGGTGTCAAGAGCTCAATAGGCAGGGCCTGAAATGATGAATCAGAGTTGGCAGTGTATTTCAGAGGTATCTGAGCTGACTTTATGTGATCTGGCTTAGCAACATAGTTGTGGCATCATAGAGACCTTAGTGTAGGCTGAGGGAGTAACTTAGTCCACAGTGAGCTATAAGATGCTGTGAGTAGCTCCTGCTAATTCAGTTTAGACTGCTTGGAACTATTTTGCATATTTCTACTGCTGATATAATATGTTTAACTTAATCTTTGCCACTTCAAAGTCACCTCATCACTCTCCATAACTACATGAAGGAAAGTTCTAGCCAGGTGGGGCTTGGTCCCTTCTCCCAGGCACTCAGCAATAGGACAAGGGGGCACGGGCTCAAGCTCTGCCAGGGGAAATTTAAGTTGGAGATCA
>JAWWLZ010000001.1:80424900-80479907 GCA_035041345.1 Poliocrania exsul | reverse complement strand
GAGGTGGTGGATTCCCCATCCCTGGAGGTTTTTAAACTGAGATTGGACGTGGCACTGAGTGCCATGATCTAGTAAACAGACTGGAGTTGGACCAAGGGTTGGACTTGATGATCTCAGAGGTTTTTTCCAATGCAATCAATTCTATGATTCTATGATTCAAATGATACTTAGAGTGATTCCTGTTCACTTCTGATATATTTTTCTTCCCTTTGAGTAGGTTTCCTTTCTTTCAGCTGAACTAATAATTTCTTGATGAAACTTGGCCTTGGCTTCTTGCTTGTTCCATTTTTCCTTTATCACCTGTTTTACTGGATATGATTGTACTTACGATGTTGCTTCTGTACAGTAAATTAGACAAGTGAAAATAATGGCTGTCTACTTTCTAGGGTGTTGGTATACCTGTAAGGCAGAGGTAATAATCTTGGCTTGAAGAGTCCAAGAGGCAAATTTTTAGGATGACCACTGGAGACTATTAGATAGGACTCCAATTATTTTCTTATGGAAGACATCTCAGGAATGATTGAGAATGCGATGATACTGTGATCAAGTTTACTCTAAATGCTAGTACCACTTGTGAAGGCTGGTTTGGTAGCTTTTAGAAGTCAGTTAATGATATTCTTGGACTGAAATTCATTTCAATGATACAGAGTAAGGAAAATCTTGTGAAGACAAGATACTAAGCAGCACTTACCCTTTTTAATTGGACATTATATCATAACATGGGAGTAGCTGTGTCTCTTAAGCAAATTTGCCAAGGAAAGCTACAATCTGTCAGCATTGTCTTTCAGATCAGTTTCAGTGTTTACCGTCAACTTCACTACCTGCTTTTCCCTGGAGGTTTTCAAGATGCATTTGGACAAGGTGCTAGGTGATCTCATCTAGGCTCCCTTCCCACAAAAGATTGAACCAGATGATCTTTGAACAAAGGCTCCTTCCAACCTGAGCTCCTTCTGTGATTCTTTGTATGAAAGGCTTCAGGAAAAAATTACCTAATGTTGAGAAAGTGACTGTGGAAGAGTATGACTCTTTAGTGGTTTTGTAAAGTAAATATAAAGTTTTACCCTTGGATGCCTCCATTTTAGTGGTATGAATTTTCTTCTTTTGTGAACAGTTCTAGCTATTCTCAAATAATAGGATAAATAAGGAGTAAAGAAATTTTTAACTGAGTTTAGCTGAGTTTGATTCTGCATAGATTCTGAGAGTCAATGACAGCAGAGTTCTTAATCCCAAGTGTAAGCTGGTCTCACTCTGAATATAGGTAAAGAATATGCATTTTAAAAATATGTACATATTAAGACCAGAGTTAGGCTGTGTCTCTTAAGCTGCAAGGTAAAAATACCTTTTCTGCTTTCAAATGTTTTCCGTCTGATATCAAATCCACAAGATCCAGAATGTCTGGGATACCACCTGTGCATATTGGTAGTTCAAGTGCAGGTTAAAAGTTGGTATTGCTTCACTTTCTAGGTCAGACCAAAATGGTAATTTATCTTTGGGGAATAGTCTTTGTTAGTCAGGAGTGGGAGAAAGCAACCAAAAACCTCTCTGTGCATTACATTGCATCAGGCTTATGTTTCTAATCAAATAGAGCTGCTTTATGATAATCCTACACAGAAGTGGATTATACCAGTTTGTTCTAACATCCTATTTCCTTTTGTCCAGCTTTTTTACTATATTAAAGGCAAGCATGGCCTTAAACTGTAGGTGAATTGTATGTGTCCTTGTTCCTGAATTTAGCTGTCACATGTATGTAGTGCTTAGCTCACCAAACTTTTACAAGGAGTAGGAGAACTATCAAATGCCGATTTATTTATTTATTTTAATCATTGCTAATTGATGCATGGTAGCCTGACTCTTTTGGAGCACTTAAGAGAGGGTACAACTCTTAAAACCTTCAGGATTTGTGGACTGCATTTGTATTGTCTTTTGAATACAGTTACCAAAACATGTTTTGATGCCAGTTTGTTTTTATTGCTAAACTTTAAGTGAGCATCGGAGTAAAACAAACACTGAAAAGCCTGAGGTGATGCTACTGATACAGTTGGGTCCTCAGTAACCATATAGTGTTTAGTTACCAGCAGCATCCCAATGCTACTATCAGACAGATAAAGAGCCTGACTATTCTTGCAGCAAAGCAATGTGAAAATTGCGTATGGCTGAGTTTGAGAAATCTGTTTATGTTTCACTAGCACAGATGTAGTTGATGAATTCTCAATCTTTAAAGAAAAGGAGTCAAAAGTCATGTGTGAGAGACTGGTTAGTGCTTGTTTTCACCTGAGAAAATGAATGTAAGGATTTTTTTTTCTTTCTTTTTTTGCGTGGGAGTTAAAACTCATAGAATGTCTGAGTAGGATTTGGGAGTACTATGGAGAAAGAAGCATATATAATAGTGAAAACAGTCAGGGGATCAGAAAAATATCAGTGTCAGGCTGGAAGATTTCCAAAGGAAAATAATGGGGTTTTGTAAAAGTGAAGATATACTGCAGCTTGTTTGCCTGATTTATTTGTGGTTTTGGTGGATTTTTGGATAGACAGTTTCTTTTAGCCAGAATCTACAGCTTTTTTTTTTTTTTTAAAGGCTTTAACTCATTATGTGGGCTATAATTATGTCTTACTGAAGTTCTACAATTCTGTTACTTTTTCACAATATTCAGTTTTTGAAGTTACCGTCTTTGATAGGATAACATTTATAATTGCAAGGAACTAATCTGTTGTTCTCATTCTGTCCTGCTGTTTTAAACACAACTGTGGGGACAAATCCACTGCATAGGCTTTGGAGACAGCAAGAGCTGACAACTGTTTAGGTATGTTCTGAAGGGAATTGTGGGTTATTAACTTTGCTGAATTTTAATGCAGCTTCTCTGGGAATTCATAAGGCGATTTAAAACTGCTGAAACTGCTGTAGTGTTCATTTTGCTTTCCTTTGTCTTCAGTTTTGACAGTGATCCAGTTACATGTATTTGCCATCTGCATTGGCGATCTCTAAGTAATGTAAAATGAGGAGTTTGTGATTGGGTCCATGTGAATAATATTGGCCTGGATATTAAATAGGGGATCAACTCTTTGCTCATACACTATGACATCTGAAAATTACTTTGTTCTGGTTGTCTGTTTCTGGTTTGTTCTGTTTTATGTATTTGCCCATTAATCATCTACTAGTTCATTGTTAATTTAATAAAGCATGAAAAGTAGACTGGAGTGATGAGTTTTATGAATATTGGAGGTTTGTGTTATGGAGGTTTTCCTACAGATTGAAAGTATTTAGGTCTTCTGTGTGAAAGAGATCATTGTTAAGATATGGGGAATTTGTTAGCTATTTTGCAATTAAGAGGAATTTACTATTGTTAAACACATATGCTCTAATTTTTCAACTGTGTGCCCTACTGTTCATATTTGAACACATTGGGAGGGAGTAGTTGTAAGTGGAAAACCTAACAGTTTTATAATTTAAGCAAGCCAAGGAAAACCAATAACCTTTCTTTTCTTTTTTTTTTACAATTAATGCTAACTTTTGACTCTCCAGGATGGTGTCATTAAGAGGATAAATGCTTCCTTTAGTGTAGCTTGTATGTAATGAGTTTGAGATCATTGGATATGTTTAGGAATGCCATTTGCTATTTTAATTTCAGTATTAAGTGAAACACTGAGCTGAGCTGAAGTAGTATGTACGTTTGGAGACACACAAGGAGGTTTCAGGCTTAATTTAATTCTAACAGTGAGTTCTTATGTGATCTTTTAAGACTTTGTAATTCTTCCTCCTTTGTGTAGCAATTCATGAGCAGGGAAATCTTAGAGCTTGGTTAGATGAGTATTTGTAGTGGTTTAGTTGGAAGACACCATCCCCAAAGACAAGGCACAATAATGGAATATATGAGTGTTTATGATCTGTTTCAGTAAAAAATTTAAACTTCCTGCAGGAGCTGAACATAACTTTCTTTTCTTCAACTTTCTGTGGAGTAGACGTTTTCACAGAATCCATTACTGTGTTGTAACTGAAGATGGTGACTTCTTAAACTGTTACATGCTGTCACCTGGCTGAGCCCTAGGTTGCTTAATTAGCTCTAAAGAAGGAGATACTGAATGCTCAAGTGTCTGAATTGGTAAGAATAGTTTGGGTTACTGTTAGACTTTACACTAAAACTAAGCTTGGTACACTAAATGTAGCATTTTCTTCATATCGTTCACTTCTAAGAACTTTGTTTTCATTGGCTTGTGGATTTAGGACACCAGAAAATAAGGTCTCTTGAGGTAGGATTAGTGTTTAGGAAGACAGATTTGAGAGGCATTATCAATGTGTTCCTCATAAATTTAGTATCAGTCAATTCTACACCATAGAACACTTTGTGTATGCATCCTTGCCTTAGAAATGCTTATACTAAGGTCTAGCAGTCTAAGTGGAGGAGCCCTCATGGCTTGTGTGTGGTTTACATAGGTATTTTATTGAATCTCCTCACTTTTAGACTTAACACACTCCTAAAGAGGGACCATCTGAGCAATGCTTTCTGGTTTTGTGTAGAAACACTTTTTTTTAGCTTTAATAATAAAAAAAAGCAAGTACTCTATTTCTTTGGCACGCTTACAATTCTGTCCATCTGTTAGAGTGGCACAGTGCCCACTCACAATATGGTGTACCAGTTTCAACCAGGCACAGGTGCCAATGAAAGATCGGTTTCGTTTTCTGACACAAGATTTTTCTAGAGGGAAGCAGCGCCCGATTAGGGGAATATGCTTTGTTAGACTGATTACTTCTGTTGCCATGTGTGTATCTCATAGTAATAATTAGCACTTAAACAGTGCTTTACATTTGCAAATCACTGTTAAAAAAATACAGAAGATGAAAGGCATTGCTGAATGAGAGTCTTTTGTATCCATTTTGCCAGTCTAGTTTACTGAGATTTCTGCAGTTAGGGGGACAGCAGGGGTCTGTGTGTTATGTGTATTGACCCAAGAACAAGCACAAGATAAAATGTTTCTTAATTGAAATTCTTTCTCTTTGAAGTTTAATCACTGATAAATTTTAATAATATTGCAATTCTCTGTATTACTATATTGATTTTTTGAGGCTGCAAAAGAAAACAAAACAACAGAGTTTATGGTTTCCAGGAGGAGATCTCAATTACGGAATCACAGAATGGTTGAGGTTGGAGGGGTCTTGGGGTCACCTGAGCTGACTTTCTCACACAGGGTCACCTAGAGGCAATTGTCCAGGACTGTCCAAAAGATGAGTTTTGAATATTTCCAAGGATGGAGGCTTCACTGCAGGATTTTTTGGTTCCTCTCATTGAACCTGCCAGCCCATTTCTCCAGCCTGCCGAAGTCCCTCTGGATGGCAACACTTATCAGCCACTCCTCCCAGCTTGATGCCATCAACAACTGGGTTGAGGGGGTCCTCCGCCCTGTCATACAGGTCATTTTTGAAGATGTTGAACAGGACTGGACCCAGTATTGACCCCTGAGTTCACTGGCCTCCAACGAGACTTTGTGCCACTGATCACCACCCTCTGGACCCAGCCATTCAGATAGTTTTCAGTCCACTTTGCTGTCTGCATGTACAACCTGTACTTCCAATAGCTTCTCTATGAGGATGATAGGGACAGGGAGACTGTGCCAAAGGCCTTACTGAAGTCCAGGTCTCTGGCACTTATTATTTGGAACCTTCATTATTTCGCTATTGATGAGTGTTTTTATTATCTTTGAGAGTCTGTGCATAAGCTTGACTTCACTTGGCATGCTGAGACATTTCTGGTATCTGACACTTGGGTTGTTCACAAGAAGACAAACCTGTTTCTGCACAACTTGGAATATGTACCTATTGAATGGCTTCGATTTTCTTTTTATTTGGCTAGACCATTTCTCCAGGCCAGGTTGGATGGGGCATTGAGCAACCTGGTCTTGTGGAAGGTGTCCCTGCTTATGGCAGAGGGGTGGAACTAGATGACCTTTAAAGTTCTTTCCAACCCAAGCCTTTCTATGATTGGTGATGATTCCAATTTGTCAGTGGAATTCTGACTTCTCATTTGTATGTGTCCTGGCCATTGCAGCCTAATAGCACTTCTGTTCTTTTTATGCATATTTCTTAGTCCATCATCCAAATGTTTAAAATTATCTATTAATGCCAGACAAAGGAAGGAGCCATTACACAATGTTATCTTTACTTTTTTTTTCCCAGTGAGCTAGTATCTAACTGTAGTTTTCCAGCTGTTATTTGTATCCATTCTATAATAACTTTGGGCAGCCCATATTTTTTTCTGGCATATTTCACACTGTTTCCAGTGGTATTCTCGTGCCTTTGTGAAGTCAAGGCAGAGGTTGTTTACAGGTTTGCTTTCAAGGGGAGACTTTCTTTTTTTCTGTCCAAGTAAAAAATTATACTTAATGCTGTATAAATGACTAAAATATTTATTTGGCTAACAATTAATCATATCCTTTTATGCTTTAGAGTGTCACTTAGAAAATATTTTGTCGAAGTGGGTTTTTTTACTGGGTAATTCTGACCAGTGAGCTTAGCTTTGTTTCTTTAGCCTATCCTTTCATATTTTTTTTCCTCTTAAAAAAGTAGGCATGTAGGCATTGTTTTATTTTATCTGAAGCTTCTGGAATCTTGTTTATTTTTCATGATTTCTCATAGCTAACAGTGGAAATTACTCTGAGTTTATAGGACCTTGTTGGAGTGAATTTAACCAATCGTTGTAAATTAAAACAGGTTAAAACAGATTAACTTCTCTATGAATTCTGTGTCTTGTAGTTCACTAGTTTTGCTTTTGTTCCTTCTTCCTTTCTGCTGGTGTTGTACTTGCTGTCTGATTGCAGCTGACGTTTTTGTGAAAAAATGAAAGAAAAAGGCAGAGAACACTTCTGTTTTCTTAGCATTGTCCATTTTATTTCCCAATGAGTATTAAAATAACTTGTTGCTACTCTTACTGATGTATCTGTGGAATTGTGGGGGTTGTTCTTTACATACATTGTTTTTTCTCATTTTGTGATATGACCTTTCTGAGTTTGTTTTTCTGTATGAATGTGCTGCTGTTCCACTAGTTCTTGATGATTTTACCTAGTTCCCTTTTTCCCATTACTCTTATATTTTGAATCATCAAAGCATTTGTGAATTGCCAGCTGGTCTCTTACTGGTCTCTTACCATATATACTTCCCACTGTCTTCTTTGTTAAGGTAGTTTTTGTCTGTGTACCAAATAGTGTTTCTCTGAGAAGTGCTTAGTTGTCCAGACTCCTTTCCACCAGAATTTGATTCTAAGGAAAAGTCTCTCAGTAGAAGAAAATCTACTTCTGTGAACACAGTGAAGTCCATTGGCTATCTTCACTGTTTTCTCTTTTACACTTACTAAGGATGACTGATCATCATTTTCTGAACACAGTCAATTACTTTCCCTTCCATCATTGCATTCTCTTTGCTAGTTCATTTTTACATTAAATAAAATAAAACCAGAACTGGTTTTCAAGGACTGACTGAACAGTCTGTTGTATTGCAGAGTCTGAAGAGTGGAAGAACTCCTTCTAGGGATGTATTTAGGACAGATTTCTTTCTGTCTTAGCAATACTCATTGTTGAAGCTCTTTCCTCCATGAGTTGCAATGCTCAGTTCTTCTGTGCAATTTATGTGGGCTGGAGCTTCCTCACTGCATTTTATTTTTTCTAGTTCCAGTATTTTTTTAGTTTAGTCATTATGCAGTTTGGATTTCCATGTTTTGTTTTGGTATTATTCAGATGTGTATGACTTCTTTGCAAAAAGAAGGGCTCCTTTTAACTTTATAATATCTTCATCTCTGATGTTAAGTCTTACCTCACCTCTGGGGACATGATTTGGAGTGGAGGGAGAAGGATCAAATGCCCGCTATGTATTGCAAGGATGAATCTCACACATCTTAATCACCCTGTTGAAACTTTAAGACTTAAGTAAGAAAGTTGTGTTAGAAGTAACCTCAAAATCTGTTCTTCCACATATTTTTATGAAAATTTCTGCTCTCTGCCACCAAAGAAGCAGCCTGCTTCAAAAGGAGAGAGGAGGCCAATGTCCGCAGATCCTTTTCACGCTTGTGGTTGTGGTTTGTATCTGACACAAAAACATTTGAGCTAGTATGTTATAATCAGTATAATCAGTGAAGAGAAAGATTTATTTCTCTGAAGGGTGTTCAACTGCATTTAATTCGGTAACTTAATCCCTAAAGGTGTCATCTGCTCTTGACCAGTTACAAAGGAAGCCTAGTATACTACCTTATGTGTAGGTGCCTGCTTCTGGTGAAATTAATATTTCCATTTATCCTTTCTGTAGACCATTATTTCAGTTCTCTTTAAGCCCTTAGGGTCAAACCTGCATTACCAGTAGAGAGGAACTACTCTAGAGATCAAGGAAAGTAGGAAAGGGCTTCAGTCAATGAATGCAGAGTTCAACTTTGTTTTTTCACATGCCAAATCAAAGATTGAAAAATTGATTTTTGTGATGCCTGTAGAGCCCATGTTACTAGAATCAAGAAACTTCCTCTGAATGAGCAGAGTGCTTCCCTCTGTTGCATGCACCTGTGGAGTAGAGGTTGTGACAGATACGTTTTTATGTGAAGTACCCATGTACTCTGTGTACCTTGGCTGTAGTAGGGTTTATTGTTATATTCATCTCAAATATGCCTGCTTGTAGTACCCAAAACCAGCTACATGGTACAGTCTTTAAAGACTTTTTCCTTTAGTAGAAGCTGTAGTTATTCTTGATCTCTTAACCCCAGAGTTCCTCACCCTGCTGTAAAACTGCTTCCTGAGGGAAAGCACTAACTACTACTGCTCAGATGCTGAAATTTTTGAGCTCCATGGCGTTCTATTGCAGTGATAATGAAAGGACACGAGGTCCTCGCTACATGCAGCAGCCTTGGAGAAGCAGCTCGTTGTACCTTTGTAGATTAGACTGCAGTTAAAACAGTGTGTGTGTGATACATCATGAGCAACCATTAAAAAAAGAAAGAATTTCTTGTTCATATGGTAGCTTGGAAGAGAGTGGCCAGTAATGACAGTGCTCTAGCTAAGGATGATAAATGTCTCTAAATATTGGGAATTAACCTTTGCAGATGATGAATTATGGAAACTTTGTGAAGCTTCTGCCATTTTAATTATGTGGCTAAACCATGTAGCAAATAGGGAGATTTCTAATGTCTCTGAGAACAGAAAATGACTGCAATAAAGGGACAAATGCCAGCATATTGCAGGAGGTGCTCCATGCCCTATCTGTGTATCCAGATTTGAATGGTAGAAAAGATTGTGAGATTAAATGCTGTTTATTTATAAAATTCTTATTTTAATTCAGTTGTCTAACTTAACCTTTAAATGTATAAACCTAAAGTTGTGGCATGCTTTATTTTGACAGATAAGGAAGGACATACATTTTCTGTATTCTGGGTGCTGGTGAGTGTTATCCTAGGTGCAATAGCCATGCTGTGCAAAGAACAAGGAATTACAATACTGGTAAGAATTGTCTTATTGTCTGCATTTTGACCTCAACATCTGTCAGGTGCAGTTGTAAAGTCTACAAAGAGTAATCTTCTCCACAGCTAGTGACATGCACACCGTTTTGTTCTGTTCAGAAATCTAGATAAGGTTGACAAAAAGCAGGATTCTAGTAGATCTGTCTGGATTGTATCCCTGCCAATCTGTTAGAATTTTTCATTTAATCTTTTGTAAGCAGTTTGCATATATCTGTCAATTTTTTGCAAAATTTAAAACTTTTACAGTATTTGTTTCAGTGCATATCACTTTTGTTGGCCTTGTTTTTGAGTACAATTGCTGAGATAACCGACCTAGAAACTTCTCATTGAAGGCTTTTTGGACAAAGATAGATGTAAATGGAGGAAAGTGTTTCTAAAAGCTCCACCCTCTTGCTTTTGCAAACAATGTAATTAGAATTAGGGCCATTGTTCATGCACTTTAGATACCAAATCTCTTTCTTCTGTCCCTTATTTAAAGGATCTGTCTGTGCAAACGGATACAGGTACTGTTCATGTTCATTGTGCTCTGGCTTTTTATAACGTCAAAGACATTCTGTTTTAGGTGGCCAAATCAGCCACATGAAGTGCTGTATCTTTGATTTTTATCTTTTATATAGCCATATATATTTATAAATAAGTCCAATTTCTAGCTTTAGCTGACATAGATAAGCAACAGAAACAGAATATTCTTTTCAACAACGATGTTGTCCTTGTTAGAAAAAAGGGAGAAGAAATTACAGAAAACTTCTTGCATTGAGACATTATTTTTGGATAGATGTTAGTAGGCTGATGTATTCTTCAAAGGTGTCTGTAAGGAAAACATAAGGAATTTTCTTAAAATATGGCATAATTATTTCCTTTAGTGGTATGAAGTAATTATTTGAGCTACTGGATTTGGGTTTTCTATTTGTTTGCTGGTGCATTGCTAAGATGCTTATATTTATTGTGCTAAGGGGCACAGGTCAGAGGAATGAAAGGGTAAATCACATTACAAATATTACTTGGAGATTTTTCAGCAGAATTCTTGCCTCCCTATCTCTATATGAGTGAGCCAAAAGCCTTTTGACTGCCAGGTGGCCTTTCTTCTGTCCCCTCCCTCTGACTCTTAAAGAGACACTTGTGGCCTCTCAGTATACTTACTCTTTGATTCATCTGGAACTATTTTTTATGCCTTTTTTCCATTTAGTCTTTTTTAGAACAGTAAAGTAATTTGTGAAATTTTTAGAATATAGGCTGAGTATTCAAAAATAATCATGGTTGGTGCTTGCTAAAACTTTAAAGGGAAAACGCTAAGTTTGATTTTGCTGATAATCTTGACAGAATTACCCCAGGACACATTTTGTGGGGGTAGTTATGTGCAAGTGTAGTTCTGCAAAGCACTGAATATGCTCCAGTGTTATGTGCATTGGCTGATGTCACATAGAACTTCATGCTTTCTTTTCCTAGCAACTTGCACTGTGTATATTGGTGTAATTGCCAGAAAAGCAAGCCTGATACCTCTGTTAAATCTTTCCAAGCCTTTGTCTGTACCCTTTGAAAATAGTATTTCTGAAACCCAACAGTCAAAACATACCATGCTGCACAACAAAAAATAAGTTGAAGGCTTAAAGAAACTCTTCCTTACTGACAGAAGCCTTACCTTTTGACTGCAGCACTTATGCTGCAGAACATTTGGAAAAGAAGGTGGAGAGCCAAATATTGTGGTGACCATGCATGTGTTATCTAGCTTGCTGGTGCATGAATTCCCTGAAGGGTTATTCCATGTATCAAGAGAATTCCGATTACAGTAAAATGTTATTTTATTCATCTGAGTTCAGGTTCCAAGTTTACCATTCTGCCTTCATTACTGCCAGCATGTCTCTACTTCTTTGGAATTAAGATACACAGTTTAGTCATGGTAGAAATGCAATTTAAGATGTATTTAAAAACTAAAATATTTGTGGTTAGCTGCCTCATCTTATGCTCTTACTTTTCTCTTGGTTGCTTAGGGTTTGAATGCAGTGTTTGATGCACTGGTGATTAACAAGATAAATCTTTTGGAGCTTATTCAAAAGTTGCTACATAAGGACAAGTCATTAGAGGTGAGTCCTTCAAGGTTTTGTTCATTCTTAGAAGTTGTGTTCATTCTGACCACCTTCAGATGGTTGCATCCTAAAAGTCAAAGAGCCAATCTCTGGCAGTTGTTTGTTGTTGAGAATTTAAATTAAAAAAAAAAAAAGAAAAGAAAAGAAAAGATATTTTCAGCCAGCCTAGTAAGGCAATGTGCTATGACATCTTTGCATCAGCATGAGTACAAATGGGGTGTACAATTAGAATTGTATTGGACAGTGAAATCCCTTCCACAATTTTCTGAACAATATGTTAAAAATGTGGTATGGAAGAGTTGACTGCTTGATGCAAAAAGTTTTTCAGGGTAAGTAGCCATATACCTCAAATGGTACTAACATAGTTTGGTCAGAGTAAAGAGAGGGAAAGACTTATTCAGATTCTCAGTCAGACATTTGAAAAAGTACATTAAAAACAAATTACGTTTAACTTCGCTATTTCACCAAAGTATTACACTGGGGTTTTTTGGGGTACAGGGAACAGCTCTGAGTAGCTTTGGATTTGAAAAAGAAAAAAATATATAAGAACTGATAGTTGCTAAGGACTTATTTTCTGACTTTTGTTGATACCACTTTATCTAGTATTGTCTCAAGTGGAATCTGGCACCTGGTATTTGCACTGGCAAGCAAATAACAGAAACAATCAGCCTCAGATGAATGATTGGTAACAGCCAAATAGACCAACAGCCTTCTAGAACATCACTGCTGTTGAACAGCTGTTGTTTGCCTCTCCCATCCAAGATTCAACAAGGCAAAGGAATGTGCTTTAATATACTTTGCTTCCATCTGTGGTTTCACTGAAGAGGAGTCTCACTCATGTTTCTGAGTGGCACAAGTCTTATGGGACTTTTAAATTCCTTTGCAAGGAGTAAAGTGTGGAGTTTCAGGGGGAAATCAGGGAAAGTAGAATCTCTAAAACTGAAACAGTAGATTTGACCAAGAAGGGCTAAGTGAGGGATACAGCAGTATTTCAGGCAGCAAGTAGGAATGGTGAAGAGTTTTGCTGTATAATGAGAGTAATGTCAACTAGCATATGACAAGGGAAGAGCCTAGAGCTGCAGGGGACTAAAGCAGAGCCCATTCAGAATTAAAGTGATGGAAATAGAAAGTAATAACGAGGACCCTCAAAATAAGTGGCCAGTCAACCTCTCATCAGTGCCTGGTAAGATCATGGAACAAATCCTCCTGGAAGTTATGTCAAATCGAATGAACAACAGAGAGGTGATTAGAGACAGCCAGCAGCTTCACCAAGGACAGATTGTGCTTGATTAATCCAGTGGTCTTCTGCAAAGGAGTGACTGCATCAGTGTACAAGGGAAGAGCTGCTGATGTCATCTACCTGGATTTCTGCAAGGCCTTGGATATTGTTCATCATAACATTTTTGTTGCTAAAATAAAAAAACCCATAGGTTTGACTGATGGATTGTTAGATGGATAAAGAATAGGGTGAATGGCCACATCCAAAGACTTACAGTCAATGGCTTAATGTCCAGTGAAAACCATAATGAGTGGTGTCCTCAAGGGTCCATACTCTGGCCAATTCTATTTAATATCTTCATCAATGACATAGATAGTGGAATTGACTGCACCCTCAGCAAGTCTGCAGATCACACCAAGCACAAAGGTGCAGTTGAAGGAAGAGATGCCATCCAGAGGGACCTTGGCAAGCTTGAGAGGGGTGGGCACATGTGAACCTCATGAAGTTCAAGGCCAAGTGCAAGGTCCTTCAAGTGGATCAGGGCAATCCCAAATATCTCTACAGACTGGGGGATGAATGGATCAAGAGCAGCCCTCCAGAAAAGAACTTGGGAGTACTGATGGATGAAGAATTTGATATGACCCAGCAGTGTGCACTCGCAGCCCAGAAAGCCAGCCATGTCCTGGGCTGCATCAAAAGAGACATGACCAGCAGGTCAAGGGAAGTGATTCTGACCCTCTGCTCTGCTCTGGTGAGACCTCACCTGGAGTACTGCATCCAGCTCGGAGGACCCCAGCATAATAAGGATGAGGACTGGGTGGAGTGAGTCCAGAGGAGGGCCATGAAGATGAGGAGAGGGCTAGAGCACCTCTCCTATGAAGACAGGCTGAGTAATCAGGGGTTGTTCAGCCTGGAGAAGAGAGGGCACCAGGGAGACCACCTCTCTAGGAAGCCTGTTACAGTATTTGACCAGTAATAAATTCTTTACAATGAGGGTAGAGAGGCACTGAAACACACTACCGAGAGAAGTCGTGGATGCCCCATGCTTGGAAGTGTTCAAGGCCAGACTGGACAGGGCTTTGAGCGACCTGATCTCACGGAAGACAGCCCAATCCATGACAGAGGGGCTGGACTAGATGATGTTTAGAGGGCCCTTCCAGGCCAAACCATTCCATAATTCTGGGAAACATATCAGAGTCAAACCTTCTTGCAGTATTATTCTTTAAGGAATAAAGAGTTTAAAGTGTTATGCTTCTGTTTTTTGACTTTTCAACAGCTCTGTCTTGGTGAAGAAGACATCAAATATGCCTTTTCCTTCTTCTTTTGATAGAAGTAATTAATTTTAGCTCCTGTTACCTACGAAAATCTGTTCTGCTCTTATCATGAAAGTGTATCTAAGATTCTTTTGTTTTCTTTTGTTGAAGGCAGATCTTTAATGCTCCTACTTGCAGATTTTTTTTTCTTTTCAATTGAGGCAGGTTTCAGTTTCGTGCTAGATTTCAGTTAGCTCTAAATGAAAGGGGATACAAACACTTCTTCCAGTTTCAAAATTCTGCCTACTAAGAGATTTTTGTGGCAATTGTGAAATCTGGCCTTTAAGAAGCAGCACATACTGTTAAATGAAATGAAGCCTGGGATAAGAGGTTTTGTGTAGTTAATCTGTTATAAGGCAGTTATAAATTATCTCTATATGGGTTTTTTCACAGCACAATTTTCTTCCAAAGGTTATTTTATAGGAAAAACATTCCTAAATCCTCATTGCTGTGACTTTGGTTACCGAGATGTCCAAGTTGAAAGCAATCACTTGAGCGCAAAGGATAACTTATGTAAAATCAGTTACAGACTACTTCATCCTTGTGCTTTCAGCTAACTATTTTTTGATGATACTGTTGTCAACTAGAATAGTAAAAAGCCATCTGAATATTATTTTTAAATTTAACTTTCCCATCATTTTAGAGAACAAGTATCTTCAGTCAGGTCACTGTTGGATGTCTGGCTTTGTGCAGTAAGCCTATTTTTTTTTTTAACTTCAGACATAGCTAAGTATTGCTCTCCTAAATAACCATGGTCCTTGTTAAAGAGCATATTCCAATAAGAGTTAATAATAATTAGTGTGCCAGCTCCTATCGAGGACATAAAACTGATCATGTGTAACTATTGGGGGGAGTTTAAAAGGGCATGGAAGCATCCACAGTTTACTTACACTTTTATATGTAGAATAGAAAGAGAAGTGGACCAAATGATCTTTCATTTCAGAGAAGCACTCCATCTTCCATCTTCTGCTCCACTGATAACTTGTTGACGCTGCATAAAATAACTTCAGCCATTGGGTTTCAGAGAGCTCTTAGGCAGCTCTACAGCACTGTAGTATAGGGGGTCAGAGAGAAGCTATGTCCTTTATTTCCTAAGTGAGTTACCACTTGCTAGCTAGGTGGGGTGTTGGAAGCTTGGATTTGCATCTTTAAGCTGTGATTGGGATATCATTGTACTTCGTGGTGATTCTGTTTCCAGTCTCTGCTGATGAAGCTTGAAGAACCACCTCTATAGTGTACACTGTTTTTCAACTCATTTATGAAAATTATGTGTGCTTGGAGAAAGTGTATTATACTTCATGGGGGAAAAAATGTAGAAATCTGTTAAATTTAGCTTCTATGCCATCACTTCTCTATATTTTGTGTGAACTTCCTTTAGATCCTAAAGTGTATATAATAAAATATGTAAAATAAATCAACTGAATTAATGTAGATCAAATAAGATTTTGGTTTTTTATCTTGGGTAATTTTACCCTGAACTAAGTGATTTGGGTGCCTGCCTGTCTGTCATGAGCTTTTTAATAATGTTTTTGGTTTTGAAAATTTTAATTTGGTTTCTAATTCTTCCCAGTTTCTAACTATGAGTTTTCTTGGTATATGCATTTTGCCTCCAAAGAGACGTAAGTGGACAAAAACTTTCCATGACACGCTATATCAACTGGATATAGCTCTTTAAAACAAAGTTCACAAAATAACCACTCTCCATTTGAAAAAGAAAATACGGATGAATTTAATAGGCTGTATTCTGCTCAAATTCCCTCTCAGAAATTGCCATGTAAAATTAGATCAGGTATAGACTTTCTGAGAATTTGTAGAAGAGAGATTTCTTGAATAAAAAAGTTTTCTGTCATGATTGAGAAGGAAATTAAAATGTTTGCAAAAATACTTTGCAATAAAAATGTCAATTCTAATAGCAAAAATGCACAGGAATAGCATCTTCATTCTGAGATAGAGGTGAAAATGATGTGAACGTAGTGGGTAAGAGAACGAATAGTGTTTCTATATGAGGTGTTTTTTTCTTTCTTTCCTGTAGAATGCTGGGCTGTTAAGGAAGGGGCTGCTTTTCAGGATAACTCTCCTGATGTCTGGAGGGGCCAGTATACTTTATATACGCTGGAGGATTATGGGCACAGGGCCACCAGCTTTCACTGAAGTAGACAACCCAGCTTCATTTGCAGACAGTCTGTTTGTGAGAGTAAGTTATTTTTTTAATGGCCAGCTCAGAACATTTGTCTTTGTCATAAAATTGAGTTTTCTGTTCCTCAAAGAAACAATAAAGTGGGCAATCTTTAAGTTTTAAGATGTGTGATAAGTTACCTTCACTTGTGCTGCTGTGATGATTTTCTACAATTTTTTCCGATAGTATACTGTGCATATTCTTTGCATTCAATTTAGCATGCACTGTGTACATTGATCTACTTTTCTATTTACTCATTATTTTTCCCATGCATGCAAGAAATTAGCTTTTGCTGATTTTCATCCTTTTTTCACATAATGTGCTTGACTTTTTCATCTGTTCTTTCACAATTGGAGAAATTAGCATAAAGTTCTAATTTGTTGTATTTAGATATGTCTTGGCTATATACCTCTGATGGCATTAAGGCTCTTTCTGGAGTTGGAGAATGAAGGATGAAGACAGTAGATGATGTCTTTTTTGACGTTTTCTCCTGTAGCAGAGTGTTCTCTTTACACGTGGATACTGGTCGGGCAGCGTAGAATTGCATTTCCCTGCTCAGAACAAGAGAGCCACCTAGCTATGTTTAAAAAAAAATTAAAAAATAATTTCACAACTGTAAAAGAAATGAATAGGTAAATAGCTGTAGTTTAACACTATTTATAGCCTCTTTATTATATAAGTTATATTTTGTGATAAGGGAAAAGAGAGAAGGACCAAAGTTGCCCCTTCCCCCCCAAGTTTAGTATCAAATAAATGTTTGTTTTCTTTTTGACTGACAGGCTATAAACTATAATTACTACTATTCGCTGAATGCATGGTTGCTGTTGTGTCCCTGGTGGCTTTGTTTTGATTGGTCAATGGGCTGCATACCCCTCATTAAATCCGTCAGCGACTGGAGGATAATTGCACTAGCAGCACTTTGGTTCTGCCTAATTGGTCTGATATGCCAAGCTCTGTGCTCAGAAGACAGCCATAAGAGAAGGTAAGAGACAGTGATGAATTTTAAATGCCTGGCCAACTTGAGTGCAGTATTATTTTGTTAAATCCACTACTGATAATTTTAACAATTCAGTGGAACCAGTGTCTAGCAAATGCAGTTCAAATAAATATTTATAGCTGTCATTACAGTTTTATTCCAATTTGGGCCCATCACTGTAGACCAGCTAGTGGGAAACAGAGTTAGAGGAGGAGGTATGGATGGCTGCTTTATTTTTTTTCTCCTGAAATGGTATTTTGAGATCCATAACACCATAGGTGGTAAAATGTAATAGGTGCTCAAAACACAGTAGGAAATTATGTATGTTGTTGCCCTTACTTCTTACAAGTCATCATTTCCTTTATCTTCTCCTAATAATGAGAGAGGAGATGTGCCTTGAAAGTAGGTAGAAATACTGGTCATGGTCATACAGTTAAAAAGTAAAATGCTTGACCCATAGTATCTACTCAAAAAACAACTTGTACTTTACCCAAAGGAACTGCAAAATTTATTCTAAACTATTCTGTCTCACTAAGGGCATCTGTTTAACTTTACAGGTTCTGTTCCCATGGATTTTATGTAGACCTAATATCTCAGTTCTTTGAAATTTTTCGGTTGCTTAATCATAGAATTACAGAATGGTTTGAATTGGAAGGGGCCTTAAAAATCAGCTAGTTCCAGGCCCCCTGCCATAGGCAGGACACCTTTCATAAAAGCCCCATCCATCCTGGTGTTGAACACTTCCAGGGATGGGGCATCCACAACATCTCTGGGCAGTCTGTTGCAGTGCTCCATCACCGACACTGGGAAAAATGTCTTCCTTAGATCTAATCTAAACTTACGCTTAAAGCCATCAGCCCTTGTCCTATCACTACACGTCCTTTTGAAGAGTCCCTCTCCAGCTCACTTGTAGCTCTCTTTAGGTACTGGAAGGCTGCTAGAAGGTCTCCCTGAAACCTCCTGTTCAGGACAAACAACTCCAACTCTCTCAGCCTGTCCTCACAGGAGAGGTGCTCCAGTGCTCTGCTTATCTTTGTGGCTCTCTTCTGTATTCACTGCAGCAGGTCCACATCCTCCTTATCTTGGGGACCCCAGAGCTGGATGCAACACTCCAGGTGAGGTCTCACAAGAGCAAGTAGAGAGGCAGAATCATCTCCCTCAACCTGCTGATCATGCTGCTTTTGATACAGCCCAGGATATGGTTTGCTTTGTAGGCTGCAAGTGCACATTGCTGGGTCATGTTCAGCCTCTCATCAGCAAACACCCCAAATCCTTCTCGGGACTACTCTCAATCCATTTTCTATCCAGCCTGTCTTTGTACTTGGGATTGCCTTGACCCAGTTGCAGGACCTTGCATGTGGACTTCCTGAGGTTTGGACTAGCCCACCTGGCAAGGTCCATCTGGATAGCATCTCTTCCCTCCAGCATGTCAAATGCACCACACAGATTGGTGTCGTCGGCAGACTTGCTGAGGGTGCCCTTCTATCCCACTGTCCATGTCAACAACAAGATGTTAAACAGCACTGCTCTCAACAACCCCTGAGGAACACTACTTGTCATTGGTCACCACTTGGACATTGACCATTACCTGCAACTCTTTGAGTGAGACCACCTGGCCAATTCCTTATTCCTTATTCACTAAGTGGTCCATCCATCAAATCCATGTCTCGCCAATTTAGAAACAAGGATTTTGTGTGTAACAGTGTCAAATGCTTTGCACAAGTCCAGGTATATGACACTAGTTGCTTTTCCCTTATCCACCAGTTCTGTAACCCCATTGTAAAGGCCCATAAAATTTGTCAGCCACAATTTGCCCTTAGTGAAGCCGGATTGGCTTTCACCATTCACCACCTCATTTTCCATGTGCCTTAGCATAGTTTCCAGGAGGATCTGCCCCATGATCTGGCCAGGCACAGAGGTGATCTACTAACCTGTAGTTTCCCATGTCTGCCTTTTTCCCTTTTTTAAAAACTGGGCATTATATTTCCTCTTTTTTAGTCAGTGAGAACTTCACCCAACTGCCATGACTTCTCAAATATGATGGCTCAGGGCTTAGCACCATTTTAGCAACTTCATCTGCCAGTTCCCTCAGGATCTGCAAATGCATCTTATCAAATCCCATGGACTTGTGCACCTTCAGGTTCCTCAGAAGTTTTTGAACTGATCTTTTCCTACAGTGGGCAGTGCTTTTTTCTCCCAGTCCCTGCCTTTGCCTTCAAACAGTGTGGCTGGAGCACTTGCTGGTGAAAACTGAGGAAAAAAAAGTTGAGTACTACAGCCTTCTCCAAATCCTGGGTAACCAGATTTCACATTTTCTTCCAGAGAGGGCCCACATTTTTCCACAGTCTTCCATTTACCACCAACATAGGTCATTCTGTTGTTCAGAGTACTAAACCTTTGTATTTTTGTTTTCTCTGGTATTCTGTAATTGCATCTATTTCTTTCCATTCCTATAAATGTTAACAGCCCACCTTGCCTACCTTTTTGCTGTTCCCATAGTTATTTGCACAAATAAATAATTTTGGAGAAGGGTTGGAACTCTTGCTACAAGTGGTGTCATAATTTCTAGTAAAACCCCACTCACTAAGCCTGTATTGCTAAACAGTTTTCTAATAAAAAGTAAAGACAGATATTACAGTGAAGGCCTAGGACTCTTGGGGATGAGAAAAGAGCAAGAGGTCACATCTACATCACAGTGTATAGATTTGTTTGTAATAAATTAGAATAGTCTGTGGCCTTTGTAAGAAACACCTGACCCAGACATGACGTTCTTATTCCCTTATGTTAGCTCTGTAAAAGTGAGGTACTTGATCTCATTTATCTGAGCTCTGTATAATCCATAAAGAGTTACCTGCTGAAGATGCTAATATCAATACCTAAAACAAGGAAGACAAACTGCCCTCGGAAAGTGTGTGTCTCTGCTGACTGCAGAAAGACCATAGATTGCTACTTTTCAAGTGGTTAACCACAATGGATTCTACTATTGATGTGTTTGTTAGGAAAGAAAATGCTTTCAGTTGGATGTGCACCTAGGTTTCTTCTTTAACAGTGATGTATGTTTTTTACCGTGTTACTGTCTTACTAGTTCGAAAAATAGACATTACTATTACTTTTCCTGCCTGTGTATTTTAAATAGTACTTTTATAATTAATGTGTAATGGGGCTATTTTCTAGCCTGGAAGCATGAATATTGCTTTTCTGGAAATTATAGCAATGATTTTAAAAGTGCCTGATGGAATGAAATGTCAAAACCTCACTGAAATTTGATCTGATCCTTTTAGTAGCTATCAAAGGCTGTGTTTGAATGCCCTGCTCCATATACACATCCTTCTGCTTAAATAAAGTTAATATCTTAAATAGAAAAGGTACTTTTTTTAAGGTTTGCGGTTAATTTGAGAATCTGTTTCTTTTTTGCAGAATCCTTACACTGGGACTTGGATTTCTTATTGTTCCTTTTCTTCCTGCAAGTAATCTGTTCTTCCGAGTAGGATTTGTTATTGCAGAGAGAGTCATCTACCTCCCCAGTATTGGATATTGTATTCTCTTTACATATGGATTTAGTCTCTTGAGTAAGCAAGCAAAGAAAAAGGTACCTTCAAAACAATCAGTAAAGCTGATGATGAAGTTCTTCAGCTGAAGTATTTGTTTCTTAACTTGGCTCTCTTTCCTTAAGAAAATCCTTGCTGTGGCAGTACTTGGAATCTTGTTGATAAACATAATGCGCTGTGCGCTCCGCAGCAGTCAGTGGAGGTCAGAGGAACAGCTTTTTAGGAGTGCACTGTCTGTGTGCCCTCTGAATGCAAAAGTAAGTCACTCGTGGACTTCTAATATTTTTTTTCTTTTTTTCCAAGTGTTCTGAAATTTGAGGTCAAGCAGGTGTTACGCATAGTTAATGTATTGTGCTACAGTGTTATTCACAGTCTTGCTTGGTGCAAGAGTGGCATTGACATGTCAGACGCTTAAATTACAGTGGTGGCATAGTCAAAATACCAGACAGTGCAAATTACAATATAATTCAGAACTTGGGGGTGAGAGTGGGGAGGTGAGGGAGGAGGGAGAATGCAATTCAGGGACAGCCTCCAGTCAAACTGGATGTACTGCTCATAAAATCTACTTAAAAGAACTGTGCGCATAATTGCAAGTTATTGCAACAAAAATGTCAAAAAGAAGCTAAGTTGTAGCAATGAATAATGTCTATGCTGTTTTCAGAATCTTTTTTGTGTACCTTCCAGTGGTATATAAAGCCAGCGCAGCTAAAAGGCAAAGGAGCATATCATCAGTGTTACCACAGGATTTGGGGGTAACATCTTTGCTCCCACTTCTCTTTTACAGTGGCTGAATGGGATAGAGTCTTCAGGCATAGGCACTAAGGAAAACTGCAATTTTCCCTGCAAGGCTTAGTGAGGGAACAAGTAAGATGGTGGGACTGGACAGGACGTTTCACTGAGCCGAACAGCTGTGTTTGGCACTGGAGAGGGAATCTAGCCTGCTAACAGAGGTGACCTCCACAGCAGTCCCTTGACAGCCAAGAATGTGATCTGTTGGAGTATACCATAGAGCCCTGATGTCTGAATTTTAGCTGAGACTCTCTTTGAAGAGCCTTGGAATGGGAATGTGCAGCTTGTCAATAAAAATACACTGATGTTTTAAAAGATTAGATTCTAGACAATACAGATCAAGACACAGGCTTTAAAAAGGAACCTGTGAATGCTCAACTTTGCAAAGAGAATGATAAATGTAGCATTTACTGGAATACAAATACGCAACAGTGAGCTGTAAAAAACATTTATGGCTAATATTTGCAACATGGTGGTGTCTTTCAGTAATCTCAGATTTTACTACATAGGAAAAGAGCTGATGCATTTTATTGTGTGGCAGTGGTAGGCAACTATCTTCTTTTTAATGATGACCTCATTATATCTTGTCTTCTGGATGACAAGAGCATACTATAAATGGAGTAAATGCAATCTGTTTTCTTTGTGTGCAACTCCATCCATCTGCCATGGTAAGAGTGCTTTAGACAGATCCTCCCTCTTTGCCTGTGCTCCAAGCTCCTTGGACTCAGGCCATGTCTGGCTGAGAAGCTGTGTAGCTGTGCTCTCACAGTACTGTGCTTGAGCTGATAAGCTGTGTGCAAGCTACTGGACTAATGCAGCTGGTTTAAAGCCAATGAATGTACAGGGAAAATGAGCTTGTGTTTGTCAACACTGGGCTCTGTAGACATGCCTGAGCTGTATTTCTGCTGGTGACAGCTTGTGCAAATGGAAAGCGTGGGGATGTGAACAGGGAGGGATTTGTAGGCTAACATTCCAATTTTGCTGAAGGAGTTACTGAAATCACAGTACTAGGGAACTTTCCTAGGCAAGAATATTAGAGAGTCCATGTGTGACAGCCAATCTCTTGTTTTCTTTATGGACTCAGCCATATTTATTCCATTTTGACAAAGGTAAATGTAAAAATTGGAACTATGTTCTGTTCTGATCTTCTGTTGTTGTCTTTGAAATTACAGGCTTCCTTTAAAAATGACTCCACGGGACTTTGTTTCAGTGACCCATTTATTTCAGTGGGAGGTTGGTGCAGACCAAAGAACAGAACATAGATAATAGCTTTTTCTTGTTGTTCTTGGAATATATTTAATATGTGTTAGTGGTCATGCTTTACTTCCATTATGTAGCAGGGTTTCAAAATCTCAACTTCTAACTTGCAACAAAAGCAAGTTTTGTGGCTCAACTCTTTTCAATGCCAAATTGCCTGTGTGACAAGTATGGAGTAAACTTACCCTAATTCTAAATAACAAGCACTGCCTTCTCTAATTTCAAGACTCATCTTCTTTCAACATATCTTTGGAGAGAGCTGAGGATACTGCATTAAATGGGATTGTCTGGCATAGTAGTGAGTGAATTTGCCACCTTTAGTGGTGATGCATCTGGCTTAAGAGATAGAATTTAGGATCAACTTTAGTAAATGTTGCCCAGTGACTTTAAAATTTATTGGAAATAATCAGATACCATAATGAAATTACGAAGACTTTGACACAATATAGATTTTAAATGTTTTAAATATTTAAAAATTTATTTTAAATGTTACTTATTTAAGATATTTAAATACAGGTATTTAATATGGATTGGTTGCTTGCTTGGGTTTTTTTAAGAGAAAGAAGTATGTTACAGATCTTGGTTAAACATGTCCAGGATCATGTCACACATTTGAACTTGCATGGCCCTGCATTTAGGTTGCTTTCAAAGGTCATTGGACTGAAACAGTATATGTTTTGAATACATTTGGCACTATTTTCTTTAGCTGAACAGAAGACGCCTGTATATTGATTCAATTTCCTCCTACTAACATTTTTCATATTGTATAGATTGACCTAATTCCTGGAGCTCAGTGGTGATACATACTGGTGTGAGTTAGAATCAGGTCTGTATTGTTTTTGCTAAAGCAAATTTTGTGAACAGTTACACAGGCTGTTTTCTCCCAATATTTGATTACATATTACAGGCAGTTTTAAATTTAGAGTATTTCAGCACTACTGACATAAAGGCTCACTGGATCCAATGTGGCATCTTTTCATTTGGTGTCCTTATGTTATGAGTTCATTCTGCTTTGTTGGAAGTACTGGAATATCTAGTTACAAACTATGATAAAGGCATAAGCACTGCCTCACCATATCAGACTGCTGGCTCGGATTTATCTCCTTAGCTTTAGACATCTACATCCCAGTAAGTCAGCCAGGCTCCCTTCATAACTGGGGAGAACAAACTGTTTCTTTTACCATGTGGTTCATCATCACCTTGGACTAAATGACTGACATAAAGCCTGGACTGCACCCTAGATCTGTGTGTTTCTCCCCACTGATGATAAAAGAAGTCCTGACAACTAGAGCATATATGTATACATAGGCACCATTTTTCTTTTCCTAGATTTGAGATATCCGAATATAACTGTAAATTGTTGTTATTCTGTATGTAACCTCTACATTCTCCTTGCATCTGGCTTTTCTTTAAAGGATAGAAAGTAATAAACATAATTTTTGAAAGCCATTTCAGTAGCAACTTTTCTGCAATAGTAAGCAAAGAAGTTACAATACTCCCAACAAAATGTTACTATCTATCTGCCTTGACAAACCAGGGTAAGTAACTTTGCACTTGATGCTTTAAGCAAACTGCAATTATTATAAGTACAAGTTTGTCAGAGACAAACTATACTAATACTGAAATGGTACAATAAGAGTTTGTGAGATTGCTTTATATACTTTCTTAAAAGTTCTTGTAAAACCTCTTTTTTACAGAACAAGATTTAGTGCTGTCTAAGCATCTGATCTTTGATCCTTAAGGAAGCTGATCTAGAGGGCATTTCCTTTAGATACTGATTTTTTTTCAATGCTACATAACAAAAGGGAATTACCTTCTGATGAATTTAACTGAAATACAGTGGGCTATGTTTATAGGGGCTATTTCCAACGTTTGGCCACCATTTTAGATGACAGTTTTTTGTATATACTAGCACAGTCATGCAGAAGAAACTTTAGATGGCATTAGCTGCACAAACGAGATATCAATATCAAAAAAGCTTTATTGTGTTATTATTTAGAAAATACAATTTCAGTAGTAGAAGAAAGAGAAGAGTGATGACAGAAGCTGGCATTGAATGGGAGCATCTGCATGTTTCATGAGAAATTTTGACATCTGTGCTTTGTTTCCATCCTTCTCGGCAAATGTTCCTATTTGCTGAAAAGGTGATTACAAGCAACTAGGAAGAGAGAATGAAATTGATGATAATAGCAGTGCTCCAACTGAGAGGGTGTACCTCCTAGAAGATGATGCTACATTTTAATTTCTTCCTATGCTGCTTTGAGTAAAAACAAAACCAAAAAAATCAGTTTGACAGTAATTTTATTTTTATACAGGAAAGTATTTTTTCTCTCCTCCTCGTTTAAATGTGTGTGCACATTTAAGCATTTAAATAAGTTTGAGCACTATGTATGTGTAACACAGAATAACATACAGTGCTTTTTCTTTTTTGTAGTGGCTTCTTAGGCTCATTGAGGTATTGCAAGCAGATAAATACATAGAGCCAATTCTTTGCCTAGGCTATGGTGCCTTGCTTATATTAACACATGCCTGTTGAGATCAAGTAGGTTCCACCTCTAGGGTATTTTTACCTGATTGCCCTGATTTCAGAGAATACTGTTGTTATGCATCCCTGAGAAATGCTCCTTTTAGAGCTATTACTGTAAAGTAATTGCCTGTTTAAGATTGATAAAGGAGCATCTGGGTATAATGTAATACGTCATTTCCAGTTAATATTTAATCATTTAATAATGAAGTGCTGTGTCTGCTCTTAAATGTTTAACCAGGAAAGGAAAATCGTCCCTTCTAGGCTGGCATGCACAGTATCTGTCAAAACCAGAAGAACCACACCTCTAGAGATGAAATTTAAGAAAAACTCATTGAACCCTAATTTTTAAAGACCTGATTGTTCCCATCCATTGGTACATACAAAACACCTGGGTCCCCATGTTGTGCAGGGAGGGGTCATAGGAGAAGCCAGGGAGAGCTACAGCCTTGTGCTTAGCAGATGGCAGGTAGTTATTGCAAGCCTGGTTTGAGTGAGCTAAAGGCTGATCTTGGCATCTCTCTGTCGTGGCCAGTGAAGTGAGGGACATGGCTGTGTGGCAGAAGTCACCTGCACCTCTAAGATTACTCTGTGTGCCTGGAAACCCTGTGCTGGCTCTGATCATAGGAGCAGCATGTCACTGCATATTATAATTCATGGTAGAATTGGAGTTGTTACTGGACATTTATGGTAGGCTGGGGAGGGGTTTCTGTGTTTAGTTTAGTTTTTCTTCCCTTCTTTGTCACCACTCTATTAAGAGAAACTAAAGCTACAATTTGACTTGAAGGGAAATGAGAAAACCTACATAGAACAAGGAGCTCTTAATTTTTGGGGGTATTGTATAGAATCATCATTTCCTTTCACAGAGAAGCTATAGCTGGGGGCAAAAGAAACACACCATTGAAATTGCTAGTAGTTTATTTAAATTGTTGTGGTATCAGTTTTAATAGTCTATAGTATGTCTTTTAGTTCAGTTCACAAAACATACATGTGCACTTAACATTTCATTTGATGTTTTGACTTAAGAGAATTGATATCTCTCATGTTTCTGCAGACTGCACAATTCTTTTAAGAGAAATATTCTTGCTGCTGCTACTTTGGAGATAAAGATGGATATGAAGACATTACTTGTTTTTAAAAAAAATTGAGAAAAATAGGATCAGAAAGTGAAATGCTGTTTCCTAACATAAGACAGCTGATGTGAAAGACTCTGAAGGATTGGTATACACAAAGATTTTTCTTATCTGCTCTGTCCCTGGTCTTTAGTCAAATGTCTTTCTTCAGTAATGCTTATGACTTTTGCAAAATGTCTTTAAAAAAACCCCAACCTTTCATAATGCTTCTTAAAGAAAGAAATTTAATCATGAAGATAAATGTAATTTTGTTTGCTGATACTGAACTGTAAAGTCAGGTACTTTAAGGGCTAGTATACATTATTCAGTGAAATCCTTAATTATTTCTTCTCTTTTGCCACAATTTATCTTTTATCTGGATAAATTTTGAATACATCAACTTCAGCATACATAATCAGGGCAATCCGATTTGATAAGAATGTTATAGTGTTCTGAAAGAGAAATACAAATGGAATTCAGTCCTAAGAATGTCTTTCATGATACTTCATTTTACTTTAATGACTCCTGGGAAAATGCTGTTTGTCTTTTTGTGTTTTTTGACACTGTCCCCTGATCTTTATGTTTGGTTATAGCTTGATATAAATGTACTATTCCATCGTTTCTTTGCCATAGGCCTTGTCATATTTTTATGAAAGTACAGTGGAAGTGCTGGGATGTTTTTTTCTTGGATGCTGTGCTAGAACTGCTTTTATGGGATGCTGAATTTGTGTGCTATTTTAGATCTTACAGTGTGAGGAGCTGCCTCTGTGTATGCTTAGTAAGCTTTATAGCATCTTTGCTGTCCATAAAACCAGTGAAAATACTTTTTCACCCATTCGAAAAAGCATGGGAAATGTTCTTAACTTTATTTGTTGATGGTATGTTACTGCATAGTCACAATCATAGAGATGAAATTCCACAATTAAATACTTTAACAACTAGGTTCAAACACAACCGTGTATGCTGGATCGATAGGTCCCAGATACTGTGCCAACTGCAATTGGGATTTTTCAGTTGATGGACACATCAGATAAAATCCTCTTTTGAGTGTAGAAGGTGAATTAGAATTATCTAAATGCATTACAAACCTATCTTTTTGAACTTCAGTCTGAAGTTATTCTTGCATAGTGTTTTGAAGAGATTTAAATTAGATTTTTGAAGTGTGGAAAAATGACAGTGTGTGTTTGTTTTAAATAAGGTATATACATTTTGATTTCAAATAGTAAGATAATCTAAATAATGAGTCCTGATCTAGTAGCTGAGAAATCTCTTTTCAGGAATGAGTACTGATAGTACTTTTCGACCTGGTAATGAAATCTTCTAAGATTTGTTTTAATAGGATTTGAGATGTCTTTCAACTCAGATTTGTCTTGAAATATATTTATTCCTATCTAGACCTTGCCATAGGTTCAGATGATGCATCTTCTTCCCTCTAGTCTCAAAGCTCTAGGTCCTTCCTTCATTCTTTTAACACGCAAGGTCTTCAACACATTCCTATATGCATTATTTCAGAAATGGTCTTTGATATGTTTTTATCCTAAGACAATAATTGTGTCTTATTTTTTGTTTGTTTTTGAAATATGCAACTTCGTTTTTCTGTGAATATTGAGTTTCTTCTAGTTTATGCTATAACGAAAGCAAAGTGTGGTTGCTGTAGTGCTTTTTGTGCTATGACAGATTTGATTTGAGTCAGACCTCTCACCTGACAAATACAGGTCTCTGTACAAGGTATCTTGTGGAAAGTGTGATGACCTCATTTATAAAACCAGGAAGTGAATAATCTTTCTTAAATAGCTGGAACAGGCAGGCTGATTCATTAATTTATTCCTCAGGTTTTGTTATACTGTCTTCACTGTATGCATTGCCCAATGTTATGTATCAACCAACACCAAAAGCCAGCAGCAAGTGACACAAGTGCTGACTGTATTTGGAGAAAGAATTCTTAGCTACTTGGCTCCACAAAATATCTGACTGTATGACATCTGGTAGAATGTCCATCTGTGTTTTCAGGTGCACTACAATGTTGGCAAAAACCTGGCTGACAAAGGAAATCAAAGTGCTGCAATCAAATACTACAGAGAAGCTGTAAGGTATTAACAATTTTACTGCTTTAATGATCCATCCTGAAACTGCTTTCATGTTTAACATGAAGAAAATGCTTAGGTATTCATTTTCATGTTCTCCAGCATTGCAGAGCTAGCAATTTGCATATATTAGTACATGTCCCATACATAATAATCATCTCTTAAATTTTAAATTTTAGGTTGAATCCAAAATACGTACATGCCATGAACAACCTTGGAAATATTCTGAAAGAAAGAAATGAGCTCCATGAAGCGGAGGAGTTGCTGTCCTTAGCTGTACAAATACAGTATGTTTAGAACAATGCTAAGCAGTGTTTTGCACCAGCCAAAATGATCTTGTGTTTCAAATGCTTACTTGTCCTCTCTCTTAGTGTGTTTTCCCTATTTACCCAGACCTGATTTTGCTGCTGCATGGATGAATCTAGGAATAGTACAGAACAGTTTAAGAAGATTTGAAGAGGCAGAGCAAAGCTATTGGACAGCAATTAAACACAGGAAAAAATACCCAGATTGTTACTACAATTTAGGGCGGTTGGTAAGTGCTTTTGAATAAATGATAGCTAAGACTGGTATCTGTGCATCTCTCTGTGTGTCTTCATGTATTTATTTATTTTATAATTCTACTGTACTGTTAAAAGGTGATATTCCAGCTTGCTTGTATTGTATTTCAGGATGATTTCATACTTTTCATAGCTTTTCCTATTGCTTTTCTGGTATAATTCCTACCTTACAACCCTTGGTAGTCCTACTTTTTCAGATGAAGAGGTGTAAACAAAAATGCAGATTTTGACTTTTTTTTCCCCCAGAATATATTATTAATTATTTCCCACTATTAGACTGTTTTAAATTCATTAGTATATTATTAGATAGAAGAACTATGCTGAAAAATTCAAATCAGATTCTTGGAAATATTTATATTAAATATTTACTAATCCTCTTGTGTAGATTTGTAAACTTTATGCTGATTTTTCTCCTTATCCTATTGGTACATGCATATTTGAAGACAAGCCTTGCTCCCAGAGGAAAGCTGAGGAAAATTAATAATTATAGCATTCTTCTATACTAGCATAGTATTCTTTTCACATTTCTTATTTTTATCTATAAAAAAAAGTGCTACTAGAATGGAATGAGATATTAACAACTCTTTAATGTCTCTAGTGCACAATGGGAAAGTAAAGCACATCACGGAAAAATTACTGGGGTTTTCTTTTGGTTTAGTATGCAGATTTGAATCGCCATATAGATGCATTGAATGCATGGAGGAATGCTACAGTCCTGAAACCAGAGCACAGTTTGGCTTGGAACAATATGATAATATTGCTCGATAACACAGGTAAAAGCCTATTTGAATGTTTTAATGAATAATTCAGTGTCTAGCAAAACTTAAGGCTTTATCTGTATTTACCTTAAAGAAGCTCTACCTCTTCTTTGGCTACCCAGACACAATCTAATAATAAAAGAATGCCTTCTGTCTCAGTGGTTTTAAAGCATCGTTTGAAATCCAGCACATAAATTGAATTTCTGATCCTTACTTGAAATACTATCATTGTGCATGCATGTTTGTATTATAGACTAAATTTTGGCACTTTTTAATCTGTGCTTTTTTTTCTGAAGATGTTGTCTGTTGAAAACAAAATGAGGACTTTCCGTTGTCTTATCTGAAGGATTTTACATATGTATGTGTGTCTGTGTGTGATACCTGACTTTCTTTAAAAATTCATGCAGTCAGCTATTCATAAAATATGTGTGCTTGCAACATAAAAAGTAACTAATAAGGCTGTGTTAAAACATGCCTTCTCTTTTTCCACTACCTGGGCTCCCAGGCAATCTAGCTCAAGCAGAAGCAGTTGGAAGAGAGGCCCTGGAATTAATACCTAATGATCATTCCCTTATGTTTTCATTGGCAAATGTACTGGGGAAATCACAAAAATATAAGGTAGGTAAATAGAGCTTTTTGACTGTAGGGTCTGGGGTTGGTTTGGTTGGGATTTTTTTTATTTAAACTCCGTGGATGTTTTTTGTAGAAACTGTTTGAGGAGGCCATTATGGACTATGACTTAGACAACCACCATTTCTGTCACAGTATTGGTATGTGATTCTGGCCTAAGCTTATCCAACCTTATTTCAGATGCCTGGGTTACAAATGTTGCTGCCCTACACTATGTCAGTGGTCAGTGGAGAGAAATAGGCTCTTAAGCACACTAGAGGGCAGTTAGGGTCTTGTGTTGCTTCACTGCCGAGGGAGAGAGCCTGCTCTGAATTAGAGACCTGGTTTCAGGAATTCAAATTAGATGGGATAGGTGCTTTTGGTATGTAAAGGAAACAAGCTTCACCATTACCTGATATGAATTCTAGCCTCTTTGCCTCAGATGCTGTCTAAAATAGAGTTACACGGGTCTGTTATTCCCGAATTGAGGGTAGGATACCTGGGTAATTCCAGAATACTGTGAGAGAAAGTCTGTACACTGAACAATGTATTGAACTTTCTCTTGGATGCAGTGGATCAGCTCAGCATTAGGTACTTGTGTTTACAAGTAGGAAATGTAATGAAACTGATGAGAATGACTTATTTTCCAAAAGTATGAGTTGACAAAGAATAAATCATACATAGTTAATATATTTAGTTGGTTTAATTGACTCCACAGTCAGTGTATAATATGATACTATGTATGCCATGAGGACAAATTAGTAATTTTTGTTGTTTCTCAGAAAATCATCATTGACTTTGGAGGGGTTTGATGTCTTTTTGATAGTGATAATGTTAGCAGCACTGAAGGAACATCCTCAGTTATATACAAAGTAATAAGATTTTGTGATGTGAAACTTGACAGGGCAAGAGGAAATGGCCTCAAGCTGCAGCAGAGGAGGTTTAGATTGGATATTAGGGAATTTTTTTTTTCATCACAAAAAGGATTGTAAAACATTGGAACAGACGGCCAAGGAAAGTGGTGGAGTCACTATCCCTGGAAGTGTTCAAAAAACATGTGAATATGGCACTTGAAGGGCGGTCCTATGGTGTAAAGGAGAGCACTCTGGACTCTCAATCCCAAGGACCTGAGTTCGAGTCTCAGTGGGGACCGTCCCCTGGCAGTTCAAGCCTCCCTGCCATCCCATTCCGTCACATCTCGGATGCTCAGCAGGGTCAGCCCCGGTCAGTACCGGGTGCTGTGACAGTCCCAAGGACTTCACTGTCACTGTCCAAGCTCGCTTGGCCGTGGCAGATGGACCTTAGGACTTAAACAGTGGGGCCAGTTCTGCACACGCTGTGCCTCACCTAAAAAATCCACTGCGCAGGCTGGAAGGGCACACCCACGTGGGGAGAGCCCTTCCCAAATCTGCGTTCGTGAAGTTTGGCCATACATACACACATACACATGTCACCTGAGGACATGGTTTAATGGTGAACATTGTGATGGTGCTGGGTTGACAACTGGACTTGATGATCTTAAAGGTCTTTTCCAACTTTATTGATTCTATGATTCTTAAAAATAGATACATTTTTCTACCAGTTACTGTTACCACTTAAATTTCTACAGTATTGTTCAGCTGTGGAGTCCTGAGCTGTCCACATGTAAAGCCAGAGCCTGTGACAACCCAACACTTCCCTTTCTTTGCATTAGTGATGCTGTTAAATACCCTGTCACTGTTCTAGACTGGCTGTGTTTTTTACCTGTAGACTCTATTTCTTTTCTCTCTCTACCTGAGACTTATCAAATGTAATTTAGGTTAATTTAGCAAAGTTCTAGAAGGATACAAATTAATATCTAGAATATATAAGGGATGAGATTATGGAGGAGGTAATTGGTAGGATGGTGATTTTGGTGAATCATGGCTGTGAAAAAATAGAGGATTGTACAGTCATTCTTCAAGAAGAGTATGTAGCATAACAGAATAAAGAGCATTTATAATGAAATGAGTTGAAAACAATCTAGAAAACTTCTCTAGATATAGGAGAGATAAGTCTGTCTTAGTGGATTTAAAAAATAAAAAAGGAGATAGTGGGTTTGATTGGCAGCTCTGAAAGGTCGTTATGCTACAGGAGAATGTGTTGGAGACAAAGGTAGAAATAATAGTAGGAGAAAATGAAGCTTTCAAGTTGGCATTCTGAATAAAGCAAAAGGAATAGTGGAGCCCAGGGAAGAAAGCAGGGAGCCAATGAGTGTTTAAATAGTTCAATGTAGAGTAGTATGTTTGTGCAGAGCAAAAAATGTAACTAGTCACTTAAAACTGATGGGTTACAACAAGGAGCGCAAATTAAGGGAATTGGAAAGTGGACTCACTTACAAAGGTTATGATCTCAGCAGATGTATTTTGCATTACCGAGAAAGAGGAAATACAGGGTTTTTTCTTAAGTAGGAGAATGCTAAGTGATAATAAAAAGCATGGAAAATTCAGATTTCTTGTCCACCTCCTCACAATGTAAAAACAGAGAAGTGGATGGCTCTTCAAGGATTTTTACTAAATGGGATTGGTGGGGGGGATGAAGATTGTCAAGGTGATGGAGGTAATTTTCAGAGTGCTGCCTGGCTGTGTCTGATGTGTTGTATAACCTCAGGCATTTCATTTATTACATTACTTGTTATGTGTCTGTATAGAAGTTGTTACATTGGCTCTGTAGCAGTAAAAGAAGATTTGTTCTGGGTTGGGTTTTTTTGGTTATCTCTTCATTTAAAAGACATTAAGTCAAAAAGGTTTTATTATGTTATGAGAGATTTCCTTCCAATAAGCACACAGCATTCTCCATCAGTTTCAAATGCACTCTGATTTCTAGCAGAAGATAGTTTTCCTTCGTCACCAAACAAAAAAACAACCCTTTGTGTTTGTATCTACTGATGAATGATTCATTGTTTCAGAAAGAAAAGCACATAAAGGATGAGCTGTTTCTATGGTTTTGTTTGGGGTTTTTAATTAACATCTGTTATTCCACGTTAGAGTTACCATTTGAATGCTTGTACTTACCCCAATGGATGAAGAACCAAGCTATCTTTAGTTCTTTGAAAATATGTATGCTGTATTTTTGTTATGTATACATTATGCTTTTTCTGTAAAAAGTGCAATAAATTGAAACCATTCAGCATTTTGAAGTAAAGCCAGACTACAGTTTTGTGGCCTTGGCAGCAGATGGAATGCAGTGTGCTTACCCCCAAGCCTTTGCTATATGGAGCCTGCAAGTTTCTTGCCAACACTTAAAGATCTGGCAAGATGCAGCAATTTGAAATATCACTGATGTACTGGAATGTATATTTACTCCATATATCTACAGTAATATGAATATGATGCACCTTAAATAGCCTTTAATCAACCAATATGCTTCTACTCACTGCTGAGCAAAGTAGTGGTGATAAAAATTTTGTCAGCATGTAGTTGGAGATGTATGGTAATGGCAGCCAGCTCCTGAGTATTTATTTCATTACATTTTCTGGAAGTGCTTTGCACATGTTGCCCCATTGTGCTTCAGCAGTGAAAGGATGTGAGTCCATACATTGGGTGCTTCTCTTTTGTGTAGGTGGCAACTTTTAGGCATAGGACTGAATTAACTGGACATCATATCTTTCACTTTGATTGCTGTTAAACTGGCCAGTGAAGAAAGCAGAGCTTTACTTATTAGACCAAAATACTAAAATTTGCAATGGGAAAAAATATAACTTCATGGGACTTATGATTACTGCATTGATACAGGGACCCCTCAAGAAAATGGATTTTAACCCTTCTCCATAAAATCATAATGGTCTTTACTAATTTTTAATCAGGCCTGTACTATCAGACCTTGATTTTAGCTTGTAGCTTAGATTTTCAGTTACCTTAACCATTCATAGCTTTAGACAAAGAGGAATTTAACCCTGTAACTGTAAGCTGAACTTTAAGAAGTAACCAAAACCTTGTTTAGATTAGAGGGTAAGCTCTAAGAAATAAACCAGAAAACCTGTCTAGGCTGAGGCTTGAAGCTGTAACATTGTCTAGTTAAAAGGAAATACAGGGCTGCAGTGGTAAGAGTGGCCCATTAGATCTGTTAGAAGTCACTCAAAATATACTGCTTAATTTTGGGGAGAGGTTATCAGTTGTAACCAAGTATATAAACCTGGAAACACAGAAGTCTCATTGAACATGTCTTTGGTGGAATTATCCCCCATGTTCCCAGCACTGAATAAAAGGATTTTGTTCTATTCTATTGGATTTAAATGTTTCTTAACTCAGAATTCTTTTAAGTACTAACCTACTGTTGATTTTTAGGATTGGAGAGTTATATGAAAAAAGGAGGTTATCTTGCACCATTTGCCAAATTTTTGAGTCTTAGTGTTTCTCAGGTGACTGAGAAACATGGAAATCATGGAATAATTTTGCCTGGAAATGACATCTAGAGATCATCAAGTCCAACCCCTGACTGAAACCAGGGCCAGTTCCAGTTGAATCTTGAATATCTTTGTGGACAGAGATTCTAGACCCTCTCTGGACAGCATCTTTCAGTGCTTAACCAACTCTGTGGTTAAAAAAAAAATTCCTTTTATCTAATTGGAATTTCTCATATCCCAGCTTACTTCCATGATGTCTCATCCCATCTCACAGACATGTGAGAAGAGGCGTTTTTATCTACCCTGGATTATCTGATCAAGTAGTTGTAGCACTAAGGTCTCCCTTCCACCTTCTCTTCTGGAGGCTGAAGAGATCCAGTTCTGTCAGCTGTTCCTTGTATGTCTTGTGCTCCAGTCCCCTAACCATCTTGGTGGCTCTCTGCCAGGCTCACTAAAGTATGTCTGTGGTCTTTTTGTAATGGAGACCCCCAACCTGAACACATACTCCAGATGTGTTCTCGGAAGTGCTAATACAGGAAAAGGAACACTTCCCTGGGGCAGCTGGCTGTCTGTCCAGGGTGTGGTTGGTCATCTTTGCTATGAAGGTACGTTGATGGCTTTTATTGAATTTGCTGTCTACCAGGCCCACCAGATCCATTTCTGTAGAGCTGTTTCCTAGACAATTATTTCCCAGGCTGTACTTTTGCATGGGATTATCCCATCCCAGATGCAGGACTTAGCATTTACTCTTGTTGAACTTCATGATATTCCAGCGGTCCAACCCTGTTCAGCATATTCATTAATGACTAGGGTGATGGGGCAGAGGGTACCCTCAGCACATTTGCTGATGACACCAAACTGGGAGGAGTGGCTGGCTTGGCAGGAAAGCATCTGAAGGTCCTGGTGGATACAAGGTTGGACATGAGCCAGTAGTGTGTCTTTGGGATAAAGAAGGCTAATAATATCCTGGGTTGTGTTAGGAGTGCTGCCTGTTGCAAACAGGTTGAAGAAGGTGATCCTTCCTCTCTACTAGTGAGGTTACACCTAAACTCCCATGTCCAGTCCCCAGAGTGTCAAGGGAGGGGCCACAAAAGATGATGAAAAGACTGGAACATCTTTCCTGTGGGGGAAGGTTGAGAGCCTGGAGAAGAGAAGTTTCAGGGGAAGGATCTCAATGTACATACCTGGAGCATGGATGAAAGTAGATGGAGCCAGGCTATTTTCAGTGGTGCTCTGTGTCAGGACAAAAAGCAATGGGCCCAAACCAAAACAAGGGATATTCCCTCTTAACATCAGGAGGCACTATTTTACTGTGACCAAAGATAGGCACGGGTTACCCAAAGAGGTTGTGGAGTCTCTGTCCTTGGAGATGCTGCCTGGACATGATCCTGGGCAGCTGGCCTTGCTTGAGCAGAGAGGTTGGATCAGATGACCACCAAAGGTCCATTCCAGCCTCAGCCGTTCCTTGATTCCTGCTCTCTGTTTCTCTGTACTGCCCAGGTCCATCGAAATAGCAGCTCCTCCCTCCAGTGTATTTATCACTCCCTCCTCTTAGGTGCTATCTGTAAAGTTTTGAAACTACATACAGTCCCATCATCCAAAACATTACCAAAGTCACTAATGGGTTTCAAAGTGGCCAGTGCCTCCAGGAACTTCAATAGTCTGGGCATGACAATGCTCAAGCAATTGTTTATGCCATAGGAAGGCAATGCTAAATACACTGTGGATTCACATGCTCTCTAAATTTACAGACATCTGGTTCCCTTGTTAACTCCTATCTAAGTATTCCTTCTCCTGAAACAGAATCAATCACAGAGTGGTTGGGATTGGAAGAGACCTCTGGAGATCATCTTATCCAACCCCACTGCTAGAGCAGGTTAACCTGGAGAAGGTTGCACAGGATTGCATCCAGGCAGGTTTTGAATATCACCAGGGAAGAAGACTCCCCAGCCTCTCTGGGCATCCTGTTCCAGTGCTCAGTCATCCTCACAGTAAAGAAGTTTTCTTAACGTTCAGGTGGAACTTGCTGTGCATGAGTTTCTGCCCATTGCCCCTTGTCCTCTTGTTTGCACCACCGAGTGTGATTCCATCCTCTCAGCACCCTCCCTACAGATGCTTATAGTCATTGTTGAGGTCCCTCTCAGTCATCTCTTCTCAGGGTGAACAAACCCAGCTCCCTCACCTTGTAGCCCTCCACTGGACTAGCTCTGAGAACCCTGTGAATTGTAATTTCTTTGACCTAAGAAGATGAAGGCACTTCCTGCATTAGTCTCTCTTGGCTTGAGAGTGGCAGCCTCAGCTGTGCTCAGCAATGCTTTAAAGGAGCATGTTGTTTGGGTTTGAATTTGGACATATGGAAAAGCTCTTAAGTCACTCAAAGTTGAGTGACTCAATCTTGACATCAGAAATATCTTTTTCCCTGAAGGGACTCTTACAGAGACTTATTTCATGCTTCACATAAAAAGATGGTGGAACCAAAAATCTGGTTGACAGGTTTTCTTTCTTAGTAGAGTCTGTGTCATGTTTTAAGCTGTAAAAGCCTAGCACAAAGAAATGGACTTTTCTCCAGGTTATTGTTCTCACATACCTCAGACAGCAAGTATGTGCATTCAAACAGAAGCCTATGGCATTGAGGTAATTTTATCTTCAGGTCATTTGCATTGAAAATGAATGAACGACTTTCCCTAAAGCACAGCACAACATAGAAATCTATGTAAAATTTGCTCCCAACTGTCTAAACTTGCATGTAAGTGAGTAAATATGCTCCATTTAGATTGAGGAGGTGTAACTTTTTAAACCTCAGCAGGAAATATGCTCTAGGAGAACAGTATCTGTATTAGCAGCTAGTTTGGAAAAATAAGATTGTTTTAATTAGAGAATAAATTTAGCAGTAAATTGTTCTCTGAATACTTGCTGAGGGAGCTCAGGTTTTCTAAGAAGTACTCAGATATCAAGAGACTTAAGAGTACACAGTGCAAGTGGGAATATGGAAAAGTAACTGGTGGGGAAATGCAAAGCATATTCAGTTGGCATGATTTTTTACGTAACAAGCATTCATCTACTCTTCATTGGGAACCACGCTGAAACATGTTTGAACAGGATTTACTGGAATGCTGCTATTTTTAGTGCTAAAACTATATTAAAAGGAAAGGTGTCTAAAAGCAGTTTGCTCAGATCCCCAGCTGTATTATCCTTAACCTGATTGCATACATAGGGAAAACTTTGGCAGGTAATGTTCAAAAATATTGTAACTGTAAAAAGAAGAATTTAAAAAAACAGGTTTGTAAACTTCACTAGTGCTTCATAAATTTTCCCCAAAATAACAGCAGCCTATGAAAGCATGGCACTTATTTGTAGCATTATTACTGTTTTCAGGAGGTTGCAGCCAGCTAAGCTATAGGATCACAAAGGCTCAGAATATTCATATGGTGGTGTCACATAGATATGACAGTTTCAAGGGAGTTTAATTACAATCATGGGTAAATTTGGCATTATTTTATATATGATGAAAGTAGACTGTCCTGTTGACTTATTATTTTGAATTATTCAGGAATCTGAAGCTTTGTTCCTCAAGGCAATTAAAGCCAATCCAAATGCTGCCAGTTATCACGGTAATTTGGGTAAGAGCCTTTCTAACTCTTATCATCTGTATTGTTTATTTGCTTCATATTCATTATGTTTAAAAAGAAAAAGCAATCTTTTGAGGCTTCTTCCTGCTGGGCAGATTTCTATTTTACTTTCTGGAAGAACTGCCAGCCAGAAGAACAGGGCACTAAACCAGAAAAGCTGTCACATGACACATCAAGAGGGCTGCACAATCCAGCCCAGAGGTAGCTGCACTTCAGTGTCTGCAAATTGGTTCATTTATGCTATGCTTGTAACTCGCAATGAGCTCACCAGATAAGAGCTGCCACTTATGGCTGCATTGTAATTCATTCCTTCATCATTCCCATGCCAGTTCTGCTCCCAGGCTTTGCTCCTGCATTTGGCAACAGAACAAACAGCTACTGTGCCACCAGCCAGTGACAGACCCACACTGGAAACAAATACTTCAATGTTGTTTTCCAAGTGATTGGCAAGATTGCACGTTATTCAACCATATTGCTAATGAAATTTCTCATTGATGTTCCAGCTGTGCTTTATCATCGCTGGGGAAATCTTGACTTAGCAAAGAAGCACTATGAAGTCTCTCTGAAGCTTGATCCTATGGCACCTGGAACCAAGGAAAACTACAACCTCTTAAGAAGAAAACTGGAGCAGTTGCAAAAGAAAGGCGGTGCCTGACGTTCCTTTTCAGGTTGTCCGTGCATGCTGTTTACGACTAATGTTACATGGGTGCTTTAGACCATGTACAGGATTCAAGTTATTATTTCTCAAAAATGATACCACCACCAGCACCACACACTTGAATGTCCAGTTTTGCCCTCCTACAGATCCTAACATTTCAGCTTGCAGGATCATTTTATTTTTACTCTTGAACTTCTTTTTAAGTCCATTAGAACATTTTATAGGTATATGAAAGCAACGCAGATGGAATTTCACAGCATACAGCTGTAATTTGATATCTTCATCTGACTTTTTAGTAGCAGGATGAATAGCAGAAGGCAGTTTTATATCTGAAAGTGATACTTAAAAGTGCAATTTCCTGTTTAAATCTTGATCTTTTCAAGTGTGAAGAATATCTGACCACTTCAGTTTTATTGCTGCCTTCTACTGCCAGTCCTGCAGAGCCAGTGGAAGAATGGATTCCCTCCAGCACATCAGTCTACTCATATAATTTGAGTTGTGCCCTTATGCTTGTTTCTGTCCTCAACCTGTGAGGTGTCAGATTTGTACAGGAGTAAAAAACCACAAGGATTTGACCATAAATGTTTGTCAGCCACTGTACTGCTGAGATATGCTTGAGTGTAGGAAATACTCTTAAGACAGAGATTTTGGCAAGCAGCAAAGGGGAATGAAGTATGAGGCAACAAAGGAGTCAGCTAGAATTTCTGTTCTTGCAGGCAGCCTCATCTAGCATTGACAACAGGGGCAACAAGTCAGAATTGCTTTAGCTCCTGTGGCAGGTCAGTGATCTAAATACAGTATAGTGTCTGCAGGAGCTAATTGCTGTGTTCTCAGGCATTTCAGTGCTTTCTAGTTAAGGACATTTCACCTCTCAGCTCCTGTACTGCTGGCGAATAAAGAGATAATGTCTGTGCAGAAACAACTGTGCAGAAGACCTGACCTTGGCTGTTGATCTGTTACCTGGAAGGAACTTGGCCTCACCTTTGTCTCCCCCTGGCTCATGTGTTTGCTGAAGGGACAGATAAATAAGCGTAGCTGTTAATGCATAAACTGAGCACATCGATTTGAGATGATTCAGACATGGTATATGTGATACCATGTTAACCTCTCAAAAGTGGCTAAGCTTTAATACACTTTTGAACTCTGGCTGTCCAGAGTTGTTTGTGGTGTGCTAATATTTACATTCCTGCTTCAGGAAGTAATCACATGTTTGTATATTTGTGGTGGGGTTTTTTTGATTGGTTGGTTGGTTGTGTTTGGGGGGTGTTGAGATGTTTTTGTTTCTTTAAGATGAGAAGTTTGCTATTGGATGTGAAAACTGAGGAGCTTTACCTCTCTTTTCATATTCCTTTATTCTTTCCAACCATGTCCCCTGCAAGAAATTGAGCAGTGCAGTATTTGCAGCTTTCCTAATTTGTCCAACAATTATCGTATAGGAGATTGTGTAATGTTCTCCATACACAACTCATTTATGTGTGGAACCATTTAGTGTCAGGGAAATTCCTGCCATAGGACAGGATGTTGTGTGGCTTTCTCATCTGACCACCATATAACCATTCTACATCTGTACTATGTTTTGAACTTACAATAGGCTGCTTTTACATTATAAATTGGCTTGGAAATGCCAGTTGTTTCAATAACTAAACGTGTCTACAGAGTACACTGCAGTACTGCAGAGCTAGCAAAGCATCCTCTGACTAAGCTAGTTCAGCTACTTTAATATAATATTTTTGCCAGACTAGCTGTAAAGCTAGGCAGCAAACAGTGGCAGTATGGTGCTGTCCACAAATCTGGCTTTGAACAAACTAATACGGATACATTATGTAGTATGTTGCAATACTGGGTTTGGTCAAGGTATCAGAGGCGTGTATGTTTGCTCCTCTCCTACAAATACAGCCTGTTTCTCAGCAGGACTAATTAGTACGGGTACTAAGTTGATGCAATTGTTTCCATTTCTTCTGGTTTCTGGACTGAAGTTTCAGAAACTAACTTCTGGATATATTTGCAGGATGTAAAGATGCTCTTTGGTAAGCAGAATACTGCATCAGTATGGCTGGTCATCTTCCAATGACCAATGTAGTTTAGTCAACACCAACTTTTGTATCTGAAAGGTGCTGAAATAGATACACTCTTCAGTACAAATAGCAGCCTTTTAAGGCTTTCCTTACATAGCCTACTATTCATCAGATACAGAGAACATATAGCTTCTTCAGTCATGGGGAATTGAAGAGTTGGGGTCTGGCTGGATGAGCTAATTTATAGCAGAAGATAAATGTGTTTAATATAATCAAGTCTTTTCTGTATATTTGGAATACGACATCCTGAGTTTAAATTATTATTCTCATCATAAAGTCCACATGCATAGCTTTCCCTGTTGCTTTCCATATTGGCTTTACAGAAATCCAGTAGATCAATATTACATATGGGGTATGAATTCTTTCTAGGTCATTTTAAACCAAAGTTGTAGAAATTCCTTTGAGGAAGTCAGTTCTACTCAAGAGTCTTAGATGGAAAAGACAGACAAACAAATTGAATGTTTTGTTAGTATATGAAAATGTTGTTTACTTTTCAGTACAGTCAAAGTGATTTCTTCTTGATTATCTTTCTGGCTACCTGTATATATTTTTGTGAGGATTTATTTGTTTTATATGATTTTCAGTGCTATAGAAATTTCATGTGATTACTTGTATGATGGTAATAAGAAGGATACACTTACATCTGAGTGTAATGCAAAGGCAGAATTGTGTTCAAAAGAAACCACAAAGATGACTGCTTTTCTAATAAAAATTTCCTTAAGACTTTCAGGAATACTAAATATTTTTTTACTTTATTTTCAGAAATATTTTGAAAGTGCAAATAATACAGTGTGTTTTATTAAAATGGTTATAATGTTAACCTTTTGCTTGGTTTTTCATACCTCATAACTGACTCATGGAATAATGCAGAAGACTCAATCTCAAACAGAAAAAGGTGAAGAAAAAGTGGGTTTGTGCATAACTCTTGTTGCAAACATCGTCTGACTTTCCAGCATGTTGGATTTTTTCCCCATTGCCAATTACAGAAGATTAAAGTTTCCTTATCAGCTGGCCTGCTTGGTTCTCTAGGGAAATTAAGAAGCCTTGTTACTTTTTCTTTTTTTAAATATTGCCTGTTCAAAAATACAGAATGATTCAATACACAGAATAGAGTCTGAAAAACAGTCACAATAGCTGCTATGGATGGCAGCCTCTTTTCACCAAAAACTTCCAGCAGAGTTCTCTTAATTTATGTTTCTCTCATGTCTAGACCAATGCCATGTACATGAAGTTTCTTGTTATTTAATTTCATATTTAGTATTTAAACTTTATAGATGTGGGTTGTGTGTGTGTTTGTGAGCACTGAGAAATAAAAATCTTCAGTATTTTTGAATGGTTTGTTAAAAATATTGCCCTGTTCACTGGGAACTTGTTTCTTTCATATCTGAGGTACCTGCATCTGAGCTATTTGTCCTAGTTTCTCTGTATAGTCCTGGGGTACGGGGGGGGAAACAAGTAACGTCAAATATGATTCATGTCCTAAAGGAAGCATCTTTAGGATGTGAGGAGTGATGTACTTGAAGCAGGTATTTGTCTTCAGTAATTTCAAAGGGTTACCAAGGTGATCAGATCATATACATGAAAAAAATCTCACTGGTGCTTTCAGTTAAAGTAGTCTGGTCCCATACACCTCTAGCATTCCCATACATTATTGGCCCCAAAAATGTTAAAAGACTGGCATTGAAGCAAATTGCCAGGTACTTGCTTTAAGAGTTGGAGAGTTATAGTAGCTGGATGAGGGAATAGGATAAGCCAATTAAGGTAACTTTGTTAAATTTACATCACTGATAAAGCATTGAATATCAGGTCTCTCTGTATGAAAACAGAACATTCAGGTCCAGTTCAATTGCTACTTTGTCTGTGTTTCTGTAATAAATGGTAAGAACTTCTTACTGAATTGACTTTTGGTGTCCTTCACTCTTACTTTAAAAAGTAATCTAAACCAACTGTAAATTTGCAAGGGTGAGATTTTTTTTTTAAATTGAAGTTGCTGTTTCAAGCTGCAGCTGTTAGAATGTTAAATGTGATAGCATAGCCTGTTTCAGTGTGGTGAGGTTTTTTTAGTTTCGATATCTTGATATTTATTTGCTGGTTCATTCCTGTGTTCCCTATTTCATTTGAGCATTGGTGCATTTACATACCTGTCATTAAATGCATATTCCCAGGTGCTTCTTGGCTTGGTCCTTTCACTGAATAATGCTTCCACAGCCCCTACTGTGTCTCTACCAAATGCTGAGGACACATTTAACTAAAAAACATTAAAATTTGCTAGAAACAAGAGCGAGATCACGTGGCTGGATTTCTGCAATTTAAACAAACCAAGGGAGCCAAACTTCTGTCATGTACCACCATGTACATGCAGCAGGTGCCACTAGTAATGGCACCTACCACCCAGACTCGGTGCTGGGCTGCATGATAAAGTGAAGTGGTTGTACATAGGTGTAATGTTATGAACTAACACAGCAACCTGGACCCTGTGCTTTAAGGAAAAAGGACCATATAGTCACTACAAAGAAGAGGATGTGCACAGCTGCATGGGCTATCAAGCACTGGAGGACTGATGACATTTGTGTTAGAGACCTGCACTGCAGTGTTGTGGCATGGGTGTTCAGTGTGTGTCAGTAATGATACATGTCAAATGGTTCAGGGCTTTTTAAAATAAATATTTTTGTAGGAAAAAATCCCTACAGGTACTGTGTAGCTTGTGATTTCTGAGCTGAACTTTTTTTTATGTAGTGTTAATCATTTAGATTGCCAGTGATATGTTCCAGCTGAGCAAGAAGTAAATACATTTGTAATTAAGTCATGAAATAAATCTGCATTTTGCTATCTCTTTTTTTGCATAGATTTTAATTGTGACAATGGTGTTTATTTTTGTAGTAAGTTTTTGATTCAGGGTTCTGCTAAAGGCTAGGAAGAAAATCTTAATGGGCCCAGTAGATTGGCACTGGGACATACAGGAAGATGTTCTCTTAGAGTAGCAGTTCAAAATCTTGATTCAGCATGATTATATTAATGTAAAATGTGTGTGCCTAAACAACAAAGAAAGTAATAGAATATGTAAATTAATTCAACCTCTAAAACAATAAAATACAGAAAGCAAAGCAGGAGCTACTGCGTCAAATGCCGAGCAATCTTTTTGTCCGCCACAATCTGATTTGTTACCAGGTGTGCAACAAGCCAATAATTACACACTCAAGAGAGACACTGATTATTTATTTCAGAGTTGCACAAGCTTGGGTGCTTGGTGGTATCCCACTAACCAAGCAACCATCTATCAAAACCTTTTACTACCTATATATTTTAGCAAACAAAGGAATTAGTGTTCCATGGCTACAGGTTACATAGTTCTCGTAGTAATTAGTACTCTGTCTGCTGTTGGTTAATGATTCTCTTGCTTCTCATGCTTATTAGTCCACATGCTGAGTCTTTATCTTCTTTTGGGTCGGTGGGTTCCTTGGATTGGTTGTCACGATCTCCCCCTGCCAGAATTACGTTTTACCCAGTTGGAGCTGATGAACACAGCTGGTGACTTGGGTTTATTAGTTTCTTCCTTTTCTTGGAAGTTCTGCCAGATGTCTTTGTGGCCCATAAATTCTGCATTCTTTGAGTCCACTATCACTGGTGCATCCTTCTTTCCAAGCTTTGTTAAGCTCCCCCTAGGTGTGAGATCACTGAAATATGTCAAGCCCTAAGCTTTAACAAGGCAATTGTACCAACAAATAATTTGTTTTTCTAACACATGGACATCACTTAGAGCTTGCTTGTTAGCTGTCTGTTTCACGGTCTAAATCTCCCTTCTTGTTGACTAGGCTTGAAAGTATACAAAGATCAAAAATCAAAGAACATCCTTTCTTAAGAAAATTTGTACATGTTCCACATTTTGCAACAATCTTACCCAATGTTAGAGGTGCAATAGAATCATTCAATGCTAATTGTGTAAGAAAGTGAATAATCTGTAATTGATGCAACCCAGCTTCCAATTCGTGACTAGTCAAGGATGAGAGACCAACACCATAATATTACTTGCTGTCCTGATAACCAGGCTACAGAATGGTGCTTTTATGTGCCAGACAGAATCATAGAATATCCTGAGTTGGAAGGGACCCACTGGGATCATCGAAGTTCAACTCCTGGCCTTGCACAGAATGGCCCTAAGAATCACACGATGTACCTGAGAGTGTTGTCCAAATGCTTCTTGAATTCTGACAGGCTTGGTGCTGGGGCCACTTCCCTGGGGAGCCTGCTTCAATGCCTGGCCATCCTATGGGTGAAAAACCATTAATCTAATACGCAGCTTAAACCTTGCCTGACACAACTTCAGGCCATTCCCTCGGGTCCTGTCACTAGTCAGCAGAGAGAAGGTAGCAGTGCCTGCCCCTCCACTTCCCCTCTGTGAGGAGAAGCCATAGACTGCTTTGAGGTCTCCCCCATCTCCTCCACACTGAACAAACCAAGTGCCTTCTCCTAGTATGGTTTCCCCTCTAGATTATCCACCACCTCTGTAGCCCTCCTTTGGATGCTCTCTAAGAGCTTAATATCTTTCTTATACTGTGCTCCCAAAACTGCACACAATATCCAAGGTGAGGCCGCCCCAGGGCAGAGCAGAGCCGGACAATCCCGTGTTCGACCAGCTGGTGATGCTGGTGCCTGATGGCCCCCAGGACACGGTTGGCCCTCCTGGCTGCCAGGGCACTGCTGACTCACATTCAACTTGCTGTGGACCAGGACCCCCAGGTCCCTTTCTGCAGCACTGGTAAGTAAGTACTAAATCGTTCTGTATCGGTGCATAAGGGAACATCACTCTTACTCCTGCCAGCACATTCCTTTTCTTACAGTGATTCTACTGTGTGGAGCCTTCACATGCTTTGCTGAAAAGCAGGCCAAGCCCTACGGAGCCAGCCTGAGCGAGTCCTCGGTCGGGACCTGGAAGCTGCCAGCAAGGGGCAGTGAACAGAAAGGCGCTTGGCACCCTCCAAGTGTAAAACTCGTGCCTCAGCAGGCTCAAGACCAGTCTCCGCCTGAGCCAAAATCCCTTCTTACCGAGTAGTCAACAGCGTCTATAAAATAATAAGGCAGTTTTTAAAGCTCTTTAAGAGTCAGACTGGCTGCCTAAGTTGCACTGCTCGCTGCACGTTTGTTCCGGCCTCCAGTAGGCGAGGCCCCGACCCGGGGTTTGGGGCAGCTCTTCCCGGGAGTGCCGGGCGCTGCTGCTGCTGCTCTGGCAGTCGGCCCGCCTGCCCCGCTCTCCGGTCACGGCTGCCCCGCTCTGCCCCGGCTCCAGGCCCGGCTGCCTCTCTCTGCCCCGGCTCCGGGCCCGGCTGCCCCGCTCTGCCCCGGCTGCCCTGCTCTGCCCCAGCACTGGGCCCGGCTGCCCCGCCTTCCCGGCTCCGGGCCCGCCCTGCCCCAGCTCCCGCCGGCCCGCCAAGCACGCCCCGTCCCCTGGCACCGGCACCGGGGTGCTGCCCGGGCCGCGGAGGAGGGAGCGCGGGCAGGCACCGCCCCGCGGCCCGCTCCGCCCCGCCGCCTACTCCCCGGAGAGGCGCCCCGGGACGGGCAGAAGGCGGTGAGCGGAGGCGGGTGTGGCGGTGCGGACACAGCGGCAGCACTGGCGAGTGAGTGCCCGGGGCGAGCGCCGCGGGCCGCGCAGGGCCGGGCCAGGCTGGGCAGGACAGGCCGGGCCGCCCTCCCTGCCACGTGACGCGCTGCCCCCCGTGGGGAGCGGAGACCGGGGAGCCGGGGGAGCGGCACAGGGTGCGGGTCAGGGCGCTGCGGCACCGGCGGGGAGCAGCCCTGCGGCCGGGCTGCGGGCTCTCTCAGGCCGCCCCAGCTCGTCCGGGACAGCCGAGCGCGGGCAGAGCTGTCCCTGCGGCCGAGCGGCCGAGGCGGTGACAGTCTCGCATTCTCCTGGTGGCCACAAGTGTATGGCCAGACTTGGCGAACGAAGATTTGGGAAGGGCTCTCCCCACGTGGGTGTGTCCCTCCGAGCGTGTGCAGTGGATTCTTTAGGTGAGGCACAGCGTGCACAGAACTGGCCCATCGTTTAAGTCCTGAGGTTCATCTGCCACGGCCAAGCGAGCTTGGACAGTGACAGTGAAGTCCTCGGGACTGTCACAACACCCGGTACCGACCGGGGCTGACCCTACTGAGCATCCGAGATGGGATGGGATGGGATGGCAGGGAGGCTTGAACTGCCAGGGGATGGTCCCACTGAGACTTGAACTCAGGTCCTTGGGATTCGGAGTCCAGAGTGCTCTCCTTTACACCACGGAACCGCCCCGGGCACAGGTGTAAAGGTCTGTTAACTACTGCGATCCCAGCTCGGGGGTAGAAACTGGAATACTTTTTTATAAACACGCAATTTTAGGCAGGACATGCTAATAAAGAGAATGGGTATGTTAATCAGGGGAAGGCGTATGTTAAACTAGGGAGTCACACAAGGTCCTGCTAGGTTGCACAATTGGTTAATATTTTCTATAACAGGGGGAAGGAGACCAAGGGGTTTCAGCATGGTCTGATAAAATTATGGCAAAACTACTTCTTTATCCCGAAGCAAGAGACAGGTTCATCTCATGGTAGAACATCAACAGGTCTTGTGAGGGACTTTAGTCTTCAAGTGGTAGGATTTCTCTCAGCCGCTGTTGACCAAGGTTTTGTGCTTAAACTTACTAGTTCTTTTTCTGCTGATCGCTGAATTTCGATGCCTTACAGCCAGGCACATCCTCCAAACACAGTTGTTCATTATGAGCCAAAGACTCGTTTTAGTAACATACCTTCGCCTTGGTAATGGGTTAGGGGTGATGTGCATTTGAAGAGCCAATAACTGAATTAAAAGGGAAAAGAGAAAGGAAATAGGTAACATACAAGAAGAGAAGTTGTGACAATTGATAACTGTCTATACCTGTCAAATGATAGGTGTCCCTGCCCATGGCAGGGGCTGGGAACTAGATGATCCTCAAGGCCCCTTCCAGTGCAAACAATTCTATGATTCTATATCCTTACAAGATGACACTTAAGAGCATTTTTTGCCTACATTGCTTAGACCAGAATGTTGGGCGTTTGATTTTGTTTTGTTGGGTTTTTTTAAAATCCTCCTAAGGATTTAATTTTGCTATATTTTCATTTCCTGCCTTTCCTGTATCCTTTTCCATTATAGAGTTATGTCAAACTTTTGGTTTTGAGTTAAGGTTCATTTAGTTGTGTCTGTGTTAACTCCAGACAATTAACTTCCTCATTTTTTGCTTCAGGAATTTTTTAATTTGCTGCTTCTGTAATTTTGCCATGCTTTGAAAATATCAAGGTAGCAAAGCAACTTACATAGAGCGTAATGTACAGAGACACAACTGTAAATATCTCCATGACCAAGTTGTTTCATGTTGAACTCTGTGATATATACTCTAGTTATATACTCTCTAGTTTAAGCAGTCAGTCAACCTGGAAAAGCAATTTCTTGACAATTAAAATGGTTGATAGTGTGACAAAGGCCATTAAGAGAGGCATCTCTGAACAAAAAATGGGCATATTTCCATCGTTCTTCTCCCCTCCCCCTGAGAAAAGCCTTACAAACCTACACTGTGTCTCTAAAATGTATTTATCCTTGGCTGGCACTCATCTCCTGCCCTCGCTCCATCATAGCTGTCAAACTCCTGTGAACACTAACATGTCTTGTTATCTAAGTGTAGTACAGCATTCTCCTGCCATGGGTAAATAGAAGCTAAACACAACATATGTTTTTGTTACTGTCGGTCTCAAAACCTGAATTGTCAAGGGTGTTACATGGTAAGCAAAACAAAAAATGGTCTTTCCATACATTGCTAATATTTTTAAATCTTCACCCTACTGCTGACAAATACTAACTACTTGATTGTGCATCATACTTCATTTTCCTTGGGTTCTTGCAGCACATTTGTTCCTCACTTTCCAAATTGCTGTGGTGTTCTGCATCAGCTTTGAGCTTGGTCGTGAGTTGGTTTTGATGCCACTGGAATACTGAACAGAGCTTCACCTAATGACAGAAGGGTTTGTGTCGTGTTGTTGATACGTGTCAGGTCACCTGCTGCTTGTAGTTTTTCTTTTGGTGACTTTATGTGTGTGATCAGAGTTTTCTGTTGCTCATTTTCTCAAGGTAGAAGTATTGCTTTGAATGCTTCATTTACTGCAATGTCTGCTTCTTATCCTTTAGAAAGGATCACCATGTCAATTCATGCTTTCCTTGGCTGATTTTTGACATGGAATGCTAGGTGCCTCTGGGGAGTGGAGGGCACAAACCAGGCCTGGTTTGCACAAGACATGCTGCTGTCTCTGCCACCCACTGTTCTGCTGAGAACAGCCTCTTCCTTGAAAAAGCATCATCTGGCATTGGCTTTAGCCCTGCTCGGAGGGAGAGGCTGGGCTAGGTGACCTTCAAAGGTCCCTTCAACCAACGTTCCTTTGAGTCTGTCTATGCATTCTCATAATTCGAAATAGTAACCCAACTGCCATTTCAAAAGAAGTTTCTTCTTGAAAGTTATTTCCATCTGACTGCTGATGTAACCACAGTTTTTGCCTGTTCTCTTGTTCTTATGGTTGTGTTTTTTCTTCTTGGGGAATTTCTGGGAGTGAGGGTACGTGACCTCCTGGTCTGTATTGTCCATTTCCAAGTGTAAGTACTGGCACAAAGGTGTAGTCACATAGGGGTATCATGAAGTGAAATAAGAATAATAAATTCCAGGGGCATGTTGTAGCGTTTGCCTTCTGCTGCAAGCTCTAGGACACTTTGATTCTCTGGTGGATTAACCAAATTACTTTTCTGTGTAATCCTGAACGCCATCAGTAGTTACTGTTGGTAGAGGAAAAATACACTGCATTTCACTGTAGTTTTTGTCATTTCTTTTTTGAAGCAGTGCACTTTTCTATTCTTCCCTATTCAAGTCTTCTTGCATGTTTCTCAGGCTCTAAAAGTATACATTCTTTGAACTTGAACCTGATCAAATAATTGTCATAACTCTCTTGATTTAAGTAGAATTGAATGTGTAACTTGCATGACATTTTAAGTGATGTGAACTGCTTAAGCAGAGAGCATGTGCTATAACAGGGTGCATTTTCTATATGAAATGATGCTACCATTCATTTTCTCATCTTTCAAAACATTTTTTGCAGCATTCTGACAGAGAGGGTAAGTATTGCATAGATAATTCAGTAAGAGACAGGGGAAATGGATGGACCAGTCATGTCATTGAGTTAGCAAATGTAATACCCTTTTCATTCTGTCTCTCTAAAGAGGGTGTTTAATACCTTTTTTCTTCAAAGATAGAACTATTCAGGCAGTAGTAAATCACTGTACTTAAAGCAAAATATGTGGCTATCTAGAATTTTCTGCTTTTTTTTACTCCAAAGGTTTAATTACATTTTGTGGACCATGCCACATACAGTGCTCTTTTCCCCACTTCCAATTAACGCTAAAGAAGGACAGACTATACCAGGATAATATCATGTCCTATTGATTTACCATTACAGTGTTGTTCAAGAATGGCCTTTACATTAAGATTTTTGGCCACTGTGATTTCTTTAAGTGTGTCAGCTATTTTCTCTTAACACCTTGAGAAAACACATTCACTATCACTGTCACTCCTGATTTCTGTGTTTTACAAGACACCTCTTCTCCTTTGGAGTTACCCACATAACCACCTCACTCTGCAGTGTTTTGACTGTAATTGCTCATGACCTTTACTAACAGCCAGTATTACCATTGTATTGCTGACATGCTGACAGAAGTTCTTGGCTGTGTAGAATTGCTTTTTCTCATCCTTTCCCTGAAGCACTGGGGTTGTTTTCAGTGCTGTGTGTTGCTACTAACTGGAGGGGAAATCATCCCACCCATGCCAGGCTTCAGCTGTTTGAGAGTATCTGTATTAGGACAATGCTGCAGTTTGAAATATATGTGCTATCAAATAATACCAGAGTAGTTGCAAGTCTGTTTGTCTTCTTTCCCTCCCCTCATTTTGTCTAGCCTGATACAGCCCCATGACTTTTATCTCAGTAAAATTCAGGTCAGAAGGGACCTTGTGAGTCACTAATCCAACCTCCTTATTCCGAGCAGGGTCTTCTGTGTGGGCAGACTGTGTTGCATTTTATCCAATGGATCTTGAAAACCTACAGGGATAGAGACTACAAAACCCCTCTGGGCAGCTTGCTTCAATTTTTGTCTGCATCATGAGAACCCTTTTCCTTGAATCAAGCTGGGGCCTCTCTTGTTCTGGTTTATACTGATGCTGTGATAGACGCCAACAAAACAGGACTCTGAGCCACGTTAGTATGGGATAAGATAAAAAGTAAAGTCCTTTAATATCACAGGCCTACGGCCCACAGGAATACATGATGACATGCACTTGCTCCTCAAGCTCTAGTTTCCATAGCTTTTATAATATGGTTCACCCAATCATTACTTTACACATTTCTTGGTCCAGCCCCGGTCCCACCCCTGTTCCAACCCCCCAGGAACTGAGGCTGGGGTCGGTGAGACCCTCTGTCTTCATCATCTCTTCTTCCTCGGGCACACAAAGGGCTTTTGGAGTTCTTCCAGTGTTCTGATTTCTGGGTCATCCTGCCCTGTGTTTATGTCTTGTTCTGCAGGCCTTCTGATAGTTGTCAGCATTCTACCTTGCAGAGAGTCTAAACAACTAAAAGAACTTGAGCTACTGATAAGTGGCAGAGGTTGGCATGTATAAACATTGAACTTAAGCTGCTAGTATTAACTTACTAAAAATTTACTTTGCTACAGCTACAAGTACTTTTAAAATCTATAAAAATGAAAAATCAAAAATCAAAACCCCCTTCGGTATCAATACCTATTGTTCTTTTCAACGCTGGCATGCACCACTGTGAAGAGCCTGGCTGTGTTTCCTGGTTAATCACCTCACAGGTGTGGGAAGACTGCTTTAGCTCACCCCAAAGCCATCTCTTCTCAAGCTGAACAGGCTGTTTCCTGAGCTGCTTTTCACAAAGCCAGTGTCTTGCTCCATGACCACCTGAAAGTACTGCAGTTTGTTCAGATTTTTGCTTGTTTGGGGCCAAAACTGCATGCAGTATTGTAGGTGTAGTCTAGTGAGTGTAAAGTAAAGGGAGTTGTCGCTTTCCTTAATCTGCTGGTCATGTTGCCATTAATACAGTGCAGGGTGCTTGCCTCCTTGGTGCTTCCTTTGCTCAGCAAGGTGTATTGGTGAGTCTGAAGGTAAGGATGAGCAAGGTAAATCACTGGGATGTCAGAGGAAATGTGAATCCCAGACAGTATCATCTTCACTGCTCTACTGGACTTCCGGCTGAGTCTTGGCTCCAACAACAGTCAGGATTGTAGCATTCCTGTTAGTGGGGAAGGAGACACAGATGCTCCTTTGTCATCACATATCTAGAAGTCGTGCTTGTTACTTACATCTTCCCCAAGTCTCAGGAATACTTGTTGGCATTATGTTACTTTCTGGTAAAAGTATCAAACACAATATAAATAGTGGTGTAAAAGACTTTTTTCTCTAAAATCCTTTCTTTTGCTGCTGATCTGGACTCAATCTTCTATAGTTTTTCTTCTGTATCTCTCCATATCTGGGCCTGTTTAATCTGGAGAAGAGTTGTCTGAGAGGGGACCTCATCAGTGTCTATAGGTATCTGAAGGGAGGGTGCCAAGAGAATGGAGCCAGGCACTTCCAGGTGGTACCAAACAGCAGGACAAGATGCAGCAGGCAGAAACTGATGCAGAGCAAGTTCTGTCTGAATATATGGAAGAACATCTTTACTGTGTGGTTGACCATCCACTGGAACAGGTTGCCCAGAGAGGCTGTGGAGTCTCTCTCATTGGAGATACTCAGGAACCATCTCTGGATGCAATCCTGTGCCATGTGCTTTGGATAACCCTGCTTGAGCAGGGAAGTGGGACCAGGTAACCCACTGTGTTTCCCTTCCAGTTTGACCCATTCTGTGATTCTCTGATATCCTGGGTATCAACCTGTACCTCTGCTGCTGCCTTCTGCATCTCAGAGATTTAAAGTTGTCTACTGAAGTAGTGAAATATGTCAATTAATACATTTTGCCTTCTGGTAGGCAGACTAGTTTATGCACAGGACTTTAAATGACTACGGTGTTATTGTTTCTGCTGACACACACTGCTGATGAGAGTCGTGAGTTTGTTCCTCCACTGCCCCGCTCTGTAGTTACTTCCTTGGATGACAGACTTGCATTTGAAATGTGAGTTTCATTTGTAGTTGCTGGCAAGAGATTGAGCTGACATCTCTTCATATCAAGTGGTGAAGCCTGAATGGCCAGCCTAGATTCTGAGCTTTAGGAAATTAAGGTGAGGTAGGTGAATGCTACCTTCTAGTTCATCAGAAGTTATTAATAAAATTCTTTCTGAATTCTTTTACATCAAACCCAAGTGTTTGTTGTTTAATTGCATATTGAACAGGCTAGGGTATGGACACTGATTTTTACCTCTAAAATCGGTATGTAATTCTAATTAAGTCTATGGATTCTGTGCACTGCAGTTTCTGTAAGTAACAGTTTTGTTCTTACTTGGATCTCACAACGTGTGAATTTCTCTAGAAATCAAAGCTAACAGGTTAGATTATTTCCCATCAGGGGAAGCACAGTCCATATATACAGCAATACTGAAAGCTTGAAGGAAAATAGAAATAAACCAATTTTCTGCGAAACATTGCTGAGAAAAACGATCTTGAAAGTGAGATTGTAAGTAGTGAGTGAGAAATAAGGGTCTGGTTCTGGTTTTGTGTTGGAGGAATGTTGTTTGCAGTGAACTTGAATGACAGATAGACCTAGTGATGAATGGGGGCTTCAATGTGAGATGAGAGCAAGGCCATATTATTCTACAATATTATATAACAGCTTCATTAGAAGAAGCTATGGTTTGTTTTAATGTGAAAGGAAGTGGTAGGTAGATAGGCCAAAGTACATAAAAGACTTCGCTTGAAGTTTTAATCCTCTTGTCTTTAATTTTGCTTTTTTAATTCTTTAGCTCTTTTAATGCTTTTGTTAGCTCTACCTTTTTGAAGCTAATTTAACTATTGGCATGACCTGTCTATTCATTGTGAGTGCTGGAGTAAAACATTTCCAATTCTAGTAACACATTGCGTGTACTTCAAGATTGAAGGAAAATGTTTAAGGCTGTTTAGTCATTGATTTTGCATCTATACTCGCAATTCCTAAACTAGAAGTTACAAAATAATTGGTATCACAAGAAAGCAAGCTTGCAGACTCGAGTGGTTTGCAAGTCCATATGTGTGATGGGGAAGCTGTTGCCCAGTAAATGTGACTGGTTCTCTGTCAGCATCTTTACAGGTGTCCAGTGAAGGGATAATGGCCTGTTTCTGGGGCTCTCCCAAATTTTATCTTGTAAAACACCATGGAATTGCTTTTGCCCATGCAGTCCATCTCCATGCTGCTGTACACCAGCCTTCTGTTTGTCCTCCTGCATAACTCCTGCCTGCCTTTTGCTATAACATTCTTCTGGCTCCTGTTATGTATTTCCCTGGGCTCAAGGGGTTAGGAGACTATGCTGGCAGGTGTGAAATGGGTGCCGGAGTGCGCACTCTTGTAGGGATTTACCCAACGCAGCTCACCTGGAATGAGAAGAAATTGTTCTGCAGAGACGCAGCAGGTTCTTGTTGGTGTTTCAGTTTGGGGGAAAATGGGAATCTGTAACGGTTTCGGAAAAGAAGATACATGTTAGGAGTCCCAGTTCTGGGCCCCTCAGTTCAGGAAAGATATTGAGGTGCTGGAGCAGGTCCAGAGAAGAGCAACAAGGCTGGTGAA
>JAWWLZ010000001.1:80373778-80415477 GCA_035041345.1 Poliocrania exsul | reverse complement strand
GCCAGGGGACGGTCCCACTGAGACTCGAACTCAGGTCCTTGGGATTCAGAGTCCAGAGTGCTCTCCTTTACACCACGTAACATACTGGAAACCACCTGGTTTGTAAAGTAAAATCCTTCACAAAAGCTGTTAGAGTGTGTCCAGAGCAGGGCAACCAAGGTTATGAAAGGCCTCGAGGGCAAGACTTAAAACAAGTGGCTGAGGTCAGTTGGCTTGTTCAGCTTTGAGAAGAGAAGACTGAGGGGAGACCTCATAGCAGTCTACAGCGTCCTCAGGAGGGGCAGCAGAGAGGGAGGTGCTGATCTCCTTTCTAGTGACCAGCGATAGGACACGAGGAAATGGAATGAAGCTGCATCAGAGAAAGTTCAGATTGGAGATTAGGAAAAGGTTCTTCACTGAGAGGGTGGTCAGTCACTGGAACAGGCTCCCTAGGGAAATGATCATGGCACCAGGCCTGCCAGAGTTCAAGGAGCACCTGAACAATGCTCTATGTCATATAGGTTCATTTTAGGTAGTCCTTTGAGTAGTGGAGAGTTGGACCTTACAGGTCCTTCACAACTTGAGGGATTCTGATTCCTTTATTGCCTTCAAATGATGAGTCCCCAGAACTTCTTGTCTGAGGTCCCCAAGCATATGTTTTTGCACTTTGTATCATTAAAAGCCATCTTATTTCAATTATACAGTTCATAGGCCATCTAATGTATCTGCAGCATGACCCAGTGCTCCTCTGGATGCATCACACACAGATGTGGTAGGCACGCAGCTACTTGCTGTGGCAAAACCACTAATAAATAAAACAACATTGATTCCTGTGGAATATGACTGGTAACTTCTGTCTATGCTTATTACTTCTTATTTTATTACAGTCCATTAAAAAAAAAAAATCTTCCCTTAATTAGCTCCTTGTTCATAGACAGTTCTTCTCTATGCCTTGGTCTGGAGATATTCTCACTGCATATTAAATAAGGGACACCAAGTCCATTGTGTTATCCTTGTCCAGGCAGGTTGGTTAATGACACTAGCCAAGCTTTTTTGCATTCAGAGCCACATTGCATATTATTCCCCTTCTCATTTACTTCCAATACTTAATTCTGTTCTTCTTCCTTTATTTAGTAACAGAAATTCCTTCTCAAAGGTCACTAAAGGAGTCTGCAGAGCATGTATAAAGCTATTTTCATTAATGTATTTTTTTTAAATAAGTGGCTCATAAAATGTCTGTATAACTCAGATGAATATTATCTAATGACTTCCTGTTACAGCCTGAAACGTGGTTTAAATGCCTTTCATTAAAACTTCCTTCCAGGCATCCTGGACTCTGCTAAGGAGAACTTGAATTTAGAGTAAGTTCTACATGCCATTGTAAAACCAAAATAGCTTTATTTGCAATGCCAAACATATATCTATGTAGAGATAGGTAATTATTTCCATTTGTAATTCTTGTGAGACTCTTGCGGCTCCGGGAGAAGATTTAAGGGCTTGTGTAGCTGGTTTTTCTCATTCTTCAGTAAATACAGACCTGTGTTAAATTTTGCATTAGACTACAGAACCTGTTTCTGCATTAGAGACCAAACCACTCTTTACCTGAAAGCAAACATTTAATTCCACATATCCTTATAGGACACATAAAAATTAGAGATTTCTTGTCTTCTTATCTTTGACTCTACCAGGCAGAAGCATATTTGAGATTTTGGTCAGTTTGTTTTCTGGATTTGAAAGCAATTACTTCAGTGCCTTGCTGAGTGCAATTTCAGGCCTTTTTGGATGTCCCCAGAATATGTATTTGTTTCTTCTGTGTAGAAGATAGGAGGCCAATAAATGTACTTACTTTGGGATAAGGATGCTTTCCTGTTGATAAAGGAGGGACGTATGTTTCAGATTTCATTGCAGGACTTTGCAAGTGTTTCTTGGAGAACAAAAATCGAGCCCAGGACAGTTGAAATAATGTGTTATAATATGTGACTTTTTATTTGTTCTGTAGTAAACTTGGTACTAATTTCTAAACAGGAGTGATATGCCTCAGTGGGACTGAAGTAATTATAGACATCTGTTCATGGTTCTTTGTAGTTGTGATTTGGTTTTATGTTTTGGTTTGTATTTTCTTACCTTTTATTATATTAGAAAATGATGGAAGGGATTTGTTGCTGAGATATGGATTGGGTTTTTATTTCTGACTTGTATTAAGCTGCAAGCTGAAATTCACTTAAATCATTTTATTAAATAAACATAGCTTATCAGTGTAAGACTTGGATAGACATTTAATTAGTAAGGCAAATAAAATAACTGTAGTGAATTAGAATAGAATCACAAAATCATTTCATTTGGAAAACACCTTTAATATCATCAGGTCTAACCATTAATCCAGCACTGCCAAGTCCAACACTAAACCATGTCCCTAAAGCACCACATCTGCATATCTTTTAAATACCTCCAGGGATGGTGACTCCACCAGTTCCCTGGGCAGCCTGTTGAGCTGATTTATTTTGTTACCAGTATGTCACATGTTAAATATTATGCTTTTCCACACATTTGATTCATGGACTGAAAGGCTTGTGTAAGCCTTCCTTCTTAAAAAAAAAAGAAATATTCCACTTTTCCTTCCGTGCACCTTTAGTAACCTTAGTTGTGGTCCTCTAAATGTCAGCAAAGGTACTATTGCTACCTAGTGGCATACATAAAAATAAAAAAAGCATTAAGGTTATTATATCTTCTGTGAGTATTGCTACACTGTGTTGTCCACTACCCCTTCTGAACCTCACAGAATTTGTATGATCCTGCTTCACTGCAAATGTGCATGGCCATTACACCACACTATCTGTACCCTTTGTGGTAGAATATATAAAATAGTGTTTGCATTTAGAGCTGGCGATTCCTCCAGTACAGCTGGTTTTAACCTTCCTCTCTCCTTTTCCATGGGCCAGTAACACTCTACAAGCCAAGCATAGCTCTATGTGGAAAATCTTTGTGTGTGTATGTATGGGTGCAGTAAATGCATGTGAATTACCTTTGTTTGCCCTTAAAAGCAGCCTGTAGTTTCCCTGGGAATCACAGGTTGAAAAACCCAGGCTTTTGGGGTTTCCTGGTGTTTCGTTTCTGCTGTGTTGGTCAGAGGCTTGTGTTCTAGTAGCTGGTCCTTGCTGGTGTAGGCAGTGGTTTCTGGAGGGAAAAAGCTGCAGTGTAATGTGTCACTGTTCCCAGATTTATACCTGCATTTTTCTGTTTCGCTCATTTAGCGGAGCAGATTCTGTTCCCTGCACATCTGGGCTTTCGTTTGTTTTTAGTGAGGTTTGGGAAGCAGCATGTTGCAGAGACCTCTCCACATGGTGCTCCAAAGCTCTGGCACCTTGATGCATCCCAGGGAGACATCCTGCTGCCTCCTGTGCAGCCGCTGGCTGGAGCGGCCTCCGCTCTGTGTTTGGGCTGTCCAGCTGCCGGCACTCCCAGTCAGCCCCATGGCGAGGCCCAGGAGGCACCACCAGGCCCTCGTGGGGCTGCCGGGTCTCACCGGGACAGCACATCTCGCCCGCAGCCCCGGGCTGTGGCACCTCCAGGGGGCTGAAGCACAGGCATAGGATGGCTCCCAAGCCACGGGCCCTGCCTGTGGGAGGCTGCTTTTGCTCAGCAATGGGGTTTTATGGAACATGTCCCTTCCAGGCTCAGTCGCGCTCCCGAGGGATGGTGCTGTGCCATGATCAGGACACCTCTCCCCTCCTCAAAGCATCATTGTGCAGCTGTTTCCTCATTTCCCTTGTGGAAAGGCACCTCACGATCCCACACAAGGCCCCATCTTTTCTCTCTTCCCGTTCTCTCTCTCACCATCCTTTCAGTGTAGAAAAACACATTCCCATGCTTAGGTACTCAAAGTGTTTGCTGTGTTTCACAGGCCGGGATGCTCTTCTGGTCCAAACCAGCAAACTGACTGCTCTGAGTATTGGCATGTAAATTAATGTGCTGACCTTGCAGGGAACCCATCCAAGCTGCAGGCTGTGTCCCCAGTTTCAGGATGTCGGTGGTTTGAAACTCTGGGCTATGTTCTGCATCTCAATGACAGAAACCACTTCAAATTCATGGTAGCATAGCAAGGCTGCCCTATCAAAAGTTGTTTTTCTACTTTTTTCCTGTAACAGCAATCTGGCATTTACAGCTAAAGCTCCGTTCTTGTAGGTTGTTTGGTTTTTTCTTTTGTGTAGATAGAACAGTTTAAGCACTGATGCTAAAGGTGCAAAGATGAGATACGGGTATGTATATAATTTAAATTAATTGTTGTGTACTTGAAACTGCATCATAAGGACCCACCATGCTTGAGTGAGATTTTGAGAAGCCACCTAGTCTGCTGCCTTTCCCTAAGGCAAGATGAACCAGGATAGTGTGAACAAATTTTCAGGAGTTGCAGTTTTCAAGGCTTCAACACAATCTACTGATTTTCACTTCGCACCTCAGTTGCCACTCAAGAGTAAGATGCTTGAGGTATTGCTGTGTTCTTCTGAAACATCACTCTGCTGCTCAATAGCACTCAAAAAGGAACTGGGGGAAAGGAATGTGAACAAAGCAGGAGAGATGTGATTTATATCCATATAAATCCATGGTTTATCCATTCTCAAATATTTCAATTCTGCTTTCCCTACATCAAACTATAGAAGAACCAGTAAGGAACACTTTTGGTTTTGTTAAATACATGTGAACTTGTCAGCCTAAAAGAGAGCAAGAGCTGAAAAAGTATCTGGTGGCACTGAGGAGGTGCACAGAGACCCCTGACTTGGAGGAAGATAAAGCAAGTGGGCACCAGGGAAAGACTCCAAAGCGATTTACACCTCGTTCACCAAGGCAGAGTTGCAGCATGGGTTTGCCTACCATGCTGCTGCCCTTGCTGACACAAAAGCAGTGATCTGAGCTCACAGGAAGAAAAGGCCTTTACACACCATGATGCTCATCCCTTCTGGCTTGTGGAGGGTTTGGAACCAAGTCTGGAAATGCACTGGTGTTGCCTTGCCCTGTTCTTGCACTCTGATGCTGAAGTGTCTGTTGTGGGCAACCCTCTGACAGGGGGTACTGGGAGTTCAATCCTTTTTGGGGCCACTTGATATGGTTGTTCTTATGCCCTGTCTCTCCTTATGATTAAAAAGCTGTTCCTATCCATGTTAATGATTCCATGCAAAAATTTTGGCTGGCTGTGTGTTTATGTACGCAGAGAATCAATTGCTTCTATGAAAGCTTTACCAGCTCCTGCTGGTTCAGTCTCTGCCCCAATAAAACAGTCCTGGACTCAGTGCTCTGGCCAAAGCTCTTTCTTACTTTTGTAGTACACAGATTTATGAATTGAAGGCTGCAAGACTTTGCTGAAGCTGGTACAAAACATTACTTAATATTAGGACAAAACAATCAGTACTTAGTAATACTAATATAATATTCTCTTGAGGCAACCACTTTTTTTTTTCCCTCTCAGTTTGTCCACACCTATTAACTTCCCTTTTTTTCATCCTCATTTTCTTGTCCCCTGATGTGCTGGCAATCCTCTCATGTCTCTGCACTCTCCAGAAATTTAGTCTGCTAATTGGTCTAATGTTGTGTCCAACATGTGTCTGCATTGCATCCCCAGCATCTTTTTGCATTATCTGATTGTCACTTCAAGACCTTCTAACAGTCACTTTGGGAATGACACTCTTTCTGTTAGCAGTAAAAATTAATCAAGTTTCTCTATGCAGTACAGTTTAAAGTGACTTGAAATGTTTTCAAACAGGCAAAAGGCAAATGTCTGCTGTGATGCCAGATGGGTGTGAGGCACAAGAGCAGTGCTGTGATTGATGCCTGTCCAAAGGGAGGGCATCCTCACTCTGCCTCCGGGCAGATACCCCAAGATACTCCAGTTTAAGCACAGTTGTATTTGTTGGTTTGGGGATGTGAACTATCCAAGGAAGAAATGAAAAGAATCTGTAAAGTAGGTTAAGTGGTGTTTCAGGTAGTGCCCGGTAGCATCCAGCGTGGCACTGGTTACTCCAATACTCTTGTTTGTTTTCACAAACCAGCACCTCGCAGTTTCTGAGCGGATGACCGCTGCGAGGAGACCATAACCTCTTGATTTCAAAGGAGCCATCGTTTCACTGGTGCCTCTGTGGTTAATGTAAGAAAGGTGTCTTGCAATAAAGTTTTTCCGAGGTATTCAGCAAGGTTGGGAAGGGGTCGGCCCGGGCAGGAAGCCCTTGTCTGTGCTATAAAGAAAATAGCAAGCAACAAAATGAAAGCATCAAAGGACTAACAGGATGCAGTCCCAGGAGTCCTCTCTGGCATGTTAGTCCTTCTTGAAAGTTAGCATTGAGTGAAGAGTGACCTTAAAACTCGCTTCATTCAAACAGACTGGGCTCAAGTTTAAAGTTCAAGGCATTTTGTTTTTTCACCTGTTTCCTACAGTTTTTAAGAAACTTCTGAAGAATTAATGTGTAACTATATCTGGTCACAGAGCCAATGTGGAGAATTTTTCTCAAGGGAAAATAATGTTACTGTATGGAGTGAGAGAAATGGATACCTTCTGAGTGGGGTTTTATTTTGTTGAAACTTTTTCTCCCAAACCCACTGCGACTGTGTCCTGGAGCCAGCATAACACACACACTGTTTCTTACTTTATTTTTGACAGAAGCTTGTAGTGTCCTGTAGTTGTCTGAATCATGGTGGAAAGGTGGGTTTTTTTCTGAAGCTGCTGCCGCTTGAGAAGCGAGGTCTTGTTTTGGGCACAGCCTGGGAGCAAAGAGCCTGATTGCAGCAGTTCATCTGTGAGTGTATGTTGACTGAGCCAGTGACTTGGCCCCATGGCCGCCCACCCCTCTCTCATCATGCTGGAACTGTTGGGCCTGAGAGGGAAAACTAAAGCTCTGACCCAGAACTGCATTGGTGGACAAGGACAGATGTGGATAGAGTGCCAGTGCTAATGCCAAGCAGCAGCCTAGGCTGCTGGCTGGCACCAGTTATGAGCCTCTTCTATTTTCACCCAGTAGCATCTGCTTGCATGGTCCTGAAATACTTACTTTTATTTTCTGATCTTTGCATCTTGAGTTATGAAGCAACTAGTAACATCCCACAAGTGATTTGGCAGGTCGTCTTTCATAGCTAAAAGAAATAGTTTGCAGAGATGACATACAAATTTTACTCGTGTTTCCCCATGCCATTAAATTTTAATGATTCTGTCATGAATATTTCATGAAAGTACCTTCTGAATGGGTTTGTTTAGTCCTGGCAGCTAATACTGAGTATAGAGTCTTGGGAGGTTTGTTTGGTTTTTGGTGGATTTTCTTTCTCTCTCAGGTGGTTTAGTGTAGGTAAGAAGTGTCAAACTGGATTAAGTGAGAAAAGGCAACTTCTTGTTGGTGATTCAGCAAGGAGATGCCATCTGTAACTCTTTGCAGCTGCTTAGGGAAGCCTGCGAAATGACCCTCAAATACAATTCTGCTCTGTGCTCTCCTGCCACAAGGTGGCTAAAAATGGTTTGAAAGCCCAAGATATGCAAGTGCTTTAAGTGATGCTGATATATCTGCAGCCTTTCTGCAGCGCAAAACATGGCACACAGGAGAGCAGATTTATTGTGCAGAAAATTGTCTAGGTCTTACTTACGTGGAGCAGTGTTTGGAAGATGTTACTACCAGTCATTCCTCAGCTGGAAGGCTGGGCTTGACTTTGTTGTTGGTTTTTTTTTAATAGAAGTCATTGTTCCCGACCCATCCAATGTGATCGACGGGGCCACTGTGGACCACAGCAGTGCCACGGGGAGCTCAGTGGCCACCTGCCTGTGAAGCTCCACAAGTACATCAGCCTCACAGCTCTCCACAAACTGGGGCTGAAATTTCAGCTTCCCCCTCCACCTCCATTTGCACTGCCTGCTGAACCCACCTACTGAAACAGTAAATCAGAAACACTTGTCCAAACCTGGGTTAGCAAGTTCTTTTGTTGCTGTTGAATTTTGTGGACCCTGCACGAGGGTGACGGGTGCATTTCTTTAAAGGGGTAATGTTTCCGAATGGCCGGTGCTGCACCATCAGGAATGGGTACTTCATTTGCACTGATTTCAGGAATGGTAACACTCTTCCCTGCAAACTTTTTGGAAGCTTATCTCCAGCTGTACAGTAGGGACATGGCTTTTGTTTAATGGAAATGAAGCATATCTTTTTCTTACAGATGCACCATTCACTATAAAGCTTTTTATGTGCGTTTTAGGTTTCCCTTTTTATTTTTTTAACTTATTAACTCTGACAAGTAACCTCTTGGTTGTGAACAATTTAATTCACAATTCATTTTTTTGATTCAAAGTGAACACGAGTGCCCTAATCCCCTAATGGGAATTAATTGCATGTTTCAGTGCTTAACTCTGATCCTTTCTCAATCCCCACTGGGTTAAGTTTCTTCCTGAAGGATCTGTGTTTGTTATTCAAAACACAGTCTGAAAGGTAATGATTTTTCCTATAAAAGAGACTTGGGCCGACTGAATATTAATGCTCTTCTTATTGTGAGGGAATGAGCTGCATCCAAAAAAACCTTGCTTATGTCATGAAGGATAAATTACACTGAAGTATATCTGATAAAATACAGGGGAAAAAAATCAGTGTGTTCTTTTTCCCCTGAGTGAAAGCAGTGTGCCAGTAAATAAAGGCACACACTATTTTTGCTTGGAAAGCTGTACTTTGATACAGAGAAAAACTGTTTACTTCACCAAGGGTGAAATTGCTTTGCTACTGAGGATTTTAAATGACACTGCTCTTGTCCAGCAATGCACCCTTTTGGATAACTGACCTGATCTCACAGTTTACTAAAATAAGAATAAATAGCAGAAAAAAGATTACATTTCTACTTCCAGTCTGTCTTTAAAGATTTTTCAAACTTGAAATACATTATTTAATGACCCTCTTCCCAAGAGGAGCTGCATGTGCTCCTCGGATGTTGGGTGTTGGACCAGCCAGACAACTGTCAACAAGGCAAGCTCTGCCCAGCCAGTGACCAAGGGTAAAATGTGGGAAAACATCACAGTGCAAGAACTGTGTCTGCCTTACAGAAACAATGGGAGATAAACAGGGCACAGTGTGAAAAATAACACAGGAACGATGAAGGTACCTTTTCCCCCCCTACCTTTCACTAAAGCTGGTCTTTTATCCCATTTAAACCAATTGTGAGCATTTCATGCTCACGGATAAAACAATGGTCATGCAGAGTCTGTTTTCAGGAGGGGGTTAGCACACGTACAGACCAGCTACGTGAAGTGGTTTAGCACTTTGGGTTGTCTGTCTGGTGATAAGAGGAGGAGCATGGCCTTACCTGGTCTTTGTGCCAGCAGCCATAGCTTCCAGCTTCATTGGGCTGAAATACCACAACTCTCCCTGCACTGGCCCCCAAGGTAAATAAATGGAAGTAACGTGTACAGCTCCCTCAGACAGGAGGGGTGCAGGTATTTGTGAAGACATGACCAGTTCTGCAAATCACCGGGGGAACCATTGTCATTCCCCTCCTGTGAAGGAGCAGGACAAACTTCAGTGGGCACCTTTCAGCTCACTTGGGATGTGGTTGCCACAGGCCACCCCACTTCCCTCCCTGTGCCACAGCTTGCTGTTCAGCATTGGTCGGTCACTCAGCAAGCAAGACCTCAGAGATGGGGTTACTGCAAATCCACCAGCATGCCCATGAGATGACGCAGCACCAGGTTACCTCAGCTTTTGAGGTGTCACTGACCATGGCACCACACACTTGCTGCAGCAGAGCTCCCATAAATGGAGATAGAGAGAAAAGTTAAAACATGTTTAGAGCTTTTCCTGAGGCTCAGGAATGCTTTGGATCATGCTCGGGATTCCTTAGAGAAACAATGCGATGTAATTTGGTTACAGCAAAGACCTGCAAAAGACTGACTTTCTCCTGGTGTGCTTTTCACCAATGCACTTTCTGTCTGAAAATGTTCATGGTACTTACTTGAAGTTACTATGATACGTCAATGTGGTGTAGGACTGCACCTGCCCGAACAGCCGTGCATGTCCAGGTGCCTCGGCGTGGGTGTGTTTCTCCAGGGCAGCCATGTGGTAACTAACATATGCCTTTGTCTTTCAGCTACTTTCGCAGGTACGATGGCCCGTGTCTTCGTCTACGGCACGCTTAAGAAGGGCCAGCCCAACTACAAGTACATGATCAACACAGCCAAGGGGCTCGCAAAGTTCCAAGGAAGGGGCCGCACGGTGGAGAAGTACCCACTGGTGATTGCAGGAAAATACAATATTCCTTACATGCTGAACATCCCAGGGACGGGCCACCACGTTGCTGGGGAGATTTACTCAGTTGATGACCAGATGCTGCAGTTCCTGGATGAGTTCGAAGGCTGCCCAGACATGTACCAGCGTACCCTGATGAGAATCGAAGTGGTGGAGTGGGAAGGGAAGGGCGGTGCGGGCGAGGCGCGGGCAGCTGCCGAGGGCATCCTGGAGTGCTTCGTGTACAGCACGGCGACGTACCCGCCCGAGTGGGTGGGGCTGCCCTACTATGACAGTTACGACTCCTCGGGGAAACACGGCCTCTCCTACGTCCTACGCGAGAGCCGGGAATAGAAACGGGAGGGAACGCAGCCTGGCCGAAGACATAGTACTAAGCAGGTGTTGATCAGTAACCTTTCCAGGAAAGCTGTAATACCTTCTTATTAAAATGCAGGATCTCTTGTAACCTTCCCAACCCAGGAGCCTTGGCGCTAGAGCTGAAGTTCTGTAGGCCCCGAGTTGGAGACTCCTCCCCAGGTAGTCAGAGTCATCCTCACCCCTGCTAACCTGCTGAAAGTAACTGGGTTTGCATGAGGTGTAAAAGCCTCATTATGTATCTGTGCACATCAGGTCTGGGGTCTAATTATTTCCTCAGTTTCCCTCTTTGCCTTGGTGCATAAAGGAGGTCAGTGAAAGGCAGAGGAACAGATTAGTATTTTATTTTTTTTCCTGAACTGACAAATTGTCTTGTGTAGTTGTCCAAGGTGGGTGGAATAATTACGATACTATTGCACTAATACTTGAAACTGATTTAAAAAATCATGTCTGCAAAGTAAAGCACAACCTCCGTTGAATGGTGACTTGTAACGGTGTTCAGTAGGTTACTGAACAAACTCTCTAAACAAATAGTAAGGGAAAATTTAAAAGATTGGTCTCTGCATTGCAGGGGTTTTTTCTGAACTGGAAAGGTGTCTTTTTTTAATCCTGTTTAGTTTTACAAGGTACTGTGAAATAAATACTAAGATATATAAGAAAATTACTTTAAAAACTGTTTTTAATTTAACATTCTAAGCACTTTAGGTTCCACTTCAGTTCACTGAGTGATTGTATGATTTGAGGGGGCATAGAGGGAGCGGGTGGTGTTGGGGACCTGGAAAAGCAAACCTACACTGGAGCTGTTGTTAGCACTTACTGTCAAGGTGACTTTTTGCCAAGCACTTTAATGAAGAACTTGCAACCATATGCAAACTGAGTTTCCTATTAGGGAAAAGATTTTTATATACATGATAAAAATATCCAAAGGACCTGTATTGTGATTATTGCAACATTTAAAGGGGGGGGGGGAATATATAAAGAAGACTATTGTCCCCCTGACCCAACCAACTGTGCTGGTTTCTGTACAATCTGGGAAAATTGTGGCTTTCTGTTGTTACACTCCTGTGCATTACATTTTCCTTCAACTGCAGTGTTTGGTACAAATATATTGTACAGTATACAAAGCTGCCAAAGGGATGGGAGCAAGGAATGTATGCCACGCAGTGAGCCAAAGTACAATTAAATGCACTAAGGATACCAGAGGAACAATATTGTACTTTTCCTTCACTGCCAGCAGCCCTGTGATGGCCGGAGGAGATCCATGGTAGAGAATCAGACCAGGGATCCAGGGTAAGGAATCAGCCTAAACTTCAGCAGTAGTGTGCTGCATCTCATTTAGAGAAACACAGAAAACCTTTATGTTGCTGCAGTAAGCAAATTAAATAATTTGAAAGTAGAATACTGGTGTCTCTTTACAATACTTGTTTGTTTAGGGCAACCTGCAGAAGCTGAACTGTGCTCCTTTGGGGAGGGCAAGGATGGCAGTAAGGAGATTTGTAGGGAGATCTGCAGTGTGTCTGCCTCAGTTTCTCCAGCTGCAAAAGCGTTAATTTTCCTGGAAGGCAGGTACTACTCTAATACTCTCCTTCTTCATCTTGATGGTTTTGTAAACTAATTCACTAAGCAGATCCCTGTCCCTTGGCCATGTGATGTAGTTAGTCAGCAGCATCTCAATAACGTGAAAAATGCCTCCTCAGTCAGAAGTTTCAAGCAGAATCATTAATTTTTCTGGTTGAACATGAGTCACCAACCCTGCCACAGATTGTTTTCATCCTTTACCTTCTGGTAAAGGGCCCAGGTGCCTCTGGCCAGAGGGTTTCTTTCTAGGAATTAGTATTACTCTACATGTCCTAGGCAAGAAAGTGAGAGCAGGGCAGCTCCTCTTTGGGGCAGTGGTTAAGGCACAGCAGGAAGGGTGACTCAGAGGTATGTAGAAGGAACAGCTGTGGGAGGTGAGCCCAAGGTGGGAGTTCCCACTGTCCTGGCCCAGGAGCAGGCAGCAGCAGAGGCCGCAGGGACTGGGTGATGCTGCAGAGTGCAGGGATGCAGAGGCACCACTGCATTCAGTGGGCTGTGGCTGCTGACTTACCAAGCTGGAGCACAGCATGGAAGGAGGAGCCTCTGTTCACCACACACTAACACTGCGGACCCAGTGAACTTCTGGTATGTACATCATCCAGTGGCATGGAGTTCCTGAGCAAGGAGGAACAAATGCACCTTGCCCAGGTCACCAGCCTTTTACTTCTGCTCAAGTTTCTTAAATATTCCTCCTCTCCAGGCCCTCTCTGGCTTCCCGTATTGGATACACAGATCTTCCAGGCATGAGATAGTCAGGTATTATGAACAGTCCCAGTTCTTCACACAGTCTTTTAGTAAAAGCCTCTGCACAACAAAAGATCAGTTAGCCTCCTTTCTGTAAGAATTCAGGAGGAAGCATTGTCTGAATGCTTCCAGCAATACCTCGGGGCAGCTACAGGGATCTGAGGACAGTGCCAGCTCCTCCTGTAAAGATTTGTAATATAAATATAGTCAATATAAAGAAAATTAAGGGGAGGGGGGAAATTGAGTATGGAGTTTCAATAAAAGACAATTCCCTTAAGATTTTAAATGAAAATACATGACAAAAGTCTGCACTGGCAAAATAAAGCCTGTAACCTGTAATTTAAATGTAGCCTGTACAAATCATTCAAAATATTCCAATAAATCTGATCAGAACTTAAGCCATTGCTGGTACTTGTGCAGCACTTACACAGAGTGTAGAACTGCTCAGTTCACTCAGTGGTTAATTTTTCATTCTTACCAGTCATTCTGTACAGCCTGGCTGGGGCCTCAAACCAGGGATGTTACTGTGGAGAAGACAAATCAGACTCAGGCTTTTGTTATGTTTTCTATTTTTTTAAAAAAGAGGCTTTTCCTGTTTTAAAGCAGAAATGGTATTTTATTGATTTTATTTGATCCTGAAAAATCAAAGCATTACAAAGGTTATGTACAAGTATTTCTGGAAGTAAAAATCTGGGATCTGTTGCCAAGATTTAACATCTGTGTTTGCTGTCTTAACCGCTGATAGAGTAAATACGGCTGTATAAAACCTTGCACATAAAACTGTCCATTTTCTGTGTTGAATTGCCTTAATGTTACTTCATGGATGAAAATAATAAAGGCTTAGTTAATTCACTCGTGTGGAGGCAACGTTTCATTCCAGTTCCACCAGCAGATCTCCTTCTCCAACAGTATCACCACCTTTGCAGTGCACAGCTTTCACCTGGGGTACAGAAACAGCAGTAATGTAAAACCTTCCTCAACAGCACGGTGAAATAAATGGTGTGGCTGACATGCTTTATATAGAGTATGACATCTGCATGCATGGGGCAAGTGGCCACTGTGCAACGTGATGACCACACGGGGATCACAGACCCACATCTGCTGGGAGGGCCGTAAGAGGCTGAGTGTCAACCGCCGATGTTCAGAGTCCAGCTGAGTTGTGAGTACCTCTGAGAATGGAGACTCCAGCACCTCCCTAGTGCTTGTCCAAACCGTATCCAACCCCATCAGGCTATTTAGGCACCTACCACTAGCTGGTTTTCTTATGACAGAGGTACTTGAAGACCTAAACATCAGATAGAGATAGCACTTTTAAAAAGTGCCTTTCTTCCACTTCATTGCACTGCTGCTCATTTACTACTAAAGTTTTAAATCTTTCAGAGGATAGGGAGAACCTCCAACACTCATGCTGTCTTCTTGGAATATTTCAATTATACTATTTCTTGCATTACAATTTTTAAGTATAGCTGAATTTTGGGACTTCAGCCACGAAGTGGGTTTCTCTCAATTGCCAGACAGCTGGGATAGATGATTCAAATCTGAATTGGGATCCTTTAACATAACTGAACTTGGCAAACAAATATAATAATAAATAATAACGGTCAAATAAATGCAACTACATCTGTAGATGGATTATATACTCGAGGAGATTCCTGAATTTTAAAACACAAACATCTTACACTAGTCCCTTACTTCCTCTATAAAAGGCTTCACATGTTTGAATTCCCTTTCAGCACATGGAGCTCCAGAAAATATTTGAAGCTATGTATTAAGAGTTTGCTTGCAATATGAATTCAGAGCTTACACTGACATGCCCAAATCCTTGTTCAGCAATTCCCTCGTTTGAATCATCCGAAGGCTATCTTGGGCTCCTACAGGAATTACATAGCATACCTAGAGAGTACCAGGCTACGATGGCCACGCTATCACCCACATCCATGTTTGACAGTCTAAGGCCACATGAGCTGTAAGCAGAACTCTGGCTCTGTAGCACAGGCACACTCACAACACTGCTCAAGACATTATGCTGAACACTACACAGGGAAAGACAACCCTGGAGGTTTTTAAGGTGAGACTGGATGTGGCACTTCGTGCCATGATCTAGTAATCAAAGTGAGGTTGGATTAAGGGTTGGACTTGATGATCTTGGAGGTCTCTTCCAACCCAACTGATTCTATGATTATGATATGTACAAACAAGGGCTTTATTTCTGAATCAGTAGCGAGGCAGCCGACCTGATTCCTGAGCCTCAGTCTTTTAAGAGATGAAAGCAATGTGAAAAACATCCTACCTCTTGCTTTTCTTTTTCTACAAAGCCAAGGTTCAGCAAACATCAGAGCTAACTGGTGTTTCAAACTCCCCAGTGATTGCTGACATGCAGCAGGGCCAGCTCCTTGTCCTGACCCAGGCACAGCTGTCCCATAGGAGACAGGAGGACACCAGTTCCTCTCCATCTTTCCCTCATTTTTAAACCACCTGCAGCTGGAGCAAACTCAAAATAGACAAAAACAAGCCACTTTTCTCACAATTACAAACAGGAAGATGGGGTTTGATATAGAAAAGGAATTCAGTCAGGAATGAAAATGAGAACGTCTTTCAGCTGAAGACAAATGAACTGAGTTTCAAAACATGGTTTCAAAGCATCAAAATGCGGAGTAACAGCCAGTAGTACCAAACATCCCATTCCTGTGGATGGGCCAAGTTATTTTAGCACTTAGAGCCATGACTTTGCACTGCAGAACAGGATGAATTCTGTTTAGCAGATGCATTTCTACACAGCCAAAATTTTTTGAAACCTTAAGATTCTAAAGAATCAAATAATTTCCTAATTATTATTAAATTAGGGGCACCAAGGGGATATTGCAAGGCACACATCAGGCCCACTGAACAGCCTGTGTACCACTCACATCCCACCTTGAAGGATTAGTAAGACAAACACAGGTCTTACACACTGCACAGAGTGAGTGGGAAATACTTGTTATTAGAAGAACTACAAACAGGATTTTAAGGAATAAGCCCCATGGATTGCAGAACACCTTGGTGAGAAAGGGAGGGTTAAAGTGAAAAATAAATGGGGTGGGTGGGAGAGGAAATGGCATTTTAATTACAAATACTAGTTAAAAACAGCAGATGCAAAGACCAGTAATAAGGGGTTAAAAGAAGTGAAGATGAAAAACTAAATGCTTGGAAATATTAATCAAGTGAGAAAATAAATTATATAGATATCAATGCATGAAATAAAATAATAAAGTAGCAATGTTAGAGCAATAGGAAAAGGAACATACTCTCTCTTTCACTGTTTTTTTCTCTTGAGACCCAGTTTTGCACTGGATGCGCTGGAAGAGGCAAGCCCTGGGACCCAGCCTCAGTAACAATTTTAGACCTGTGCCAAATAAGCCTTTCTTGTAAACACACAAACAGTCCTTGGCATTGAGGCCCATCCTGAGATCTCAGCGAACCTTGCCAGTGGCTCACCCCGTCCCCGGGGGCTCCCCAGTGCCTCCCTCTGGGCTGAGGGGTTGTGCACTGGGGTTTGTGCAGCAGGGAGAGCAGAGGGGCTTGACCCCCAGCAGTCATGGGCTGGGGCAGGAAAGGAAATAGGCAACAGAAGAGAATATATAATCCAGATCCAGACTATGCTCTCCCATTGGAAAGGATGTATCAGGGGCCCATGTTTCATGGTTTCAGGCTGTGAAGTCTGACACAGGGATGCTCTGAGGCCCCAGCTTGGGGCCTGACAGTCCCCAAACCAGCTGGGGTTCAAGGCATGCCCTTGTCATACAAGCTTAACCAGTTCCCTGCTCTAAGCGCTGGTTTTGGCACATCCTACACTGCAGGAGAGCCCCAGCTCAGGGATATCACAATGCACAGCCTTGCAAAGCTTAACAAATGTGCAGATCTAGGCTAGATACTTAACAGTCATAATAATAAAAAATTGTTTCTCTCTTCCTCCTGCAAAAGCACCTTGTATGCCTTGTTCTGAGTGGGGGTTTTTAATGTCAAATTGTTTGCCATTAAATAATTAACTGGCAAAGAGATCTCTCTTCTTCAGCTGCTCTCTGGAAAGATGAAATTTAGAGAAATAGTCTGCAACACCTTTCTTTCAATTCAACTTGGCATTGTAACATCATAGAAAACAAATCATTTAGGAGAAAGAGAGTTGTAAGAATTTCTGAGGCCAGTAAAACTATTTCCTGCTGTGCTATCTAAGGCTCGGAACTACTTAACAGCATTCACAGCAGATGCAAATGTTACAAAATTAAAGACATCTCACTTTGAAAGACTTATAACAATCAGACTTAATTCCTTAACAACCAGAATTCTCTTTTTTCCCTTTTTAAATTCCATCCTGTTTGACAAGTTGCATATGGTTTTAAGTGACCCAAGGCAGCTTACCTTGCCTGTTTTAGCAGCAATCATACTGTTCTGCATTTTCATTGCTTCAATTACACAAATCTCCTGACCTTCTGAAACCTGGTAAAATTCAAGCAGTACAAAATGAGGACAGAGGATTTGAAATTTTCTAAGTGATGATTCTTCTGGAAAATAAAAGGATTATTTCATTAAATGCTATAAAGACTTTCATGGCACAGGTCAAGTCAGCCAGTTGCACAGTCACAACACAAATGACAATCACAAAACTGGCAGCAAAATAGGGAAGAAGGAATCACCTACTTAACACTATCACCCCAGGCAAACCTGAAAGGTTCCCCTTCCATCCCATCCATTCAGCATCAGCTTCTACAGTTCACACGTCACATCCACCACAGTTCCACATCAATTAAATCCACAGCAAAATTTAATTTGTGCATTTTTGGCTGGGGAACTCTTGCTTTGCTTCCCTGGCGCAGGGCCCACAGATACTAATACTGATTCAGAAGCCAAAAGTTTCTTGGCACGTGTCCAGGGGAGCTTGGGCTAGAAGCTCCAGCAATACCCAATGGGCTAATGCTGAGGAGGATGTCACACCTCCGCACATGTCAGCATCTGGATGGCAGCTGATGGCTCTGGACTGACAGAAGGCAGCACATCAGTGAGGAACCACCAGTTCTCATCCACAGGGGAGCCGTGGCGAAGGCAGAACCATCATTTTCACCATAGCTGAGAGCTCTTAAAGGGGAACATTGAAGTTTCCTCTTCTGCTTGTTTGCACCCTGCTAACAGGCACGTACAAGCTCAAGGTCCAGGTAACCCACTGGGCTGCTCTGCTGGGCTCTCTGCACCCCCCAGACAGAACCCCCATCCAGTGTCTTGGAACACACTGTACAGATAGAACAGCTGCTCAAGGCTTACAGTGTTTGAGGGTGCTGCCTATACATGAGGGGAAATCAAGGGATTCAGCATTTACCCCTCAGGTAACCCAGAATCAGCTAGTCATCCCATGAAGATGATGGATGCTGGAAAGGGAAGGATTCCAGGCCCTACATGCCAGGATTTAGGACTTGTACACCCCTCTGAGATGCCTCATTCCAAGTGCCCCTTGCAAGTCTTTTCATTGAGCTCTTCTGCAGATGTAGTCTGCTATTCCCTCATTATGCCAGCAAGTTTGGGATGCTTTCACTCTGATGTTCAAGTTTCATTAAAGAGGGTAATCTGAAACCTGCAGAGGTCTGGTTTATGCACTGTTATATGTGTCAGTGCCAACAAAATGTTTGTTTATACACATACATATACACACATAGACATAGTTCTCTAATTATATGTGAAGTGAATAATACATATTTAAGGACGAGTGTACACCACTTTGGAGGAATATATTAATAGACAGATGTGAAGTCAGAGATGAAATGCACATTGCATGAAGAACATTACACAAATTTAAGTAAAGCTTTTTCTCAGTAACAATGACTGAAAAGCACTGATGTTTGCCTATGAGTTCTGAGCAAGACAGAAGAAAAGACAATACATTAAAAGGTGCTCACACACCCTTTCTCCAACAGACTTCCAACTAAAGTGTGATGGGTTTTGGAGGGTAAATATGGAAAGCATTTGCTATGGGAACATGGTATATTAACTGGATACAGAGAATAACCAATACTCAATACTTCACCTGCAGAAATTCTATCTTGAGCTTCAGGCGAGCTTTCAAGTCATTAGCAGTGTCAAATTTTGTGAATAGTATCAAAGACTTGCTCTTTGTCCCCAGTTATTTCCCCTCTACTCCCTTTCCCTGTCTTTTGTCTCCTTCTTCCCACACCTGCTGCTCTGTCCATAGTCTTGTCTCAGCAGCTCACTCTTTCCTTCCTTACTGCTTCTCTCTTTCTCATCTCACTGCGTGGCTTTTCTTCCATCTGCTCTGAACTGTCCAAACATTTCTGAGGTTAAGAGGAAACTATGAATTATCTACTTCCGATTTAAAAAGAACCAAAAAAAGGCAAGAATGTTTCTTGGAGGGCTTTTTTTAAAGTATTGCTATTATTAAAATATGCATTTCAGGAACAACTTTGCCATCCTCTGGTTAAACTCAACTATCAGAGAGCCAAGAACACGGGCCTCTAAAGGTTGCTGAAGATTGAGATGCTAAGGAGGGAAGATCTGAATTCAGTGGCCTAATTTCAAGGGCACAAGAAATGCTTTTCCTTGAGCCCTACCTGGTGCAGTTTAACAGTAACATGACTTCATCAGGTGGATGGTGTGCAAATGAACCAGTTAGCAATTATCTAAACAGAGTTCTGGAAACTTATCTACTGGGAAAAGACAGAATTGTCTCTGTAGATCTTAAGAATGGTGCTAAAATGCCAGGAAGTATTAAAAACTGTGGGATGGAAATACCCCTTAATCTAAATTTCTTCTCAGTTTTCCCTCTTCCTCAAAAATAAAGTTTTGTGTTTTATAAAATACCTGCTGGATTGACGACAAAGGAATCAGTGTCTGGGAAAGAAATAACCTCTCTCAACTCACAAAATATATAGTCAAAGTATCCAGTTTATTACAGTCTTACTAATTTGGAAGGAAGAAGGCACTTTCAACATGTACCCCATGTGAAAATGCTGTGTCAGTACTTCTGATGATGTGCAATTTGTTGGCAATTACCTTGGTGCAAGTCTCACTTAAGCACAGAAGTTTAATTACTGTTCTTATGTTAAACCTCTACAGCTCTGCTCATTGTGTTGCAAAGCGATAAATCCTAAAATTAGGCACTTGTATCTCTCTTTTCTCTTTTTCAGCCTTTAGGGTATTGTACAGTTTCTTTCACTCCCTAATTGCACATATCCTTTTGCCTGTTTTTTTGCCTGCAAATGAAAACTGCAGCGATGTGTGCAAGTTTTTGCTGTCTAACTTATTTAAGGATTTATCTGGACCATTTTTAATGCTGCATTTTCATTGCATAATTTATTTCTTTCACTGGATGGTAAACCAATGGAAACCACCATCTTTACATTTCAATTTAAGGAGCTCTCAGTGATGACCCAAATCTGTCAAAACAGGCAACTAAAATCAAACAAAAAATCTGATTGATTGGAACAAAGTAAAATAAAGGGTTCCTTTTCTTAAAAGAAATTAACCTCAGATATCTTTTTTACAGAGTTATGCTGCAGACAAATCAACATTTACATTGCTTGGTATATCAAAATAAGTGAGTGATTAACTGTTAGACCTGCAGTCTGTATTTTAGCAGTTTATTCCTGCATCGCACACTTCAAAGTAGCTCTTCAGTTTTGTTCTCTACAGAGTGAAAAGGAAAAAAGAAAAAAGAAAAAAAAAAAAGAAGCAGCAAAAATATCATTGAAGAGGAGAGTATTTAACATCTCTGTGCTGCTAACGACTGTGATGTGAGTTTGGCAACAGTTAATAATGCTGTTTGAGTTACTCAAGGACTGCACGGTGGTTGTTCTCTGACTGAAAGGTTACACACAGGACAGGGAAGTGTCTCCGGTCATTTCCCAACCAAGCCACTCACACCACAGGGTGGAGGCAGAACCTGAGGAGCAGCAGCCCCGACCTGTTCTCACTGCACCTACATGAGGGCCGTAAAGACTATCTGCCCTTACAGATAGGGCTCTTTAAAGCTCAGAAACACAAAAAGACAGCGCACACCCGAGGGCATTGCTACCACGGGATCTTTGTGAATATGGTACACTTTCTGCAGACTTTTGTGCGTCATCGGTTAAAGACTTAACGATTGTGACAGGACGTCTCCCGTGTTAGGCTTACAAAATGGTCACAAGCCCCACAAGTCTTTCTGATAAACCCAATGGGCACTGATGTATTTCCCCGCTCTCTGTCTAATTGGTGTAAAGTTTGCAGATCTGAATCCCCGATCTTTTATCCAGCTTGCTGCGTCCTCTCCTTTGACACGAGGTCAGGGTTCACATTCGCATCCGATTATCGGAGTGGCACTCATTAAGCGGCAGCCTGCCTTGCTGCCCAAAGGAGTTCGCTGCAAGGGGAACTCGGCCCATTTACTCAGCAGATTTCAGCATTTTAAGGAGGCCTGAATGTCACACAGTATTGCTACATTTTGAGGAGTTTCAGACATCTCCAGCTGATGATTAATTGTGAGTGATGGGAAATAAAATCCAGTAAAGCCAGCTGCTTGCCATGGTCGGCAAAATTACTATAATGGATATAGGCTGCCAATTTTCCAGTTTTACTGGCAAGTCTTCCAAGTGTAATTAAGGGAAGTTATAAATGATATGGAAATCTATCAAGTCCCATTTATTTTCAGAGGACTCTTTCCCCTGAGACTTTTATCTTCAAGCTTATAGTTTGCTTTGTTGTGCTAATGATTTAAACCACTTCTTATTTCTGATTAAAGCCCCCAATATCCTTCACAAGAAGTTAGATCCACTTTATTCAGAAGGATTTAAAGAAACAGAAGCCTTTTTAAAGTTGTGTTTGTAAGCCATGCTGAGCTCCCACTTTCTCTGTGGAAGCATAACAGAGCATCCTCCAATCTTAGGCACCTCACTACCATCTGGATTTCTGCTTCTGACAAATTCTGGGGTTTAGGAAAGATTTGGTGGGGGAGGGAGGAGGGAAAAGAGGGAATTAAAAAAAATACAATAAAAAAATCCACCATCAACAACCCCCCAACTTGGCTCCAAATCCTAAATCCTCCAAAACAAAGATCATAGGTGCTGCCTTAGATGCTAGGCATTTAGCACGGAGTGGTGTTGCTCACTAATGTTGTTTGATTTGGAATAAAAGCATGAAAATGATGTGCAAAGGCCTAAAATTGGAGATGTAAAGGATGACTGCACAGTATTCCATTTCTCAATTTCATCCTTCAGAGCCACAAAATGGGGGTGATACAGTTACTGGATGAGATTTACAGTAACAGCTGTGGTCTTCCCACACAAGGGAGGACCGTCTAATGGGCTAAGGTCTGTTTTGAACAGACGGGGAGTAGCAAAACAAGGTTCCCTATTAAGGGTGTGCAGTAATATTCCTGATAAAGAAAATGAGTAGTGGTAGTCAGATTGCTTTGAAAGACCTAAATCTCCTTTTCCTGTTTGAGAGGGGGGAAAAAAAAAAAAAAGCAGCTATTTTAGAAAGTGCTAACTGCTAAATAAATGCAAGACATGTAACGTAAGGGTTTGGGTTTTTTCTTAATCTCCTCCCTACAAACTGTAAAGAATGCATAGGAACCAGTGCCAGGGGCATATGGCTTTCTCCTGTGCTGAACATTCATACAAAAGACAGGTTCATCAGTCATTGGAGTATCTGGATAAAAAATTAGCTCCTGATGGATGGTATTTAGAGCTTACCTGCTGCTAGTACATTACCAGAGAAGCACAGGTTTTGAAACCCACATGACATTAGAAACTGCAGACCGTGAAATACCCCACGTGCAGGCGCACTCATAATGTGCGCCAGGTTATACAAAATAAGAAATAAGCTATTTAAACCCTCTGCCTAAAATTGGGCCCGCTGCAAGGAACCCTGGGTCAGCCCTACACAGGCCAATTAATGCACAGCATCTGCTGTATAGAAGCCGTGCATGAAGCACTTCCGAATGATTTCAGCAATTAAAAGAAAACTGTTTCCTGCCTGTTCTGACAGCAACTGTTTCAATGCAAGAGTGAGCACCAAATCATTGTGTGCAGCTGAAAAAATTAAGTCTTTTTTTTTTTTATCTTGTGAAAAGGAGGTGGGAGGGATGAAGATTTCTTACAGAATCGGATCGTTCTTTTGTTGTCCGACATTCTGTGTTTTTCTGCCAAATTAGACAGAAGGCTCCGAGGGTTTACGGGGCCCTCTACAGTATCACCTTCTGCTGCACTGTGGCTCCCTAAAAAGACGGATCAATATCAACCCTGCTGATTTGCCTACAAAAGTGAAAATCCCTCAATTACATTTTTAGACCATTATATTTAGAACACAGGTGCTCTGATGCATAACATTTTTAAGGCTCTTGGAGCTGAAGTGGAAAAAAAACAATGACAGCCCTAAGCAAATATGGTCTTAGATCTGGTTAAAAGTGAAATGAGAATAATATTTTATTGATATCTCCTTTCTCAGCTTTGGGAAGACACCAGTAAACATCACTCACAATTTCCACCATGCTGCAATTTGTGTCCCTGTTGAGCCTTGTAAGAAGGGACTATGCTCCATGAAAGAGAGTTATCCTCTCTCGTGGCCTTCTGCAAAATATTCCCAAACATGCATTTTGTTTACACCTGTGCAAAACCCCTGAACAGTGAATTAAGTATGCATTCACTGTCTATGAAGATACTGGGATTTTTGTTTGTTTATTTGTTGTTTAAATTTAGCCCATGCTGGTATCATTCCCTTCCCAGATTTTTTTCTCTCTGACTTGTTGGTAATCTGGCAGCCAGCACCCAACAAAAAAACAAATCAAGAGAAATTGGATGAGCAACAATTGAAATTCCTTGGCATTGTCCATTACCATGTAAAATAATTAGTGCAAGTTTTCTCTTCTTCCCAAATTAACTTTGAAACCAGAGCTACAGAGCTGCAAGTATAATTAGCGGCAATTAATAGTACTTGACAAATCATTATTAAACTTTTTTTGCCACACTCCTTTAACGAATGAATCTCAGCATAGCACATCCCAAATTTTCTGACCTCTGACTAAAGGTCACAGATGTCCCCCTGACAGCAATCAGCACTGTTCATTGCACTCCCACTTATCCAAAACACAGCTCCCCAACTGCTCCTGAGGTCCCAGCGTGCTGAGGAACTGATATGCAGCCAGAGCACTTCTGGGGCAGATCTCGGGCTAACTCAGCCCAGCCTTTATCAACCAATCTTTTTAGTAACAGCTAAAAAGTTGTTCATTATTTGAAAATGCAAAGCATTGCAAAATAATAATAATAAAAATCTATTCATTCATTTCAGAAGTTGGTAATATTTTTCCCCGAGAAAGAAACTTTATTTCTACCTCATCATCAGAATAGGATTTCCTTTTTAGTTACACTGTGCTTGAACACAAAGCTTTGACTGTGCAATTGAAGAAATATATGACTTAAAAATTTGTTCAAATATAAAAAATTACATAAATGTGTTTTGAACAATGACTGTAGCTAAGTTTCTTTAATGAAACCACAATTATTACTTGTGCCCCCATCTTATAAGAATGGTGAAATATTTGAATGCTTTTACTCTTGAAATTACACAACTGTAAAAAAGTTTTCATTTCCTGTTTAACAATAGGATTTTTTTCCTCAAAAGATACACCCCACCAAGAAAATTATCAAATAAATAGAATCATAAAAACTACATGAGATTTGTGAGCACATTTTGTCAATGTTTGCAAACTCCCTTTAACTGAAGAATGGAGTTTATATTTGCTCTGAAGAATAGGAGTGAGGAAAAGAGGGACAGGGAAAGAAAAAGGAAAAACAACAATAAAAGAAAAAAAGGCTCACACATGAGAGAAAAGTCTTAATTGAATTAAATAATATCTTACTAAATTATTGACACCATATTCATTTGAATAGAATGTGAAATTGTTACCTAAGCAAAATGCATTTTTACTGTTTTAACTGGTTATTGTTTCTCTGTTATAAATTCCAACCAGTTATAAGATTAAAAAAGAGAAAAATAGAATATTTTTTAAAGATTTTAAGGTCTGAATGGCAACTAAATACAACTTAAAACAACACACAACTGCCTGATGGCAACAGGTACGTTTATAATTCCATTTCTTTCACGAGAGTGAATGATGTAGTGAGAAACAGAATTTAGAAAGCTGTTTTGGTTTGGTTTTTAGTAGTGAGCATTTCAGCAGAAAAGGTCAAGCAAAACATCTGTTCCCCTAGCAAAAAACTTTACAAGACTTGTGAAATGGAAAATCGTGGATAAAGATTTTTTTTAACTATTCTTCTAAACAGTAACAAGAGAAATTGAAATAAAATGCATCCCATTGAACCGAAAGAGGAATACAGTATAAAAGATATTCCTTAATTCCTTTTAGAAGTTGGAAACACACTAATGTGTTTTGTAAGTAATATATCTAAAAAAGCAGCCTTCGAGTTACCCAATTTTGAAATTAATAAGGTAATTAGCATCTATATTTAACAGCTGACATCTTGGTAGAAAAAATTCATCTCATGCAGTATTAATATTCATGGCTATACTAGCATCAATTTGAAATCATAAATAATTTTGATATGAGAAAAGTACATTTAAAGAATGGCTGCAATGGTGATAACTCCCAAAACCTGGAGTAATTTTGAATTACTGGCAACAGAGAAAATTTAGAAAATCAGGTCAAAATAATTAATTGTCCTCGTCTTTTGGCTGTAGTCCTGCAAGGATTCAGCAATGCTGGGGTGTTTACCCAGAGGTGCTTTTCTTTTACATATTTATGGATGGGGGTAATCATTAAAGTGATTTAGGCTGCCAAGTATTAGGTATTAGCTTACTGACCAATGCTTGGATTAGTAATGCCACCTGTCCTCCTAAAAGAAAAACACCTTTGCATTTCTGACAGACAGAAAACTGAAAAACCAAAAACTGTGTTCATAGGTGAAAATAAAGCTAATGCCACAAGGCAATCAGGAGAGCTAAGATCTATCTTTGTTGCTGTGGACACTTCAGACTACCAAAATCAGAGTCAGTAGCGGCAACCCTTTGGGTGGCTTGTTTTAGGCACAACAACATTGCTTTACCTGTGCAACCATCAGGATCTGGAGTTTTCCCCACTCCTGCACAGAATCCTACGTGCACACAAACCAAGCCAGGCAGCTCAAGATGAAGGAGAAATATTTGCAGGTGTCTGCCTATTTCCTGCCCTCTAAGTAAAGCAGGGAATCTGTGCAGCTGAGTGGGTTTGATGGTGCTGTCTTTGTGGTAGCTGAGGTGAGATAAAACTATGCACAGTGCCATCTCCATGCTCTGGCACACAAATCCTGCTGTGTGTCAGCAGGGCTGGCTCGTGCTGCCAAACAGGGCAAGCTCCTTCCCTGGACTCTTGAAGCCCAGTGATTTCTCTAGCCCATGGCACCATGTGGAACCAAGAAGTTCTCCTCAAACCAAATTTCATCCTAATGCACATGTATCATTAACAATCTACTTACAAAATAAACGTGCAAACACCCTCATCCCTCAATAAGGAGTATTTCCTATATTAATGCAACTGCATTATCATGAGGAATGTAATCTAAATTTAAATCTTCTTTCCCTAAATAATATTAACCTTCTTTCCAGTCAGCAAAATTTCGAATTGTTTCATTGTTTGTGTTACTTTGTGCTTCTGAGTGCCTTCATTGTGCTTCCAAGAATAACTGAGTGACAACTAATTACAGTCTTCTGATCACATGAAGGAAAATAAAGAAAGTAGAAAGGAACTAAAACTCTAAAAAAATTGGCAGCATCGCAAGTTCTGCTTCCCTCTAAATGACAAACAGCACTTCCCCACTGTGTTACTAAAATCTATAGATCATCTTACAGACAAAAGAAACTAAATTCCTTGTGTATGCAATATCTTTTGGCAAAAAATGCACTGAAAACTACTTATCAGACCAGCTGGATAGAGGATGCTCACACAATATTTTATTAGGCCTCATCAGACCAAAGTATTTTTCAGCAACAACAGCTGAATGAGAACACTGTGCTCCAAAGAAAATAGCGACACATCAAGTGGGGAAAACTAACGCAGAGATCAGTGCTGCCTTCTTGTTTTGCACGGAGAGGGACTAACACCTCGTGCTCACCTGACCAGGCACGATGCCCCGTAGCTGAACCATAGGCAATAAACATGAGTTTGCAGGTGCAGCCATTCAGACAAAGATGAGATTACCCTCTCCAGGCACATCTTCACCGTTTGTAAAATTACATCTAAAGGAAGGATATGGCAGGCCCATTCCCTGTGCTACTGACCACTCTGAGAGCATGTCTGTGAGGACAGGGACTGTGCTGCATTAATGCTGTATAGCATAGTTCATAGGTTAGGAGAAAACAATCTCAGAGTAGCTAATAGCCAGACAGCTTTACTGCTAGCAGCAGCAACACCTGAGGGGAAAGACAGACAACTGCGTCACATTCTCCCCTTCTTCAGCTGTGCTGGTTTCACACACCATGCATATTTGAGGTGGAGCTGCTTAAATTCCCATTTCTCCAGCACACTAAAGAAATTAGACTTTCCCAAAGATTACAATAAAAAGAGCTGTATTTATCAGGGAGCTACAGTTCCCTGCCCATCATGCCTTCAGCAGCTGTAGTGAGCGAGCTGGTTTCTGACAGACAGCCGAGATCCGTAATCTGAATCCCACCATCCCACTGCTTATTCAGTGCTGATAGCTGATGTTACCCTCCTCTCACTTGCTGGCTTGCTTTTTTTTAACGTTTTGACACTAGTCCTGAAAAGGAAGGATTTAAGTTAAACCCTTTTCAATAACGCAAATGCGTTTTTTGCAATTAAAGCCACACAATTAGCAATGACAAGCTCAGGTCAGCAGAACATAGATTATGCTGTTCAAATGCTCTGCCACTCAGTGCCTCCAGCAAAAAGCTGCAGGAGAGGGAAAGAGAAAAAAGAAATCTCACACATTATTTAACAACTTGTGCTGTGATGCACAGCACCACTTGTGGATTTGTGGTGGGAGGTTCATTTATTTATTTACTTAAAATCTCCTAGGTTCTAGCCTTCTTCTCCACTGGTTGTATTCCTTCCAGACAACATACACTATTCTTCAGGGCAAGAAGGCTGGTAACATTTAGAATTAACTTCTCAAAACTAAATATTAAATAATATAAATATAAAACAAATTTTAAAAGTCTTAACATCCTTGACTTAAAAATGTTTCCCTTCACTCTTTACCAAAAAAAAGTTTGCTTAAGATCTTCCTCATTCATACACTTGTATTGCCTAGACAAAGAATGCACATTCCTCTGTCCATGTGATGGCATACTGATTAATTTAAATTGTATACTGTTCTTTTTATTTAAAGTATGTAAACAGTGTGTGTGTGCATGTATAAATCACAAAACCAGGAAGTGCAGAAGCTAAAAGAATTTCGGATTTCTAATCAGCTGTACTTAGTTCTGTTTCCTCTGAAATGTCTTTATTTCATTAATATAAACACTGGCACCTGCAGATCTCTAATATTAACACAACGACTCCCTTCTGTCTGTAAACAAACAGAAGCAACCATATATTCTAAAATCAAAAGTGGCATCATAGCAAAATGTAAGCAACAAATCACTTTATTGCAGGATCAATGACTGTCACCTAGTAAGCGTAATGTTGATTTTGGACTTCAGATCTTGATCCTATTTCTGCATAATCTCTCAATAAAATCTGTTTCATTGCTATAGATTATGAACTCTGTGACTGAAGCTTTCTGTTAGTACCTAAGTGCCACATACATGTTTAAAGCATCATTTAACTGACAATAAGTACTTTAAAATTAATATGTACAATCTGATTCTGATTCAAATATTCCTGTGTCTTGCTTTCAGTGGTTATGAGAGATAAATGCCCTGACCTTAGATATTGCCTATGATACAACGTGGCAGAATTTCATATAGGGCTGAGTTCAAGTCAGTGTTTATATGTAACTTTAAAATGCTGTATCTATACTTGTTTCCAGCTCAGTGTGAGGTAAGAAGCACTGGAAATCCCCGGGACAGCAACAGCATGTTCCCTTGCCCTTCTGTATGCCAAGTTTATTCCTTTTGCAGGACAAGAAGATTACCACACCAGACTGGGAATTCCCAGCATAGAATTCCCAATTTGCGATACTCATGTGTGTTGTGAAATTCTTAAAAAAGAAAAAGGGGGAGAAGTTATAATATTTTCATTACTTCAGGATAGAAAATCAACAATCTAGTCCTGCTAGCATTAACTATATATATATATATATATATATATATATATATATATACACACACACACACACACATATACATATATACATACATATATATATATATACATACACACACACACATATATTTATACACTTAGGAATATTTACATGCACACACACACAAAGACACACAATTTCCTCCCTCATCTCTGTTCTCCCTCCCAAGGTATCTGGGATACAAAATGAAGCTATTTCTTGAGTTTCTGCTGTGGACTTGTACCAGGCAGAAAATTTTCCTTTTAAAGTCAGTTTAATTTAAATTGTGCTTCCTTATTAGTTTTTATAATTCAAAGGAAAAACAGCACACATCCTTCAGCACACTTTATTCTACAGGTGATGTTAAAAAAAAAAAAATCAAACCCTGTGACCTGTAGTTTCACTTGCACCAAGGAGAAATTTCTGTGGAATATGTAATGAAAATGCAGATATATAGATCACATTTCTTACCTTGTCCCCGGGCTTGACAGAAACTGCCACCACTGTTCCAGGCATGGGAGATCTCAGAATGCTGGAGGTGTCCTCCTCTGCTTTCTCTGGCATATACTTGCTCAGCTCCGCAGCAACCTTTGTCAGTATTTGTAATTTGTACTAGAGAATAGAAGGAGGAATGCTTCAGAAAACTGCACCTTGGTGAATTCCAGTCAATAATCTGCACTATTTTATGGCATGTTTTTATGTAATACAGCTGTTTTCTGTTCCTTCACAGGGGTGTCTAAAAAACATTGTTTGAAATCTTTATTCAGTTTCATTTTCAGGATGTAGAAAGAAAAATATGCAACCCCAATCTGCAGCAATGTGCACATAAAAGGAAAGAATCACCTACAGTAAAGAGATGTCATATTAATTTTTAAATTATGGTTAGAAAGAGCAGATGCAAGTTTAAAAACAGAAATGCTCTTATGCTTGCTGCACTTTATCTTTGGTGAATAAGGAATATTGAGGGATTTGTTTCCTGTGCAGTGCTGAATTGCAAATTGACCTTTTGGGAAAGTCTGCCAGACTTTCAATGACTGATCTTAAACATTCTGTTTGCTTTTTAAACATTTCTTTTTACCATGTATTTAATGTTTGAAGTTAATAACTTGCTCAGATTTTACAATTGTAACATATTAAACAATTTCAATTCTGTTCTTTCAGATGATGAAACACTGTTGTTGTGTAGAATATAATTCATCTGTAATAAAAACTGTTTAGCAGCTGTTATCTACCCTGAGAAAAAAATATTTTCATAGAATCATAGAATTGATTGGATTGGAAAAGACCTCCAAGATCATCAAGTCCAACCCTTGGTCCAGCTCCAGTCCATTTACCAGATCATGGCACTCAGTGCCACGTCCAATCTCAGTTTTAAAATCTCCAGGGACAGTGAATCCACCACCTCTCTGGGCAGGCCATTCCAATGTCTGATTACTCTCTCTGGAAATAATTTTTTTCTGATATCCAAGTAAGTTTTCTGACATCCAAGTATGTTTTAGAGCAATTAGAAATGGAAGAGAATATGATGACCTTGAAGTGCTAAAGAGTATCCCTTTAAACAAAAGCTTTCTGAAAATGTTGCCTAAACTGATTCCAGCTCCAGGCTGTTAGTTTTTAAAACCCTGCAATCACTTAGACAGCTGGCTGCCCTTAGACAGAGAGAGATGGCCTTCCCGTTTGTCGCAGGGCACCTGAGAGGGACCGCAAAGATCCAGCAGATGGCAGCAGGTCTCTGCGTGACACTCCCTCCTCGCCAGGGCCAGCTCGGAGAGGACCAGCACAACACTTCATCAATAATTTAAACAAAGGTTTTAATAATAAGCATTGGATGAACGGCATTTACAATTCAAATGTGTATTTTGCTCATGTAAAGTTCAACACCTTGCTTGGAACAGTATGTTTTCCTCCAAAACAATTAGCTATTGTTTTATTAACAATAAAATGTCTTTCCTTTTCATTTTTACGTGGACAGAAAAAATCCGATATCCTTATGGTGGAGGTAAAGGGGGACTCTACCTTCTGCTTCTGTAGAGAGCAGAACAAGGTATTTAGAAATACATGCAAAAGGTGATTAGCTCTGCAATGACATCTTTAAAAAGCAGCTTTCAAAGCCAAATTAAAACAATGTAACGGAGCATTATCATCATCCATAAATGGCGTGTGGACACACAACATTACGTGCGGTGAACAGAGCAACCATTCACTTACAAATACTTGGCGCTATCGAGAAATACGGGCAAAAGGTTAAATGAACTGATCGCTCCCACCTTACCCCAGTGAGTAATAAAACACCGCACCGATGTTCCCTGAAGCCGTAAGCAGTGCCCAAAGATTTGAGGACCCATTCCCAACCATGTGCCTTGGTTACAACCGATGAGGCGCAGGGAAACCAGCACCATTTTGTATGCAAAAAGCAGCTTTAACTCCAAGCCTCCCGCAGGCATCATCATGACAATTAAGACTGTGGCACTCTCATTCTCCAACCCAAAATACAGCTCAGGGAACCACGTTCAATGGGATGTGCTCCTGGCAGCTTCTTTATTCAGAAGTGAAGTGCAGGTGTGCGTGCACTTCCATGTAGGCTGTAGGAAGAGGGGACATGATGCGAATAGAATTGGTGACATAAGTTGCAAATAGAATAGCAGCAGTGTGACAAGTCAAATAATAACGTCTTATGTATGTTTCTTTACTCTTGAGTGTCTGTTTTGCAATCAAGACATACAAGTGTCTGCCAGTTTCTGAAGGATATGATCCTTAAGTGAAATTACTGTGCAAATAAAAGCTTTTTACTCCTATTAAAATTCATCTGAGTCATAAGTGGCAAGGAAAAAAAGCTTGCAGAGTGTATTCTGCTGTCAATCTAATAAACATTCTGTGCAGAGGGACTATTTATCAAAGATAAATTGTACTTAAAAGTCCTTCATTAAATCTATGGGGGGGAATATAATTACACCAAATTGCACAGTTTCAGTATCCATGGTTAGTGTCTTCTTTGTACTCAGAGTTTGAAAATAAATAAATAAATAAAATTTTAAAAAGGAAGAACACAAATAAGTTAGATTTGTGGACTGTATTGTTGCATCTTGCAATAGACTATTTTGATACAATTTCAAAGGATGAGGCTTATAGGCCACTTAGTTTTTTCAGCCACATATAACACTTCCAAGCTGCTCAATTTCAATTTTAAACTTGAATAGAAAGCCAGACCTTCATCTAGGTTACAGTATTTCACAGAGGTTGAAATACAGAATTCCCTATGCACTCCACAACATACAGCAGTGGGAGAAAAAAACCACATTCCTCGGTATGCTGCACTTTAAAGCTCAGTTCTCCACACCAAGCTAAAATATCCCTACCAAACATTGTTTTTACTATCTTTATAATTTTCATATCTTTTAGATTCCTTTCTCTGCAGGACTCCTGCTTTGCTTGGAGTGAGATGTAAGAGTCAGTATTCTCAAAGCTTTAAAACACAGGTCTTTGTTATTGATGAGCTGTTCCTTTTCCTTTTGTATTTGTTTATTGTTCTTTAGTCTGTTTGGGGGATAAGCAAGTTACTGTAATCAAAAAGTAAAAAATAACAACAGTAAACTTCTGGGGAAAGGCCTTTTTTGGCATGGTTGGTTCACAAATGACCTTTCAGAATATAAAAAGACAAAGCTGAAAAAAAGGTTCCTTCTTTAAGATTACCTTTGATGTATTTCTGCTGCTGGCTGGACCTCACCAAATACCTGCATAAGTATTCCTCTGTGACTGCTGTTACTTATCCCCGGGGATGAGCTGTGGTGTGGGGTGAGGGCACTGTTCACCTAACCAAGGTGCAGCCTGCAGCTCCTGGAGAGCCACAGGACTCTCTGGAGGACCACATCAAACAACGCCTGCCAGGGCTGCCACAACGAAGACAATTAAGAATATACTACGTTTTTTCATTATCTGACGAACATGCTGCTATGCCTTTGATTTAGTGAGGACAATGCTGAACATAGGAAGCAGAAGTTTTGATATGCTCCTAACCAAGTGCGGATGAGGTTCAGATTTTTTTCTTTAATCCTCAGGAGGAGGAGGAGAGGAGAGAAAGAAGAGGCGTAAATTGGGGGAGGCTGTGTAGTTAAAAATAGAGACCAGGAGGTTTCCACTGGCCTACACCAGATGAAACATTTGTTGGAGTCATAAATAGATTGCAGGTGGAGTCTCAGAGCAAGGAAATCTGCTAGCCATCAGATCTGCCCTGATGAGTAGTTGTCACTAGCCAGTGCTTCACTCCACAGGGTTTCAAAGCCTAATTCTGCCAGCCAAAGTGAAGTCAATAAAGTGGTACCAAAAGGAGCAATACAGCTTTTTATGACATAGAAAACAGGTGTTTCTTTTCCACCAGACTGTTGGGAGTCCATATTCAGGTGACAAAAATGATAGTACGGAAAACGGATGTTACTTAATAGTTTTCTAAGGGTAATAGTATCCTGTCTTACCTCTCCCACTAAATGAATTGGATGTTTATGTAATGCAAAACTACCTCTTACAACCAAATGTCCATGACAACAATAAGAACACTAAAAGGTGCAATAATAGCAATGCAAGGGGGAGGCAGGGGGGAGGGGGGAGTGTGGAGCAGGGAAGTGTTGGGTGGGGAGAGAAGAAAGCAAATACAGTGAAAATGATACCTTGGGTTTTGTGGAGGTTTTTTTGTCCACACATACCGTACTGATCCTCCAAGTCAGTAGACAAGTAGACCAGCTGCTACAAAAAAGGTGGTCAGGGTATATCTGGCCACATTTGTGCTTAAAAACAAGCTCTGTGGTTTGCACAGATATGGTTCCTTTACCATATGCAACAGAATATTGCAAATCTTCACTGTAATGGTCAAAATTGCACTCTGTTACATCTCACATTAGTTTATTAAATATGATCTTCCCTGTATCCTTGAAATTCATGTCCCCAGAAGCTGTAAATGTTCAAACTCCACTGGAGATTTTATAGAGCAATCACTACCTGTATGTTACTTGCGGCAGTGTTTGGACTGCTGACCAGATGTGGATTTTCAGTATGCTTTACCTAAATGTTCAACCATGTTTTTCAAATGTCTGTCATTCTTGTGGTCAGAAGGGTGAAAAATCTTAGGGAGCTCAGATTTCAGTAGAGAAACTGTCTGCTGTGTCTCTTCATTATTTTCACTAGCCTCACAGTCTCATTTTTGGAACCAGTGAAATGTATTAACTGTGGTCACATAATTTTCCTTTAACATTCCACATCCTGCCTCAAGTTACTTAACTGTTGTCACCTGTGGTTTGACGTCATCGATTCACGAGGAGTATGTTATTCAGTCCAAGCAATACCAAGCAATGTTCCAGTTCCAAACACAATGAGCACGTTACCTTTTCTATTAACCATTATACACTTTAATATGTTGAGCATATCCTTGCTTAGATTTCCACCACAGCATCTAAACAGGAAAGGCATGTATTTATTCGAAGATGCCAGGCACCACCTTCTTTCAGAGTCAAGGATTCCTTACTCAACAAGGAGATAAATGACATTTTGCAAATCACGGAGGCTTTTTCCCCGAAAACTCAGTTCTAGAACTAATTTACTTCCACGGGGTTGTGGGGAGGACTGGCATTATCTTTTAGCCTGATGGAGGAGCACATATGCAACATGCTACGGAGACAGCTGTTAAATAATAATAATAAAAATACAGAAACAGCCACAAAAATCATGAGCCTTTAGTAGCAGCAAAAAGGAAAGAAAAACGAGAGGAGCCTCACCACCACGTAGTACACACTCCAGCAGCAGAAACTTAATTAGACTTGTAATTCAGCCACATTTCCCACTTTCCGTTCCTTGTGTGATACATAATTAACACTCTAGAGAAACCTACCAAGGGTTAAAGCCATGCAAAAATAGCTTCCCTCCGCTTCAGAGTGAGGCTGAACAGGCAGAACCGAGAGGGGACAGACGGCAAGGCTGGCGATGTCCTCCTCGCTCGGGCCGCGCCGGGGGTCGGCGGGCGCGGAGCGGGAGCGGAGCGGGCGCGGGCGCGGGCGCGGACGCAGCTGCCGCCGCCGGAGCAGCCCGATAGCATAATGCTTTGACAACTCCATCAGCGCAGTCTCAAGGTAGCTGTCAATCAGGATGCATCATTTAATACAACAGCACACTAAGGATTTTCTCCTACAACCCACATGACAGCGTATCTACAGCTCTATTTATATCAGCGCCCAGTTGTGTTTACAATGCTGTTGTAATTAGAAAAGATGCAACAGGCAGCAGTATTATTCAGATTCCCATTTTGCCATGCTGCTGTGTAAAGTGCGATCTTGCTTCACAGAGTCATGCTAAATGACAAAAGCGCTATTTTCTTCAGTCTCTGTGCTCAGACAGCACTTCATTTGCAGCTATCTATAATTAGATTAATGGTGTAGTGCCGTACAAAGCAGGCCCACTTCACATCAGATAGCATATGAATTAGGACAAACACTTATTTCAATTCCAGGCAGAGAAAGCAGTGACTGGGGTATTTAGCATACCCTTTATGGTGGAATGAGATGTTAATTGTGTACCATTACCTCTAAACTGCTTGCTTGTTGTATAAATCACTGTGCTAATTGATGCAGAGATAGAAACGTAGCCACAGGCAAGAAAGCAACGGAATGAGAGCTGAAGATGGTGGATAAAGGATTATCGAGTAAAACCATATGGAGATGAGATTCCTTTGAAACCTGCCCACAAGCAGTACTACTATGAACTACAAGGGGAAAAGTGCTGCACTGATGCTTAAAGAAAAAAAAATATAGTTTACATCATCGTTTCAGAACAGAATCTTAGCAGTGAATCCAAGCCAAGCAGAAAACTGAAGAATAGATGTGTGTAATGAACCTCAACACATGTTTCCAAAAGCCAAGTAGCAGGCTGAGCGCGCCCTGGGAACAGCCACCACACTGCCCGGATTTTGGGGGCCTGAGTTAATAAGTAACACTTGCAAACTATCCAAAGCAGATGTTCCCCTGACACAACCAAGGACAAGAAATGCAGGCTCTGTAAACAGAAAATAGATCCGTGTTAAAAACACAAACAAACAAACAAACCCAACAAAGACATTGAAGTGGTTACTGGTAAGTTAAATGTCCCAATACGGAGGAAGAAGGGAAGCAGCTTTACACACCTATAGTAACAATTACTCATATGCCCGTGCATATGCAGAGACAAGAAAGCTTCTAAAAATCCTCCTCTACCTACTGCACAAACAGGAGGAGAACGTCTCAGAAGTAACAAGTAGCTGTGTCAGCACCAGGACCATCAAAGCATGCTTTCTCTCACATGGGGTTTGTAGATGGTTGTCATCTAAAACACCATTGCAGTCTCGGGGGCGTTTGCAACTGCACACCCCAGTGTGCGCATTCTGACCTTAAAAAACCCGAGTTTAACCAAACTCTCGGACCACACTCCCTGCCACGCAGAGTTGCAGCTTCTTCCTCCAGCTGGACACATTTTATTCAAGAGATCGGGTGGACCATAATGCTTTTAGGATCCTTCCTTCTCTGATATGTTTGGCTGAAGTCGATCCACTGAATCAAAGTTACTGCAAAGCCAGTAAACAAACACACACAAGGAGCCTCGAGCATGCCTGCCCCAGCCTTGGTTTCCTAAAAATAGCATTAAAAAAGGAAGATGAGCCACGATGCCATCTTGACCACTATATTCAAGAACAAGCCAACTGGGTCATAAGCTCATGTTTGAGCCATGCTTTTTTCCCTACAGACATGGCAAATATCTTCGGCATAGTTTTTATTCGGCTTGAGAGTGGCTCTAGTACATATACCTGCTGGTGTCAACGCCACTGCACTGCAAATCTACATTCCCCCTCTCCCCTCTGCCCCCAAACTATTGTATAAACTTATTTCTTAAGTTTCTTGTTCAGAAAACTTGGTTGAACCTGTACACAGCTAAGACTTAACTTCATACTTTGATCACTAAAAAAATGTCAAGACAAAATGCTAGGAACTAAAATACTACACAATGTCCTGATCTAAGAAATATATCTCTTTTCTCTTGCAATGTGATACTTAAGAGCAAGTGCTGACTTTCACTCACAAGGTCTAAGATCTCAGCACAGTGAAATGCACTTCCAAGAAATACAAGGTACCTTCCCCTCGAGTGTTCAATCCTCACTACTCCAGTGTTTGATACTGCCTTAGATTAAAAGAGCAAAGAGAATGCATTATACCTGCCAGACACCTTGCTGTCCTAAGATTCATTAAAAAGAGTGAGACGCTAGCTTTTCAAACTTTGTTTCTAATTTTCTTTTGGAACTACTTTTTTTCCTACTCATGGCAGGTAATTATTACTTGGGACAAGAGGGGTTAAAGTGTTGCAGTAGTGTTTATTGATCTCAACAAATATGTATGTAGATGTGTATCCATGTATATAAGGGAGAGTTTAGGGGTGGACAGTTACCCATTACAAACAAGCAGTACTAATGTACAAATTACTGCTTGCTAAAAAAGCAAGGGAATAGCAGAAGAGAATCATGTATTGGTTGACAAAGTGCTTCAGTTACTCTGAGAGGAACCTTTAGATTATTTCTAACACAAACGTGAAATGACACTAGAATTCGACAGTTTAAATTTTGGTCACCCATACTAGCCTAGGGATTATCTTCCTTTATCACTGAAGCTTACAGTTTTGAAGAAACACAAGCAAAGGGACCTAAGAAATAGAAACAAATGGCAGTGGGAAAAAAAAAACCCTGTGTTGACTACTTTGAAGTAACACCTCCCAAGTGTGCGGCCAGTTGACATAAATGGAAATGCATTGAGGAAAAGAGCTGTGAAGCTGTGTAACAGTCCTGTTCCTAATCATTAATCACTTTTTAAAAACCATTTAAACTAGCCCATTATAGCCTGCAGCTAAATGCCAACACTCCCATCACTTGCATGTCAGCAGTGCCGGTGTTAACAGGAGAAAATATATGGTTTCTATGACTGTGCCCCAGTCCTACAGCATTTGCTACCTTTAATTGAAAGAGGCAGTTAAACACAAGGTAAATCGTTCAGTTAGCTAAGCTGTTTAATAACACATAATTGATAATGTCAATATGTTACAGTGACATAATACATCACTTTCATCACTCTTATGCTTCAAATATGGTCAACTTATACTACAAACATTTACTTTCAATCTACTATTTAATTACAAAGCCAGGGAGAACTGCCCTGAGGACCACATGTGGAACACAGGTAAAACACACACACCACTGCCTCAACTCATCTGCGGGTTGGTTAGGAACAGGTTCCTGCCACAACACTTGCAACTTTGTGAAAATAGTTTAGTACATCATTAGCAACTCACTTTTTGTTTCAATACACCAGAAGCTCCTACTGTAAGAATTTATATTTCTCTGATAAAACCTGTTGAAAAAGGTTTGACTAGAGAACAAAGCAATGACCTAGAAAAAAGGAAACACCAAAGATGTGAAAAACTATAGTACCAATTACATATCAACTCACACCTGTAGGATACTTATTATATTTCAGCCTGCTGTGTTTTGGTAAGCTAAAAATTTGTAAGCTATTCAGTAAGTTTAGTAAAACTACTGTCTGATCTGGGGCAAAACACATCCCTCACTAGAAAAAAACCCAACCTATTGAGTAGAACTGATTTACAGAAATGTCAAGCAAATACTGCATAATTTGTAGACACCCATGTTTTTCCCCCTCTGGGTGAGCAGGATATAATAAATGTTTGACTCCTCTCCCCTTCAAGCTCAGCACTACTTATGGCACTCGCTTCAATGGAGGAAAAAGCAGAGCACAGAGAGAAGTCTTTCATTCACTCTGAGGCTACCTACAACCACACAGAACATTTAGATAGGTCTTATTTTCCACTGACTGCAAAAATGGTTTTAGTCTGTACATTTCATAGGGAGAAAATTGCAGAGCAAACTGCATTCTTTCATAGCTTAGGAAGTTTTCTAATGGTTGGGCAAGCGCTGCTTAGAGCTTGTTCTGTTAGTTTGCCTTGGAATGCCTTCAAATTCTACTCGGTAAGCCACAGCATCTCTGTTTTGTTTTGTATAGCAGGTAGCACAATGACATTTGCAACTGGAGAAAAACGTGTGTAGGAGGCCAAGGCCATTTTACAGACACTTGATTCAAGTTTTGTTTGTTTGTTTTTTGTTTTGTTTTTGGGTGTGTGTTTGGTTTTTTTTTATTTTTATTTTAATCATCTCTGGATTGAAATATGGACTTAGGAAAGTTAACACATGAAGCCCCTTGAACTTGGGCAAGTCCAGCTACATTTGTAAGGCTGTTGCAAACTCAAAATTCAAAGCAGGAGTCTAGCTGGTCATGAGGGGAAGCTGTGAAAAAGGAGTAAGTACACGTATGAGAACTCAAGTCATCTAAGATGGTGTAACTTTACATAAATAGTGCGATAATCTCTTCCAAACACCTTCCTGACAGACACTGCTCTCACACCATGGCAATTACACAGCCTGAATATGGCTTTAGGGGGTTTTGTAGAATTATGGACCAGTTCAGAGATACAGAGGCTTTAAATCCTGGATCCAATCTAGTTTTGGAGTTGTTTCTATCAGTAGTCCCAGTGATTTCAGTAAGTTCACAGCATCACCCAAGATACTCGAGTTAGAACTTTCAATAAGAACTAAATGATTTGCTACATTGCACATTAATATGGACATATCTGCCTGGAAAAAATTGTTTGCTTGAGAAATTAATCCCTCATTTTTACTGTCTTCTTCAGGATGGCATTGTGAAAAATTACTAAATTGTGCTCTACTTTTTCATTTCACAGTTTAAATAGATTTAGTTTTTATTTCAGATGCAATAAAAAAAACACAAAAGATTAACGGTAAGATTATGAAAATCCATACAAAATATATAAATTTTATTCTATGTAATAAAAATTTTAATTATATTTTAATTATTCCGGATATTAAATTACCATGAAAGTCTCAGCAATAGCACAGCACTGGTATTATATCTGTTTCCTACCATTAAATTTCCAGTGATCATTCCATGGCATTAGGAAGGATGTCTACATTAGCAATAGATGCACAGTCTTTAAACTCTGTAATTCAGAAATACATGCTGTTGCATCTATGATTACAGCAGCACTATTCATGTGGGATTTCAAATTCTCTTTTGTGTTACAGACTAGTGCTTTTCTAATTCAAACCTTATATGACCACATTTGCTGATCTAAGGGCTACATCCAAAGAGACTTACATACCTAAAGCAGGACACTGGCAGAATGGAAGCACCTAAATCCAAAATGGCAATACAAAGCCCTCATCATCTGTCACTTAGCACTGAAGACACATATTTTATCTTCCTTCCTAGTTCAAAATACACATTTGGAGTTCTGCTGCAGTACCTCCTCAGTACCAAGCAGCTACTTTCCTTTTCAAGCCCAAATGTGACCCAAAAGTCAGGAAAACAAGGTCCAGTTCTGCTCTTGGGACCACTTCTGCCTCCTAGCAGCCTTCCAGTACCTAAAGGGCTCTACAAGAGAGTTGGAAAGGGACTTTTCACAAGGGCCTCTAGTGATAAAACATGGAGTGGTGGCTTTAAACTGAAAGGGATTAAACTTAAATAAGAAAGTAGGAAGAAATTCTTTACTGTGAGGTTTGTGAAAGACACTGGAGAAGATTGTCCTGAGAAGTTGTGGATGCCTCATCCTTGGAAGTGTTCAAGGTCCTGTTAGACAGGGCATTGAGCAACCTGGTCTAATGGAAGGTGTTCCTGCCCATGGAAGGACAGTTGGAACTAGATGATCTTTAAGGTTCCTTCCAACTCAAACTATTTTATGATTCCATGATTAGAAAATTTATCAGCAGTCTTAGCCCAAAGCCTTAACATTCATGTGAGTTCTGGGAGCCATTCACCAGTAAGCAGCAACATTATTCAGTGGATTTGGGAGTGGAGATGAAGTGAGGAACATTACTGTATGCAACACCTCAACATGAGGAAGAACTTCTTTGCATTGAGGGTGGCAAAGCGCTAGAACAGGCTGTCCAGGGAGGTTGTAGAGTCTCCCCCTCGATAGACATTCCAAACCCACCTGCACCCATTCCTGCGTAACCTGCTTCAGATGACTCTGCCTTGGCAGGGGTGTTGGACTAGATGATCTCCAGAGGTCTCTTCCAACCCCAAAATGCTGCAGTTCTGTGAAATACACTTGGTAGGTCAGTAGAGGGCAATCACCCAAACTACCATCAGACTAGAGCATCTCAATTAGCAACTCATAACCACCTCCCTACAAAGTTATTAGTGTGTGAGCTTTGGCCATTGCTTCATAATTGATTTGATCTCTGTCCTCACTGCAATATTCTGAAGTTCTCAGCTGAAGTGATTTAGTGTTTATTTTTTTAATTAGACTGAGTTTTTGTGAAGTGTTCAGAGCACAGAGTATACTGATCTCTGTATTTCATCTTCGTTACTGACTCAATTTTTCACACAGCTGATGCCGAAGGGATTTTTGATTTTTTAATTTTCATATTTTGTAGATTTTAGGAACACAGTAA
>JAWWLZ010000001.1:80340278-80373678 GCA_035041345.1 Poliocrania exsul | reverse complement strand
ACATAAACATAAGAGCACAGTGACCCGGAGCCCTGGAGAGCGTCCAAAGAACCTTTATGCGCTGATGAAGAGGAAGACGATGAAGACAAAGGGTCCCAACGACCCCAGCCTCAATTCAACAGGGGGTGGGAACTGGGAGGAGACAGAGGTGGAGCTGGACATGTGGACAGTAGTGATTGGATAAATTATAGTATAAAAGCTATAGAAATTAGAGCTTGCGTATGTGCGCGTCTTTGTATTCCTGGATGAGCAGGGTTTGCTCATTAAAAGTGCCTGCCCATTATCTTATCTCATACAAAAACTTGGCTTGAGAGTCTTTTTGCGGACTTTTACGGCAACACAGCATTTAAAGGATCACATGACACTGTTTCAGACAATCCTAATTAATACAGTGTAGGAGGAAAGCTAGGAATATTTCTTTAAATGGAAATCAAACTCAAAGATAATGGACTTTGAATAAATATTTTATCAGTTCTACTCTTGACTTCACTGAACAATCATTTTTTTAGTGCCATGGAAAACATATTTGCAATTATAGCATTTCTTTCAGAGATGAATTTTCATAGACTCAGAGAATGGTTTGGGTTGGATCATCTAGTTCCAGTCCCCTGCCCTGGGCAAGGGATACCTCCCACCAGACCAGGATGCTCAGCTTTTATATATTGTGTCTTCTTATTATGTATCTAAATGATGTTTATTCCTCATACTAGCATTTTTCTGAGTGTAATCCAACAGAATGATTGCTCAGACAACCTACAATAGATCTGGACTACTACATTTAGAGCTACTATTGGTTTAGATCCAAAAGCCATTTTCCAGGGTCACCAGACTAATTTCTCTGCTGGTTTAAAAGGTGAAATGCAACACTAGAAAACTTCATTTTGTTTTTTTAACTGTGGTTCCTTGCTTCAAAAAAGCGAAAAGCACTATTCACAAAAAATCTGAACTCATTCTCCTGTCTGTTGTTAATCATACAGTGAATTTCTCTACCCCAGGAGAAGATTAGAAATGATCCACTGGCCATGAGGTAAAAACCAGTCAACTGGAAAGAATTTTAGCAGCAATAATGCGGTAGGGTAACACATCCATAGTTAGATACCTATTTTCAACATACTAGTTAATCACACTTGGCATAAATAGGAAATTGCTGTGTAGAGTAACATGAGGATGAAGAGAAGGAAAGGGCTGTAAACTGGAAATAACTAGCACTGATTTTAGACACCACAATACTCTCACTACTCAGTATAAGAGTAGGAATTTAGGAAAAAAACATGCAGGTTATCTGATGTTTCAAAGCTTTCCAGTTTGTCAGTCAAATCTGCAAAGAGAGAACTGAGAACATTTCATGGTGGGATAAGATCAAAGTTGAACAGATCACTATTATGGCATTATTTGCTAATACAATTTTAAAGTGAGACACACTGCAAAAAAATGTATTTTCGTTAGATTTGAAATATATCCAGCATGGCTGTAATTTGGCTGACAGTGCAATACTGCTCTGGGTGCTAAAGGTGGACTTTCATCAGCAGATAACTAAAACTGCAACACGGATGACCAAGTGGGGTAGATACATTGAAAGAGCAGTCAAGATGCACCTCAGCATTCCATACCTCAAAACTAATTTAGTAATTTAAATATTTAACTACAAGGTGCTCAAAGAACAACCCTGCTGCTGTGTAAGGCAGGCATTATGCACTCACAAGTGTAGAAACAGGACAAGGAAGGAACAAAACTAGTTATGTGGCTTAAAGGCTAAGGAACTCAGCTGGCGACAGTGGAAAACTGCATTCAACTGGCTCTGCTCCAGTTGTCCAGCTGCCTTGTCTGACTTAGGGAAATGGCTCTGAAAATGGGGACTCAGATTTGCTTTGCCAGTAGAATGGCTCAAGCACTACATTTCTAACTCTCTAAGACTTGGCAATTACAACATTCTGGTGGGACAGGGCAGATTTTAACTGTTGTGTGGAAGTCTGCAAAGCAGCCCCACTCCCAGTCATCTCGGCAAGCACTGTCAGCAGCAAGGGGAGCTGCAAACAGTGACCACCTCTACCACTACTATGAATTTCACTCATTGAGACCACAGCTACTAGGCTTTGGGTTGAACCCAATGCTGCCCCACCATGCTAGATGTTTTCTGAAGACTATTCTCTCAGGAGACTTGAAATGAGTTATACTCAAGCACTTTGTTTCAGCAGCACAGTAAAGATAAGTGACCTGACATCCAGTTCTCTAGAGAAGGTTGCTGAGAAGTTGCAGGTACCTTTAGTTATACAGTTGTGAAACCTATTTTAGGTGTCCTGAGAACACTCAGAAGGTTATTGGATCTTAAGCTTCCTGGATTACTTTCTTGGACTCAGACATATACACTGCATTTGAATCTTGTTGTAGGTGCCAAAAGAGGCACTTGAGCCCCTCTGGACCTTTAAGGCTGATGCTTAAAGACATCAGCATGAAAGATACCGAGGTACTGTTGTAAAAGAAGAGTATCATACAGATGTTTATGCTGATTTCTGTCACACTGATTAGTGATAATTATTCATCTACCAATTTCACTCAAGATGAAATTGTATCCACCAGTTATTGTCACATAGATCACTTTCTCTGCCTCCTTTTCATACACAGACACATCTTTCTACTCCTTCAGCTCTTTTGACCCTACAATTGTTTCCAAAAGTGTTGAATTCTAGATACCAGTTCAAGCAGTTACTACTTCATTGCAAGTTATTTGATCCTAAGTATTTGAAATGAGACATGGGTCACAGGGCACTGGCAGAATTCTCAGTGTTTCCCACTCTCTTCATATGGTATATGATAATGGCTAACTTATTTTTTTATATACTAAGACTTCAAGATTAATCGTACAGACTATGAAGACAGTGTTTGAGGACTATGATCAATGACTGTATCTCAGTTGCATGGCCACCTGTAACACAAAAAGGGTTCCATGTTTCAGTTTTAGTGCTCCAGCTGCTGCTGTTTAATACTTTCTGTAAGACAGGAGAATAGATACAAGAGCAATCCAAGGCCATCTTCATGGCTTGCTCATGTTTGTGGTAGTTGTCCTCATTGCACTTGTTCTTCCTTCCTTCCTACTCCTTCATAGAGCCAACAGCTTGAACGATGATCAAGTAAAACAGTGTAATCAACACAACTCTCTTGTCCCATTCCCGATTATTTGCTTATTTTGGAAGATACCTACTTTGGACTGCAGAATTAATTAGTCACAATAGTATTTGAAGCTTCAGAATCTGCTGACCTACAACATGACCAAGGACCTGGTTTGCTCCAGTCACTTAAGACTATAGTTCCACTTACAGAATGTCATAGGACTTGGTACCAACTGGGATCCTGCTTTAGGATTGATGAAAGGCATTGGGTTTCTCTCCTTTAATACGAAACAAAACCAAATTGTCTCTCCTGCAGTTATGAAGGGGAAACCTTGCTAAAGCTTGCAGCTGTAGCTTGCCTCATGATATCATATTATTACATGACCTTTGTTGTTTATACAGTTGACAGAACATAATTTAATGACTTCATAGAATCAAATTAATTTCTTCTATGTTGTATTCATTTTAAAATAAAATCAATAATATTTACCCTACCTGACAATAATGCTCCGTGCTTCACATAAGATTGATTCAATATCAGCAGGTAGTTATCAATGAATGTACTTTGATGTGAGAAATGAACACAATCAATACTCAGAAATGTGCATTTTCTGGTGTATGACTGAATTGTAACTGAAGTGAAAGCTGAGTTTTGTCTTTTTACTTCTTCTTTTAGGTTTCCTCTAAGGAGAATCTGAATTTCCTAGCCAGTACCAGTAGAGTAACAATCTGAAAAATTACCAGGCAGCACCACTGCACATTGAACATCATTATCCTCTGACAAGGTTGTAGCACATGAGATAGCAGACAGGAAAAAAAAGAAACCCCCAAGAAATAAATGTTAGAGATTCTCAGAATTTCTTGAAAAATATGATTGATTGAACTCTTAAGCATCACAGGAATGTCATGTGAAAGACAACTCAGTATTGTGAAGGGCATATTGGCATAAATTTCAATTGGTTCTATTTAAAACAGAGTAAGAATGAAATGCTTAGTTCTTAGGACAACATCCCAAGACAGCATTTTTCATATAGAAAAGAAGCATGAATGTAATATCAGTTAATACAAGCTAAGATTCATTCCAAGTAATACACATTGAAAACAAAGATAATAAGCTTTTTCATTAACTTCAAAATGAAACTAAAATAGAGACATTAGCAAAGTCATTTAACTTACAGCTCCTTTAAAGTAAAACGTAAGTAAAGGAGATTTTAGAAGACATTAGAGATAAGGGTGGGATCTGGTCTTCTGGTTGCTCTTTCTCCCTTACAGACCATGTCCTTGAATCCTCACAATCATTCAGCTGTTTAATCTTTTTAAGGCAGTCCTCATTTGTAATAGAGTAACTCAACCTGTCCTGCATCATTTCTGACATCATGATGCACCAGTCATTTTCCCTGCTACCAAGGGATCACTCCTCCTTTCTCCTAAGTTCCTCAGCCTTTGCATGCAATGAGCAATCCTGCCTCTACTTAATAGAAAATTCTAGGAAGTAAGCTGAAGAAAAGCCCTTCCATAGCACACTTGAGCTCATGCTTTCTTTACTACTGATTTAATATTCAGATATTCTTTGCATAAGAGCCAAGAAAACAAAAGCAGAATGCTTCAGAATAACATTGGCACATTTATATATGTTTATGGAGAGTGAATGGCGATTTTAAATATAAACAAACTTCACAGTTCACATCTTTCAGAAATCAACTTCAACTTCACACCTTTTTTTTAGACATATGTTTTGAGACTTAAGTTGGCTTTCTTGAAAAAAACCCTGTGAATTCATGAAAATTTAAAGTAGCTCCTTTTCTTTAAAAAAATAATCTGATCATGCATAAACATCTATCATTGTTTTGCTATCTGCTTGCAAAAAATACAGCAAGCCAGTACATGTCATCTATATTTCTTCCCTTTTACCCATGTTATGACAACCATAATCTAACACAATTCCCACCCAGAGCAGCATAAATGCTGTATTCTAGCTTCGCAGAATAAATATAAAACTGAATTGCAATTAACAATGTCCCCTATAATATTAAAGCACAAGTAGAAAAGAAGTTGCCATAATTTGCAACTCAGGTGCACATAATGACAAACAGTAATCAATACAGCATATGTGCCATGCACAGCTGCTCCAACTCCTGGAGTCCACGAAATTGAAGGTTTGCCAGTGGGTCAGTAAGGCAATTTAGTGTAGGACTCAACAACCACTACCAAAGAATACTTTAGCTTTGCTGGTTTTTGGTTTTGCTCCTATTCCTCCCAGCCTCGTTTTCCCAATGTTTGAGTTTTTAATTTAAAATACCAGTTATTTACTGCTTTGTAATTTCATTAATTCATTTAAAATTCACATCAACAAAGTTACATACGGGGGGGGAAAATAATTAAGTTTCTTTGTCAAATGCAGACCCTTACTACCTGAACACACAAACTGTAATAATCAGCTAGTTCATTCATATCTACATTAAATTGTTTCCTTTTTACTTAAGTTCTATCTTTATAAATATTTATACATAATCATAGAAATCCAGTGTGTATATACCAATATATATACACATTCACATAGGTAGACACACATGTAAGAATTTATTTCTGTGTTGAGCTTTATAAAACTTTTTACCTTAAAGTTGTAAGTCTTCCTTTTACAAAGGAAAGAATGTACTGGGGGGAGAGGGGTTAAGTGGAAAGGAGTTTAATGCGACCAGCAACATGAAACATGGAACAAAACAAGGTTTTCTCTTGTTCTCATGCATATAAAAGGCATTCTAAAGGAAGTTTTGTTGTTCAATTAAGGTGTTAGTACATCACACAGTAAAGAGAAATTCTGTTGGTAATGCTCCCAGTAAATTCCAGCCTCTAAAAGAAACTTCCTGTAACAGCTTGAAGGGTGAAGTTCAGGTACTACTGTAATTTTGGAAGCTTTAAGGTGTCCCATCTGGCTTCTGCATATTGCTGTACAAAACTACAGGGCAACTGTAGGTCCTGGGTTATAGTTGTCAGATTCGTATAGATGTCTTGGGTACATTGCACACATGAAAGTTAGATAAAAGTTTGAACATGGGAGAGCCTCCACCCCTTTTACAGATGAAGCACAGAAGCACATGGAAGAGAATCATTCCTGGAAGTACCTGATTCTCTCTACTGACTAACTAATCTAAGATTGCAATGTCTAACATCTGGTTGCTTCCCTTAGGACAGGACAAAGACTGCTATTTTTTTCAGTTCTGGAAAATGAGTTAGGAAACAGCAGCAAAAGATCACAGGACAGAAAAACACAACTACATGCTCCTTTAAAAGGAAGCACAGGTATATAATCTTTTTCACAGTGGGATAATGGGAACAACCTCTTCACAGAAGGCCCTTCTGGGAGAAAGTAAAAATATGGCAAATCGCTGTTTCGTAAGTTTGCTGGTGGATGGTTGGGAAGGAGTTTCATCACTTTCTTCCATGGCAGTTGAGTTTGCTTTAGACAAAATACAAACAGCTTCTGAATTTTCTACAGGCAGTTTATCTAGAGGTAGACAGTACTGGACCTGGAGATGGGGGGAGAACACAGGACTGTGGAGACAGCAGATAAGAGTTCATACACAAGGCACACACCATAAACTTTGACATAGCCTTTGAGTAAGGAAGAGCTTGTAGGAAGGGGCAGGAGATTGACAGAATGTGAGCGTGTGCACACATGGTGAAGGAGAAGAGGGATAAAAGGGCCCATGGCAATACGAGGCACAATTTCCCTTGAACGTCTTGGCAATCCTGGGCACCGCTGCACTGTATGTTCTCTCCCTTCAAACAACTGTTTGATGTGCAGATGACTTGCCCAAATGGGATGGTAGCATAAATACACACTTGACCATATATGATTTGCGATTCAAGCAATACATCATTTACTCACTGCTCAATGTGAAATATCAAACAGGCAAGTTTAATCATTTTAATTTCCAGTTATTTTACCCACTTTACTAATTACCATTACAGCACTGATTAGTCTGTAATAGTTATTCATTAGCTGTAAGTTGAACAAGGGCTGATTTGAAGCAATTACACTTCCTCAGTGCATTCTGAGGACCAAGTATTTCACATGATGACTGATGAAACACGTTCAATAGCGAAGACTCACCTTACGTACTTGGTCTTGCAGAAAAGGCTGTGTTTTGCCCATCTGAGGCCCTCCTTTCAAGTGATTACAATATCAGGTTTCTGGAGAACTCTTGTTTGTCTCTGCATTCAGACTTCTCCTCCTTACCCCATCAATACTTAGTGACAAAAACATCTTGCTCACACAAATCGCATGTGAGGAGAGTATTTCCAGTTTCATTGGCTTGGAGTTGTGATGGCTGGAAACACAGGGTATTTCATAGGGCAGACACTGAAATCAGGGCCAGAGGATGCATCTTTGAAACATCCCCTGGCATCCACTTCCACCACATGAAGCTTAGAAGGATAGCAGCAACATTTAACAATACTTCACAATTATTTGAAACAACCCAGAATTAAAAACAATGGAAGAAAACAAAGCAGCAGCTTAGTTCATATGCCCAGAACTAGAAAACCTAAGTTGTAATTATTTGGGAAACACCCAGGCCTTTTCCTTTAAACCGTGAGTCATTTCTTTATTCGATGGAACACAAACACAAAGCACAATATTTAGCAGAAATAAAACAATACAGAAATACTGAGATGGATACAAAACAGGTCAAAAGAACTTCAAATAAGAAAGGGTTCTGTTATAGCTAATCATGATACTGAGGACAGATCAAGTGACCTCCTGATATATATTGCACTCTGTGAAACTTAAACAATGCTTGGAAAAAAGTATGTGGTGGGGGAAGATGAAAGTGAAGAATCTAGTTTGGATGCCTTTCTTAGCAACTTCTATTTTTACATGATCTGTTCTGTCGCCTTTGCTCATCACTCAAAATAATACCAAGATCCCTCCTCCCCTGCCAAAGTCACCCCGCCAAGTTCCACAATAAGTTCCATTGATTTTCAAGACATATTGTCAACTACCTAATAATTTAACTGGTAGGCACAGCTCTTTCGGTTGAAGCTTCAGTTTCCCAAACAAAAGCTAACCACCTGAGACCACAGAGGACAGGATATGAGCTACTTATAGCAACACTGGACCAGTGAACAAGAATAGCAGGAAAGCTGCTGATTTTATTTTTTTTTCTCCAGCAAAGGCCTTTGAAGTATACTATTTATTAAACATTATAATACTCGAAACAAAAATCTTTGAAGGCAGGTTATCCTCCTCTGCACCATGTCCCGTTGTGAATGAATTGCTTCCTTTTCCTTTTCGAATTTTTTTCACTTGTGAAACTGACACTCAAATTGTTCTCTTAAGCTACTTGGGTGAGCCCTTGCCTCTGCCGAGAGGAATAATCCATCCATCAACAACAGGATCATTAAAAATATTTATAACTCAATCTACTTCAGCATCACTGCACTGTAAGCAGCCACCCTGTTCATCAGGCCATGCATATAAATACAATAAATAAGTTCTGTGTGCACAGAAAAACAGTATCGATTAATAAGTAATGATGCAAACAGATAACTTGAAATAGAAACAATTTTTCTACTGGTAAGACTTAAGTTTTCATGTTTTAATTTAAAAAAAGTAAATTTTCCCCATTAACATTGTTACGGATGAGTACATGTGTTTTTTCATTGTTCTTCTGATTAAAACATTAATCTCATTCCCTCTCAGTTGTTGAAAGAACTCATTTTTCCCTATAGCATCAATTTAGTGTCATTGGGAGTTTCAGCACCAGACATAGAGAATTGCCTTTTCAAATACATGGATTTGGGCTGCAGAAACAGAACTGTCACACATTGTACTGTACTTGCATCTTTAAAAACGTGGCACTGATGTGCAGTGAAGAAGATGACTACTCTGTAACAATCACTCAGAACTGTCTGAGCCTGAGAAATTCTCTGGCTACAGCCTGGGAAATAACCAGAAGTGAACTGAAACTCCCACTGGGCCACTATGCATGCCTGCATAGTAAAGATGTCACTGGCAAGCTGCAGAAAAAATCATATTAAAGAAGGTCTTAATAGTTCTCTCTTGAGCAAAATAACTTACTGTAAAAGCAAGAGACAGTGGAGAAACCTAAACTATCAATACCCTGATTCCTGAGAGATGGAAGGATTTGCAACTTCCACTGACTCACATGGAAGTAAGGGTGATCTATCACATCTGAAAACCTAATCATAAAGATATGACCAGGATTCCTCACTGGTTTCTTAATTAAGGAGCAAACCCAGCCTTTATTCATGCAAAATAAGGCACTCTTCATCGAGTAGACACATTTTCTCTCTTTCTTCTGCCTTCTGCTATCAGGTGCAACCTGGCACACATATAAGTGACCAAGCACTAAGAATTTTGAATAATTTTCTGTTCCATCTTTTAGACATTTGTCCATCTGACAACATATTTCCATTATGTGCCATATTTTTGTATTTCATAGAATCACTGAATATTCTGATTTTGGAAGGGACCCACAAAGGATCATCGAGTCCAACTCTCACACAGGGACCGAACCCATGACCCCGGCATTATTAGCACCATGCTTTAACTGCCCTCATCTTCCACAAACACCTATAAGGAAATTTTAAAACATGTGTAAGAACCTTTCATGGCTTTTTTAACCCAAAGCAAAGCTTTTTTTGAACACAAATGTAGAGCTAGCCTCCAATAAAATGCTATCTTGGCGAAGGAATTAGTCTAGATGCCTCCTACTTGAAATCTGTCACTGCCAACTAGCCTTAATTTATCTGTGCTACATTTTAATCCAATAGGTTTGTACTAGCACATAATTAATTTTCAACCTCAACTGAAATTTGGTGGACTTATTCAATGCCACGGTACCAACTTTTGAAGAATGAAGAATCCATCCTTTAACCATTTTTTTTGCTAATTGGAAGACATCAACATGCCTGTAGCCATGTTGTTGCCTCTACCACAAGAACATAACAGCAAGAAGATGAATAAATGACACACACTTGTAAAATTTGTACCAGTAGCAATCACCGAAGTACGGGAGAACTTGTGGAAGGATTCTCTCTGTTGGGAAAGCCAGAGTGTAAGCCCATAATTTGCTGGAGATTTTACAGGCCTTCTATGGAACTGAAGTGCTCTGAATCTAAACTGTTACAAATGAAGGAAGATTCCTTAGGCATTCAATATTCTATTACTTATGAATCCTTATTCACATGCAAATTACTGGGAAAAGCAGTACATGAACTGGAGGATGCATTGTATTTTACTCTGAACTCATTCAAAGAGGTTTCAAGCAGGAAAAAGGTATAATGAACATAGCTAAATGATTGACCAAGGTAAAAATGTCTATACAGATGTCAGCTCCTAAAAGCACGTCAGTATTTTAAGTGTTTTCAAGGATAAAAACATGCTGAATCATGTACTGTAGTAATTTCCTAAGGACCTTAATGTGTCAGCAGCCTCCAGCTCTACCAGCTCTAAGGGGTAGCTGATAGTCTGGGGTCACTCTTTTGCATGGACAACTTCACTGGTTCCATTCCCAAATCTTTTTAAAAGCCTTGTAAGTTATTTGGAAAATCTGTAAATTTATTTTGAGCGATCTCATGAACAGCCATAAGATTAGAACTCTTCAGTTCCCGTGAAACTGTTTCATTTCAAAATTCAGTAAGACTATGAATCAAAGGGAGAAAGAGATGGTTGTCGGCTCTTGCTTCTCCCTCACTCATCTTATCTGAAAGTTTTTCAACCATTTATCTTTATACCTCCAAGTAGAATTGGTTCTCATTCAGGAGTTCCGTCATAATATGCCTCATTTATTCCAGCTGTTTAAAACTGAGCCTGAATTTCAGAGTCAACTTACACTCTGGCAGCACAGGCACAAAGTGAATGAGGAACTTGATGGATAAGATGAAGATACCAATAAAAGAGTTCCATTTTTCCTCCAAGATTACTCAATTAAGTTTCACAACATATTAACTAAATTTTGTATTTGCATAACAGATTTCAGTATATTTTTAATGTACAATGCTGAAATAATTTTTACTTTTTTGTGTATTTTCAGTTTTGTTATAGAGTAAACAAAATTTTTTTTTGCTGGTACATTAAAAAACATTTTCTAGCCATCATTAGATTGCCAACAACAGCTGCAGTTTATTGTATTCCTCACCACTGCACATTCTACACTTCAACACCACAATCAGTGGTATGTGTGCTCATGTGTCAAAACTTTAAATCAAATTTTCTCATCTTTGTAACTTTTTTGCAGTCCTCATCGAATCAGCCTCAAAGCCACTGCACGTTCACTAACCATGGTCTGGAACTGCAGTGGGAGGAGAGAGGCATCCAGGGAGAATCAGAGGGCAAACTGGAGACCAGGGAAAGGTAATTTGCAAATTATAAAGTAGCAACTGGAAAGAAGTTTCATCCATGCCTTTAGCACTGCTGCTCAGATCAACTAGAGATACTCTCCTCATAATGTAAGCAGAATCTGAGCCCTAATACACATACACCTTAGCAAAATCCTTTCAAGTGTATGGAGAAGAACTTTGACATAAAGGCAAAAGCAGCTCATTACATCATTTTCAGACACCATTTATATCAGCTAGTGCCATCTCCAAGATTCATAATAGCATGATTTTATTAATTCTCATAAAGCCTGATTTTGCATTCAGGCAGTCAACATGATTTTAAGTGCCAATATCTCAACCTGAAAGTCAGCAAAATATAAAGTAACATCAGTAGAATATTAAAAACTCCCACTGAGATAAATAGAAATATGAAGGTTCAGACAGAGCCAAATAGATTAGTGCTCACTTTCTACTCATTATGTGCTTTCAGCTAGCACAGTACAGTGTTATAATTTGATGGGAAAAAATTATACTTTTTAGCTATTTTCTAGACTGACTTTCTAAAGCTGCTCCTTTAAAAACAGCATAGTATTATTACCCATAAAATAAGAATGTGACTACACAACATGCTCGGTACAATGATGTTCCTGTTACTGGGATATATATTATTTTCTCAAAACAAGTCTTGTGAGGAACACTGAAACCTAGGAGAAAAAAAAAGTGGGGGAAGGGAAGGGGAAATTGTTCTTTGACATCCTCCTTACTTCAGAACTTATTTGTTGCTCAGAATGGAGTCAAATGTCGTATCGGCAATTAAACTTTGACTCCTACTAGAGCAATATTAATGTAGAGTGAGTCCCAGGGCAGTACTGCCCAGCCCTGTGCTTGGGGTTAGATCCAGTGCTAAACAGCACGTTGCTGACCGGCACAGGAAATCCCTCTCCTGTTTCTTGAGTTGAACCGAAGGGCTGGCATAAAGAAAATAGCCAAAGTATTAACAGCAACAACAACTGCAGGCTCAGAGCCAGATTTCAAAGGCATTTAGGTGCCTAACTTGCATTAATTTTAGTGGGACTGAGCTGCCTCTGAAAATCTGGCCTTCAGGCTTCACTTTTCTTAAGCCACTCCAGGTCCTACAGCTCAGTCAGGATGTAAAAGTAATTACATTTCACAACTTTGAATCCAACAATATATTTTGGAAATCATTCAAAGTACAGTGTTTTTTTAACATAAAGTTTCCTTGTTCAGTAAACTACACTGTAATTTTATATACTTGGTATTTGCAGGCCTCCATCCTTTTTCTTTTGATGGAGGCCAGAAGATAGCAGTCTGTTGAAACCTCCGACACTCAAATAAACTCTGCTTTCTACCTTTTGGTAGAAGAAATGTTTAATGGATAAAGCTTTGACAAATATTTTATAAATAGTAAAATATACAATCTCAGCTTTATTGAACACTAATGTAATTGCTTCTGAACAAAACCACTGCCCAAAGAATCCTAATCTCCCAAAGCAATAGTGTAGGTATTATAGTGAGTATAAAAATCAGATACTGGCATTTGAGATGTCCATTCCCATACAACTCCAAAATTAACTCAGCCAAACAAATACCAGCTTGGCTTGTAAAGGAGTCCAGTGTAATGAAACACATCAAAAATGAGAAAACCAAATTCTTATTTTGATGTACAAGGCAGATGTACACACAGTTGAGCACACAAAATTGATCTGAGAATGTTTAATAAAAATAAACACCAGCAGCTGTACATCTAAATGCAGGTATCTGCAATATCTGTTAATGCCAGACTATTTCATGCAACAGTGCTCACACTGCACCAGCTCTTCAGAGCAGAAACTGAAAGTCCTCTCCTCAACGATGCCAAATTCATCCCTTTCCCTGGTTCCAGCTCCCCATCATCAAAGTACAGGGATGGAGCTTGTAAAAACATCTCAGACAAAATTTTATTCCCCTTCCCCACTGACGCTGCAGCAGGGAATAGGCAAAGAACTTTTCCCTGCAAACATCATAGGCTGGTCTAATAAAAGATGCTGGTTTTCCCCTGTGAAACTTGCCTCAGTAGCTTATACCAGTTGTTTTCCTTTCAGCAAGTCTTGCCTTTAATATCTAGTGATATTATACAAAGAAAACACACTGAAAGTATGTATATTAGCTCTTTAAACACTCTTTCTTTCCCCAATGGAAAGGGTCAGTGGACTAGCACATTAACCTCCTTCATAGTACAATGCACATTGACTCACTCAGTTAAGAGCAGAAATCTTGTTAACCTTTCAAGAGTACACTACTTTCCCTCTGACCCTACAAGGCAGTATCCTTCTCTTGCCCAGAGAAGTTTCTTCCTTGATGGCCTCTCAGACCACCTTGTAGCTGACTCACACACTTCTGAAAATCACTCCTTAAGAGAATAACCCATCTCCCTTTAAGCACCTGCTTGAGCAATTTCAGGAAATTTGTTCCTGACTCAGGCCAATCCTTCCTGGCTAGTCATCTTCCTTTTCCTTCCCTACTCACTATTATCATTTAATTGTTCATTTGATCTCTCATGTTCAAAGTCATCAGAGCTCCTTCCTCACTCTTGCACAGGACTGGTTCAGCAGGAATCCCTAAGCTAAACTGGTTTTGCATACACAACCAATACATATTTCAGTTATTCATGTCAATGTTCTCATCACACACAGTTGGGTTAATTGAATGTAACCATGACCACATTCCACCGACCTTCACCAAAAATATAAATGGTCTTTAAAGCAAATACTAGCAATGTACAAAGGAAATATTTGATATGTGTTTACCAATAACTTTACAATTCGTACTTGCAAGGTGAAGGACCTGTTACTGGTAGAACATGTGGAGAGGCTGTCCAGCATATTAGAAAGATCAGTTTAAGCCATCATTTGGCTCAAATCACAACACATTCCAGGAACCCCATAAACAAAGACATGTGCAATGTTAACTTTCTCTTTTATGCTGACAGCTTTTTTCTCCCGTATAATGACCTTCCTGCACAGTGTGTGTTACCATAAAAAGAAACAGAGCCCAGTAAAATTAGAGGAACTGCTTAATATCAAAACGTTTTATCTAAGGAAGAAACCGCTGCCAGTATAAATATAAAAAGCACAAGAATTAAGAAGTATTTGTTTTGCTGTCTCTTCTTTAAGTTTAGATTGTTCAAACAAACCTAGCTCAAGTTTTCAGTTACTCTGCACTAGACAGTCCTCCCAAAGGCTGAAACGGTACTCCAGAGAATGTGAACTTGGCTCCAATTTCAGACGATTTTCATCTTCTTTTTCTGATAAAAAGTATTTGAATGCTTTGTCTGTAGCCAAGAATTTGGATATGAAAGACACACCAGTAAACAAGTCACCAAAATGGGCCACCACTATACAGACTGTAGCGCATGCTTCTTTTGAAAAAAACCTCCTCTGGCCCGAAGGACACTGTTTTATTTTACAAGCAGAATGCTAATGTGAAATTTTAGTTAGATTTTATCTCTCTCATCTAAGTACAAAAGAAAAGCTACATGCATTTTTGATAGACAGAGCCTAAGTCTGCTTTTTGTTTGTACAAAGAAAAGTGAAAAGGAAGATAACACGAGAACCTCACAGCTAGTTGGCTTGGTAAAACGCTGCACCAAATCAAATTATTTGTTTACAGTTTTATTTGAACTACTACAGAGAGCCAACAACTCTTATTCATAGCATTCATCTTTCTATCAGCATTCCCAGAATGAAAACTGAAACTTTAAAAATGTTACTGCTTTGTACCAAATGTACACTAGCTTCTACCATGGCAACTATCCACAAAACCCTAGCAAGGCTAATCAGAGTTTCCAAAGGTTTATTATCTTTTATATCAGGGAGGCATTCAAACGCACTGCGGCTGCTTGGCAGCTAAGGCAGATACTGTCCTCACCCAAAAGAGTTTTAATTTTACCCTCATACATTTGGTGAAAATACATTTCTGAAAAATCAGAGAACATGCCAGCCAAAAGCTCAGGCCAGTTCCAGTGTGGAGCTTCTTGCGCCTCAAAGCGGCACATGTGAGAACTGAGCCACAGCCTGGCGATGGACAGAAGACCTCACTGAGCATGCCAGCAAAGGCTCCCTAAGCTGGCCAGAAACCCAAGGGAAGGAAATGAGAGTGATTATATACAGCTGAGCAAGCACAGTACAGAGACTCCTAAATCAGTGATATGGTGTTCACTGCTGGTGTTCTGTGGTAAAAATGTTTACCATCTGTGTTACTCTCTCTTTGTTATGGACACTAATGGAGCCTTCAAACATAAAAGCATGGGGGTGGGGAACAAAAACACGATTAAGCCAAAGTACTTTAAAATCACTTTTAGCTGTATATTACATAAGGAAATCCTGACACTAAATGAAAAATGGATCAAAACTAAAACACCAGCAGTTTCAGGCTGAGATCAGGAGGTCTGGACACACTGGGCTACTCTGCCCTAGAGGTCTAGTTCTGAGCTACGAAGCACAAACAAATCCTTTAGGTACTGAGAAATGGCTCTAGTTTGAACACAAGAGAGCAGAGGTATACTCCAATAGCTGCTAAGGATTTTCAGCCCTACAATGGGATTGCCTGTAGCAGTGTTTCCTTGGAAGCAGCTGCATTTGTGCAAAGCTTTTCTGCAAGAGAACTTCTCTGCTGCTTGTCTCCTGCTGCTGAGAAGCCGCAATGGCCTGGACAGCATGACAGTCTGTAGTGAGGCCAAAAACTAACATACACCGTTCAGTTAGCAGTTTGTGCATAAACCCAAGCACCTGACATGCTTACGTTAGACATCTCACACTGACATACATGAACATTGGCGGAAATCACAACGTCCAGCCTGACTTCCAACTCAGACATTTTTTACTTTGCTCATCAAAATGTATATATGGAAAATTACTTCAAAAAACCTGATATCTCCGCTACAACCTCAAGTAGTTGCCTTATAATGTTTTCTCACAGTCCCTCCCGCTCTCACCACCCAGAACAACACTGCAGGGGACCTGTGGTAACAGGAGTCCATCCTGCTTCCTGCAAGCCCAAGGAAGACAGCCTGGCTCAGACTCCCCTACTTCCACTCAACACAACTAGCTATTGGGGCACCTATTCTCCAACCCCAGCACATCCAAATTCTTTGGTAGCCAGTGCTCAGTTTCAATAGAGTTGTCCATAATTTTACACTAACTACTCAACTCAGCACATGCACATATTGCAGCTGCACATCACAAGATCATCTGTCAGTGAGAATAATCCTTTTTCATATGAGATGTTTCAGGTAAGTTGTTACATCTCTCATGTTACTGATGCCACTTCAAACATAATTCTAGCAGAGGAGGAGTGGACTTTGTGAACCACAAACCAAGGCATCAAGAAGATAATCAGAAGTAGAATAGCCATTTGTTTTCTCTACAGCTAGAGAGGCTTCCCAGCAGTCTCATGATGCTGAAAGTAGTTTTGGAACCAATTGGTGCTACCTGCCACATGACCAAAACTGAAATACCACATAGGTTTGAAAAATGCTTCAAGAGCTGGCAAGAAGTTGGAAGAGCTTCTGCAGAGCTGACAGACATCTGAAAGGAATACTACTGGATCAGTCTCAGACTCAAAATGCACCACTGCTAATGCATGGACTCAGCAGATGAACCACTGAGGGTGGATCATTCAGTGATGCGCTTCTGAAAACTCCTCCTGAATACACCACCACTGGTGCATTCTGCCACATACCTATGTCTCCACCACAAGTGTTCAGTCTTTTACTAAGCCCTCCTTAACTGGATACTTCTCAGTGCAGTCATACAAGCTCGGGTAAAGAATGATTATTCTCTTTTACACTCAACATTAGCACAGAGACCTGGAATCGCATGTCCTGATTTTCTCCATCTTTATCACTTCTGTGTCACTGCCCAGGTGCCCAGGGCCACCCAGGAATTTGCAAAATCACTGAATACATTGTCAGCAGGTGGAGTTCGTAGATATATTCAAAAGCCAATTGGACACAGCCCTGAACAGTTTCCTCTCACTGATTCTACTTGAAGAAGTGGGAGGTTTGCTTCAACCTCAAAAATTCTATGACTGAGAGCCTTCTTTGGCCTTTCTGAGTGTAAGTGTATTTGTACATTATTTGCACAGTTATTTCACATATAACACTGAATTTTTATTTGGCTAGTGTAGATAAATTAGGAAACAATCATGTTCTGGGTTTTCATCTTGCCTGAAGCATGGTGAGAAGGATTTCAAGGGTGGAGCAATTCTCTGCCTCTCTTGCATCTTGAGATGTTTCCCAGCTTCTCAAAAGATCTCTCTCGCTTTACAGGAAACCTGAGTACAGTTTGTGCCTCACAAAAGCCACCACCTGATACTACAAACAAGGATATTTCCATTATCATGTATTGTTGTTCTAAGTCAATGTGTCAAAAACAGGCTGTGGGACAGATGCCTTTCAGAATTCAACTGTGATTTTCTTGATGCAGTGTCCAAATCTGGCTTAGCTACAGCGAGCACATTGGGTTGTTCTGCTTGCTGAGTATTTGTTAAATGTTAACAGTAGGCTTGGAGCTTTCAAGACTAAGGGAGGGCTTCCCTGCAGCTCTTTTATAACTAAAAGACAAACCTATGGAGGAAAAAACCCCAAAATAACAGAAAACCCTCACAAAAAAAACAAGGAACGCCCAAAGACTTGTAACAGAACACTAATGTAAGTATTTTAAAACTCAAACATCTTTGTTTTTCCTCATATGAAGATTGACATCAAAGCAAGCAGCAAGTGAAAATTGCTTCTGAAGGCATGTGAGGAGAAAACATTCTAAGGGTAGGGAGGAAGGAGTTAGTACCAGAAACACAGGACATTACCATAGCTTTCCTATCCACAGGGCTTTCTGGCCTCCGTTGAATATTCGTGTGTCCCACTCAGTGCTGCTACCATGTCATATGCACTGAAGCTCTTTGGCACAGGGGCAGTTTGTTTTCACTGTCCTTACAATAGTGTGGCACTTCCTTTTCATCCCCATTGCCCTGACCTCTCTTTTCTCCCTCCCTCCCCCCAGTCAAACAATCATCATTAGATGCAGGAAGAACCTTGTTGTGGTTCTGCTGCTCATAACACAGTTTGCTATGCAAATACTTCCTGTGCACCCTGCCAACATGGCACCTCTCCAAGACACAAGACTGGTGCTCAGGAGATGGTCACACAAGCATGATACTTCCTACTACCACTGCTCTGTCCTTCACCTTCCTTCACCTTACTCTGGGGCAAGGGCTATAAATACCAAATAGCATGAATGAAATGAAGATGGAGGCTGCCTGCTCGTGCGTAGTACCAGCATGAGTGCTTGCAGGAGCATGCACTGCTGTCTTTCAGATAAGCAGAGATGCACAGGATCTTTGTTAAAACATCATTAACGTAATTTTCAATGTACTTTACAAAAGAGATAATTTATGTGAAACTTTAGTTTCATAAAAACATTTAATAAACTGTCTGTTCCTGCATGATAAATTCCCTTGTCACCTGTACAGGGCCTTAAATGAACACTGGGAAAATTTTGCAGAGCTTCAAAATACTTATTTGATATGCCATGAAGAAACAAAGGAAAGACTTTTGTGTTACAAAGTCCCTGGTATACCCCATCTATAATACTTATATGTAACTCCAGTAGCTGTATGACTTGATGATGCACAGCAACTTTTCTCAAGTTTATTCTTGTCCTCATCTTTCTCCTAAATGCAACTTACAGAAAAACATGAAAGTTTATGTCATGTTAATACTAATATCTCTCTACTCAAACCATGTATCTTTTTATCAAGAAAACCCCAAACCAACCAAAAAGCAACAACCAAAACACACTCCAAAATCAAAAAAACCTCATCAAAACACCAGTATGCCTAAAAGAATCTGAAATGGGAAATGTACAAGAGAAGCAATCTGAGAAAAGATGAAGTTAAATACAGCAGAAAAAACAAAGAAATGATGACTAGAAAGAAGCAACTAAGTACCAGGAAAAAGATTTGACATGGCATACAACAAAGTAACATAAGGCTTTAGTGATGAAGACAGGAGGAATGAACTTCAAGTAGAAGGCAATAAATCCTATCAAATGAGACAACACAGAAGCAGACCATTTTAAGGACTGCATGGTTAAACACATTCTAGAGTTCATGAAAGGCATCCAGAAAGAGGAACTTAAACCAGTTTTAGTTGAGACAAATGCACAGTCAAGGGTCTAAGCTGTGGGAACAAAAAATTATGAAATTATGTAAAATTCAACTGAGAACATGGCAGTGCTTAGAGTCCCACATCAGCATCCCATCTGCTTCAAAGAACCATGAAGTTTGTTATGCTTGACCCCTGACCTGGTCTGAGAGTTGGCCTTTCCCTGATGCTCGTAGCAGTGGAGATATTTTAGGTCAGAGATAGACAAAATGGAGTGAAACAAGAAAGTCAAAAAATTAGTTATTCCATTGGTTTGTGGATTTAATTTATATCCTACTGCTTACTCATCTCTATCATGTATTCTGATGCCTCAACAATGGGAACACAAAATTCACTAAGTAATCTCTTTATTTGAACTTCGGCTACAACCCACAGTAATTATGAGTGGTGTGTAGCAATATTTTCACTATTTAGGGCAGGAAGTGAAAAATACTGAACACATCTAAAATTGCATTAGGGATTTGTGCAGACAGAAGGTAATTACACAAAGTGGACTTTGGCCAAGATTCTCAGAATGTGAAGCAATCTCAGAACCTTGTGGAAATTACCATGGGATCTTTAACGATAAATGGGCTAAATCTTCGTTTAAATTGTCCTACAAAGTATGTCTTCTCTAACAGCATATTGTCCTTTTGGTACACAGAGTGACAGGATCATCTTATTCCAAAATTAGATGGCACCTCGAACACTACAGCATTCAAGTGGAAAAGCAAAAACAAACAAACAAACAAACCCCCAAGGTACAGCCATTTAAAAAAAAAAAAAACGGGAGAAGACATCTCAAGTGTTTCACATGCACAGAATTACTTGCTTCCCCCTCTAATTTATTTCAGATTAGTAAGAGATCCCTTATTTTAGGTCAGTGCTATGACAATGGAAGTATGCCAACTTAACCTTCATTTTCTTAATTAGCATTTAACAAGAAGCCTGTCCTCCTCTAGAAATATTTCCTTCCATAAGGAAGAATAACCTTGAACAGAAGATAAAACTAAGCCAAGAAGAGGAGGAAAATGAAACTGAAGCTCCCAATATATTTACATGTCTTTGAAATATATTTATTTACATATCCTTAAAATGTAAATAAAATATATGAGTGAAAAATTACTGCATCTCCCAGGAACAAGCACAGCACTGTATCTGTATTCACAACTGCTCTGGAGAAAACTAACCACAGAAAAAGTCCCTCTTTTACACATGCTTCCAACCATGGACCATGTGCTCATGTAACTCATTGTTTATCTAGTCTGGAGACAAAAATGCCATGAAAAAGCAATCACAGGGCAGATGGCTGGTTTCACTAATCTGACCCTATTTCTTCCAAGTAAATCTAGTCTACAACAGTGATGCCCCAAATAATCCACCATTCCTATAATACTTAGATTTGCATATTTAGGTTAGAAATGCTTGGCACTTCTGGATTAAGATTTTCCCTCTGTAAAACAATGCTTTGTCATAAATTCTACCCCAGAGACCAAGCCAATTCTTAAACCAGCCATGTCCACACTCTGAAAACCCATGTGGAAGCTCGCTCACGAAACATTCTCACCAATGTTCATCTCTATAGCTGTAATGCATTTCACTCTGCTGAAACCTGACCGTAAAGAGTGACAAATGCAAAGATTCTCTCTGTAGCCGCCCCCATGATAACAGATGACAAGATGCAGCACAAGCTTCATCTCTTGCTAATTAAACGAATCAATTAAGAGACTATTGTTGCAACTGCGTAACTGCTGTTCTATAGTGGCAATAACAACCCCACAGGGAGGTCTTTTACTACATTAAAATGCTGTCCTCCACAACTCCATTTGATATTATTAGAAACAGTTATTTGCGTCTTGCTGTCATATTAGTAGCAAAGGCAAATTATGGAAATATGCAGACCAGAATGGTCCCAGTATGAGATCAGGTTTGGTTTTCAACCTCCAAGGGAACAATTGCTGAAATTCCAAACTTCCCTAAAGTTCTTTAATGGAACTGATAAATCTATCAGCACAGCATCAATTTAGATTCTAGGTAAGGGTCACATATTTGCATACTTTCCTGCTAAGCTGATACAATTCAACTAGATAAATTATCATATTAAGTTTACCCTCCTGAGTTAAACTGATGGAGTTCAAAATTGTTTTCGATGGTTGTCATTAATCGCTGTTACATCCTAAATGCTCACTTTGAAATCTAATTGTACTGGTGTACCAAGGGTCATATTAATAGCATTTTTAATGTTAAATCTTTGTAAAACATGTTTATTTTACTGATATTACCACTGCAGCCTAGAAGACTAATGAGAAACAAAGTATATTTATTATCAATAAAAACTTCATTTAAAATTTACATTCAGAGACTTAAATTAGCTTTACTAGCTTCATCATGCCTTTGTTTCATTAAGATTCCTGGTTAAGCTTCAAAGGCACATAAATTAATATCTCCTGAACAGCTTTTGGGTATGTGCCAAAGATGCAGACATCAGAAAGCAGCTTAAAAACATGGGTTACATGTATGTTTTTAACTTGGTACACATTCATAAGAAAATGCTCATCTTCACTAGGAGTAACAGTCTTGATACAGCTAAAAAAATTAAAGCAACAATACTTCTTTGGCCAAATAAAGCAACTATCTATTATTTCAACACTAATGAATCATAGTCTACCAAAGGAAATCACTTGAGTTACCTTTGGGTAAGCTGTCCAATTGTGTTCTAAGAAGTAACAGGATATTCAACTAAGTTCAATCCTTGTCCTTAAGGCATTACTGAGCTCAATAAGAAACTTGTCAAATGAGGTACGAAAAATCCAAAATCCTTATTTTTCCATTTGCTTACTACTGAGGGATAAGTGGCATAATTTATTATAAACAAACACTACTATACTACAGATTGCACACACACTACAAAAGCCACCAACATTAAGAACTCCAAATGCTTTCTTATTTCTCTTTCCAAAGGAATCCTGAGCAAGATTTCCAAATAATCTAAGTGATTTTAGGGACGTGGCTTTTGGTAACACTGGTATTTCTAAATCTCTCAAGTGTTTTTGAGTTTACCCTCAATGGACAGTTTTAATATATTTACTATACCTTCTTATATATTTGCATGTTTAAAGCAGGTATAACAGAACTGAAATGTGTGACTGCTGTGTGACTGCACCTGATCATTCACATCTCACGAATAGGAACAATTCTCACTGCCGAGTCCTAATGACGGTCACTGCTATGGCAAGTGAAATCCATGTTGTATGAATTAGCCACTTTCCACAGAATACTGCAGCACCTTGTTGCCAGGCTCAGGATTCTCACTGCCTGTGTTCAAAAGGGACTTGAGGAAGTTGCTGATTTCAGAAGCAACTGCATGTTTTTCCTGGTGACACCTTTTGCACTACTGCAATGCTACTGACAACAGCTCTACTAGTACGAGAACTGTGGTTCACAGTGCCTCTGAAAATGGATGAAAAGAAAAAAAAACACCTATACAACAGTATAATTCCCTTTAGACCAGCAGTGACCCTAATCTTAAGGCTTGTGAAAAGAGAGAGTAAAAAAACATTTAAAAAAACGCATTCACTTGCAAAATAAACACCAATTGGACTATATTTATTTTCTTGTGGTTAATACTCTACATATTCCAGTAAATACCACCTTTGTAACCTCTGCAGGTTTTCAACCAATGTTTGAAAAGGCTGCAAAAATCTTCAATATCTAGTTTCAGAAGTGTCACATGTAGAAAGAAAAGCATAAAGAAAGAAAACCTGTTAAGAACAGCAATGATTTGTAAGGGTGAAAGAAGCAGGTTGTTAAACATTTGTCATTGTAAGCTAAATCAGATTCATACAGTCAAAGCTTTGTAAGAATGCAGGGAGAAGGAAAAAAGGAGGAGGAAGCTGATGAGATCAGACAGACTGAAAAGTTCCAGGACAATTATTTGTAAGCCTCAGGAATGGGACAAAAAGTTGGAAGCTGCTTTTGAAGTAAAAGTAGGTAAGTCACGGCAAGAGGGAGCAGAAAGGAGAATCAGCAGTGAGAAGAAAAGTTAGTATACTGACCTGTAGCAAGATTACCTTAGATACATAACTGATGAAAATGCAGTAAGACAGGGAGCAAAAATTTTGAGGAATGCCTCTATGTAAAGCTCTCCAGTTCTGACTGACTTCATGAGCAGCATACAGAACTAATAAACCTGATTATTAAACATCCCTTTGCCAAACTACCTGGAAGTAGCTAAAAAACTATCAAAAAGTCATTAATACTAATGAGGAAACAGCCTAAGGCTGCACCAGGGGAGGTTTAAATTGCATATTAGCAAAAATTTCTTCACAGAAAGGGCTGTCAAGCATTGAACAGGCTGCCAAGGGAAGTGGTGCAGTCACCATCCCTACAGGTATTTAAAAGACATGTAGATGTGGCACTTGGGGACATTGTTCAGTGGTGGACTTTGCAGTGGAAATTAATGGTTGGAATCGATGATTTTGAAGGTCTTTTTACAACCTAAACAATTCTGTGATTTTTAAGTTTTTGACAAACCTACTTCTGAGCTGTCAACACACAGGAGACAACTCGTAAAGGACTTGTTTCCTGTACTCTTGCCATGGGGCACGGTTTTGGACATTAATCTGAAGCATGTACTATCTTGTTTCCTTTTTCTTTGTACAATATATAACACAATCAGATTCCTCAGTGTTATGGTAATGCTGTTAATAAATACAGTAGCTGAATAATTCTAGTGTAAAGTGGCAAAATAGCAAGACTCCCTCAGCACATCATATCTAGTGACATCCATCAGAGGGGACAAATGAGTAAAAACTCCTGTTAAATCCTAATTACAGCAATCATCCAGGATCTGTTCTGAAATAATTTAATCAGGACTCAAAATGTTATCATCACAAGAAAATTAAGCCAAACCAGAGCAGTTTTCCATTCACCAAATATTTTTTAGAGCTACAAGTTGCTTGCTCCTCAGGCAGAAACATCCTCATACATCCTCCAAAAGCGTAAGTCCCTATCATAAATGAGACTCACAATTCTCTATCAAAAAACAATTTGGAGAAAATAACCTATCTAATGCCACTACAATTTGGATAGAAGTAGCAATGAATTTCTACTCATGATCAGAAACAAACAAAAACATTATTACAAATCCATGTAGAGCCCCTGAATGATGCTAAGTGTGCACTCAAAGTTATGATTTCACTGGGGAACGCAACATGATTTTTCCTGTTCTTTAAAATAACAGAAATACGATGCTGCACTAAGAGAAACATTTATCTTGCTGTCCAGATGTTTGTTATGCAGCAGAATTCATATTCATTAAGATGCCCTTTTCTTTGTTTGAACATTTACATTTGTGTATGTGTATACACACACACACACACAGAGGCACACACAGACTGTGCAGCAATTTTTAGGGGATATAATTATATTCTTCTCCCGCATTACCTAAGTTGAGTGTTTTCAGTTTAAATCAGAAGAGTACAAAGATATTAAACAAGTGAAGGACAAACTAAATAGTAGGACTTATGGGAAAGGAGGACAGTAGGCTAGGGAAACTGATAGAAGCACAGGTGCAGACTCTGCCTTGGATTCTGTGGGAAAACTGGTATTGGAGCAAACCCTGGGAAGCAGACTTCATTACTGCTTCTCTACCCTGCTCACCAAAGTTCTCCCTCTGGGTTTGATCAGCAAGACATGGGCATAATTTTTATTAAATAAAAAATCACAGATAGAGTACTAAAGGCTTTTCTGTTTAGCCCTCCTGAGAATTTTAGTTGTAATCACATACTTGATTTCCCCAAATAACTAGGATTCAATAAACACCCATGAGCTAGTCAGTAGACTCTAACATATATTATAATCCATTAACAGCTTCATCATCAATTTTTTTTAAAGCTAAAAGCACATCAATTCTATTTCCTCTTTAATAATCTTTTTCTGTTGCCAAGGCCCAGAATACGAGTTCCAGTCTGTAAGTGAGCTTCAGGGGCACTTCTAACAAATTAATATAAAATATTTTCATATCTAACTTAACAATAAATTTAATTTTTCATGTCACTAAATACACAATCAGGATTTTCCCTGCTACATTACCCAGTTACAGAGGAATCAATTAAAATATATTTAGTATTATCAAGTTGCATTTGTGTTTATCTACTTGGAGTAATTATTTTCTTCTCACATGAAGACTATCCAGTCAGTCACCTGGCAGCAATCTCACATATCCAGGCTGCAACCCTGGAGCTTAAGCATCATTATAAATACAATAGTGCAGAACAAAACTTTTGGTTTTGTCTTTATGTAACTGCCACTCAGCTTGTGACTGAGACAAATACATGAATATGCATATATAGAGAGATCCATTTATAGAAGTAAAAAAAAAAAATATTAGGGGCATTTTTCATTTCTAAAACCAACATGCAAGGTATGCAAAAACATGCATGCAAGGTATTCCTGTTAAGTTTATCATTACCATGTTACAATGGCTTTGTAGGACTTGCAGAAGAACTAATCACAGGTGGAATGGAAGCATGATCATATGCAATCCTAACCTACTGTTGTCCAAAACATACAGTGCACGAAGATGTTAGGACTAAATTCTAAAGGAAACGCTTCATTCCTAGGCTTTTCACTGTTGATATCAGTATGCAGAAATCTGTTGGCAGCAGGCAGGAGAACTTACTCTAGAGGAAATTTCAATTTTATTTCCTTTTCAGAACTATTTTTAGATGCACATGGAACTCAGAAAAAACACAATGACTGCATTTAATCATGCAAATCATAGAACTGGAAGTAGCTTCAATCACATGTATGTTTATAAGCATCCATAATCTAATATAAAAGTTTAGGTTCTATATTATACATGACTGCTCCAGATAATAGTATGGAGTCAATTCTGTCTAATGGTATAAAATCTGATTAGAATTTTAGGCATACTTTTATCTAGCATCACAAAATCTGGGAGAACTGCAGAGGTACCAAATCTGGTTAAAGTGAGAAAAGGACAGAACACTTTTCATTACTAATTAGTGTTTCCATAAGACAGTTACTGACCCACCTCTGGGATATGAGTATGTGATACTGTGAAGCAAGAGAGATCAGAAAGTTGAGGTGGTGAGAAAGAGTGGAATTTGGAATTTATCCTGATGTGGATCAAACCTCAGTATACTGCAATAAGCTTACAAGTCTACAACCAGTTATTTTTAAATCCCTTCCAAATGAAACAGATGCTGACTTGAATCAGAGGACTTGTGGAATGCAGATATTCTGCCCTGTGCCCTGTAAATCAGCTTCAGAAATCTGCCTACATTCACCTGTTAAACTCAGAGTATTTACAAATAATACTGACCATCACAAACATATGTGTAAATGTGCTACCAATGTAATTTACCTACTTCTTCTTTCAATATATTCTTCTAAAAACATAACTCTTGGCAGTAGTTATTACGCACTTACCACTGTGCCTAGAAACTGAATGCTTGTCCCTCCAGAGGCATTCCGAGAAATCCGCTGAAAAACACAGACGCAAGAATTGATTAAAGCATCTCCAGAATTTGTAACCATTTCATTTTGTCACATCAATGTAAAGTAATCAAAAATAATTGAATACACAATTCTATACATAAAACAGATAAAATTATTTCCTTCAACAGAAGTACCAGAAGTCTAAATCATACTTTATCCCAGATTTTGGTTTTAGTTCAGTCAACTCAATAAAATTTATTTTTGAAAAACAATGAAAGCAAATATGGCCAAGTACAACACAGTATAACCTTGGCATTCGAATGCCATGAATAATGAGGCTTCTGCCATCTCCACATATCTCTAATTCTGTATTCCTATTACTCACATTTAGTATTATCTTCATTCACTCCTAATGAGAGATATTTTAATCTCTTGTTAAAATGCAAACCTTCAATGATGTTACTTTGAAAACAGAAAAAAAAAATGACCTTATGAAATGTCTGGTCACCTACTGTGGTTCAAGAGTTGATTGAAGTTATTAAACAGCCTTCAAATACTACATTGTTAGTAAGCCACAAGACAATGCAAGAGAAAATATGTCACTGATTTCACACAGCATTAAACATAATTTAAATATGCAAAATGTATAAAGAATTCTTTCTTCCCGTGAATTGTTTCCTCCTTCAATGTAAAAGATGGGGTTTTTTTCAATTTTCTTCCCATTGTTTAAACTATGGCACATACAGCCCTTAGTCATGGAATGCAGCCCTAAAGTCATGCAATGCCAGGCGTACGTACAAGTACCAAAGCACAGACCTCAGAAGAGCACACAAAGAGCTGCACAGAAATCTTCAGCACTTTAAAGACAACAAATCCTAGGAACGGGTCTACCAATAATCTTGAGAGATTGTCTAGCCTAGGACCTCAGCAGAATCAAAACAACCTGTGTCACTGACAAATGTGTGAATCTAACCCATTCTTAACATTTTTCAGTTGCAGAGATTTCACAGTCTCCCTAAGTAATTTATCCCAGTGTTCTGCATGTTTGCCATCAGGAAGTTTTTCCCTAATATTTGACTAAAATAACCCTTACTTCAACTTTATTATGCACATTAATTTTCCTCTTTTGCATCACAGGTGGGAAACACAGATTATTCCCTTCCTCCTTACAGCTACCTACAGGTATATGAAGAACCATTATCATGGATCCCCTAAGTCTTGCCTTACCTAGAGCAAATGAGAAAGTACTATACAACAGCTAGATATCCCCCAAAACAATTTTAATAGCAATAAATTAAATCCTGGTCCTTTTTCACTAATGGTGCATGTTCCTCAGCTAGACTTTATGAAGTAATAATTACTATAGCCCAAACCTGCTTATTTTTTGACTTAATAGGTCATGCACTGACATTGCAATCTGTACAATCATATGAAAACAAAGGGTGATGTGCCAAAGCCTGACATATTTCAACAATAATGATTAATGGAATGGAAAATATGGGAAATAAAATTTCATACAAAACCTGACGTTTACTTTTATAAAGGAAACAGGAATATACACTTTTCCCACAGTCTAGGATAAACACAATCAGGTTTTGGAAACCACAAAGAAGAACAAAGTACCGGCTGCCTACAATGAATGAACCGCATGCCAAAACAAACAAGTCCCAACCACTTGATAAGCTGTCAGAAAATGGCAAGCCGAAAAAAATTAAAGGATTTAATTTCTTTTTTTCCTGGAATGCCCTCCACCCTCGTTAGAGTTCTGTCACTTATTGTGCTACCCTTTTGTCCGCTTTCAAGGGTCATTAGAGACCTTTTCATGTCCTAATAAAAATTCCATTTTTTTTTGGCTAATCTCCCTGTCACACAGAAAAACACAACTTAAAAACAAAACAAAAAGAAAAATAGAGGCCTTTTGTCATTTTCTTTAAAGACTTTCAGAGTAAAGTCAGGTATCTTGACAACTTATTTTTTACAACTGAGAACAAATTGTTATAGTATTTCCTCACACAGATTCTCTTTACTCACAACCAAATAAACTAGCATAGCAATAATCAAGCCCTTTCAAAAATAATTTAATAGAGCCAAATACATATGTGCATCATGAAGGCATCTTCTAAAGCCTCAATCTCAACACAAGACGGAGACATGAGGAGCATTTTTCCTGCTCTGACACTGTTGGAGCACACTGGCAACACAGTATAGTAAATCCTCACTGTTACTATTTGCTGTGTCCAAAATACAAAGCATTACATTCAGTTGTCAACTGTATTAAGAATCAGTATAAGCACTAAAATCCATCTCTTAAATTAACATCCAGTAAGAGGAGGAGGGAAATAACAGAGAAGGTGAGGAAAATAGTTAACAGAGGAGAAAAAGAAATTTCCCTTCTGAATATATGTAAAAAACAAAAGCAAGAAAGAAAGGTAGAGGAATTCTCCAAGTCACAAAACATATGTTACATCAAGACCAAAAAGCGAACTGCCAGGCTTTTGAGAACTGTGTTACAAAAGAAGTCAGCACATTATCATAATTAATGCTTCAAATTACAGTTGTAAATAAATTTCAGCTATTAGATGTGATTAGATTTTTTTTTTGAAGCATATTGAAAAGAGTTATTTCTGTTCCACTGGTGGGCTTGTGTTTCTGGGATTTGTAAATGTAATTGATGTTTTCAAGAAAATGAAAGGACACGGTTAACAATTATTCTTTTATTTTCCACCTCTTTAGAAAAAGAACCAGTCTCCAGTTACTCTTGTAAAGTTAGATATTTACATATTCTATACCTCATAATAAATGGTTTCATATTGCATGTGATAGCAGGAAAGTAATCAAATAGAGGTAACAATAGAGAAAAGCTAATTATACACAATGTCATTGCTTTCCTAATAAATTGCACGTTATTTGCCTGAAGGTTTACAACAAAAAAAGTAAGGGAAGTCTATCATTTGTTCAAAGACAAAACATCACCTTGTATTTATCTGCCAATACAGTAAAATTAAATTGTTGACATAAATGATGTGATTTAGATATAACCAATGCTTTTCTAGTTGATTCAACTGACAGAACTTCAGACTAACTTAATTAGCATGATATGATTTAGAAGTATATTAAGCTAACTCAAATCTGAAAAAAAAAACAATCACAATTTAAAAAATACATCTGCAGTCTTAAAATGTCAAATAGGTATGAGTGTTACATAAATATTAAATGTATTTTTACACACACAGGCTATAGTATGTTATACTGCATACACTATGTATATTCAAACAAAATGTGAAAACAGACAAGTGCATGCAATCATAAAAAACGTATTTGATCCTCCTCTATCTCATGTATGCTATTACCACAGAGATTTCACAATTAATGATTTTAATCTGTAAATCCCAGTAAATTACCAGGGGTTTGTGTGATATGACTTTAAATTCTTTTGCTTTGCCATAGAAAATTATTTCCACTTAGTTGAGTATCAATGATCTATTCATCATAAGATGCAGTAGGGTTACAATCAGCTTTGCCTTAAGTCTGATGAACACTTGCAGACAAAAATGATAACAACCTTTACATGAGAAAAGATAAAGAAGCTCAGCCCAAAACAAAATATGTATTACTGAAAGACATTCTAAACTGACATAAACATTATTAGAGAACAAGATGATCTTAGAATATTTTCCCACAAATCTTCTGGTATCTCAGACTCTCCAAGTCTGAGGAAGGGAGCAGCTGCAGAGAAGGACTGATACAAAAACAAAGAAACTCCAACAGACCAAAAGCAATTTTTTTTGTTTTGTTTACAAATGTAAAAGTAGTGTGTGAAGTCAGAATGAATATGAGCTGGCAAACGGAGTCATAAAGCTGGAGACCATTTCTTACCGAAAACCTATATCTTGTCACTCAGCCAACATTTTTTGTAACTTTTTCAAGCCATGGCATGACTACATTACTAGCTGGACAACATGTAGCAAACTACACAGAACCAAAACCAAAATAACAAGCTCAGAAAAACCTATAGATAGCCTATGGATAAAATTTTTGAGTAAAATACTGGTAGTTTCCCAGCACAATACTGTTTTTCAGAATGTAATTTTCTTGCAGTCCAGTCCCTATTGCTTCATTTCAACTGCTTGCTAACAGAATTCTGAACATCCTATGCCATGAATTTCAAATGGAGAATGCTATCCACTTTTTGGCCAATATTTACAAATTCTTGAAAATTTAACCTAGCAAAACACAAGCTAGAATCATCCTCAGACAGATTTAATTAAAAAGCAAATAATTTGCACAATAAGGAAGTCAGGGGGGAAAAAAATCCTCACGGTATTTTACCCTGTAAAGTTATAGCAGATTCATCTGATAGTACTTAATCTGTGAGATCTTGTGCACGTGAGGGTGATTGGACATCTGGAAAGCTCCACCTTCCAACTAAGTCACTGCTGAGTCAGATGGTAGGGTCAGAGAGGAGGAGAAAGGTGTGAAACCATTAAGTTACTCTCTCGTCCAAAAGTGAGGTCTTAGTCTCCTTTTGCCTCTCCTTTTAGAACCTCCACAGAAAGGAGAAGTTCATTTTAGCACTCCCTTTCCACCATGCAAAATCATAGTCAAGGCATGTAATCCCTGACTAGCACTGTGACCAAACTTTCTTGGATGCTGTAAACTTCCTGTATTGCACTATATATTCAGACTTGTTCAGACTCATAAGCCTTTCCACTGTGGGAATCACCTGACTTCTTCATGATTTAGCATTCCATACTGGTGGTGCAGAATCTTCTCCCCTTAGAGCATTAAAATACAGATGGGAAGTTAGCCCAGCTTCATGCACACTCCAGCCTTGACCATTACCAGTTTCAGTTCATTCTTTATACCAAAGGAAGCCTCAGTGAGTTGCACTTCCTCAGGGCACGTCCATATTTTCCAGGTTCTTACAAAGGCAGCAGTCATTCAGTAGGAAAGAGATGATCAAGCCCTGCTGTGTGTGAAGCGCTTTGACTTGTGAAAGATGTCTGAGACTGATATAAATGGTACTATGTTGAAGCAATCTTTCCCTTTAAAAGGAATCCTGCCAGGATGCTGAGACACTGGTCTCCCCTGGCACCTGTTGCAAGCTAGCACAGTCCCTTTCCAGGGACTAAATGGAATCTGTTCCCAAACAGTACAAATACATGTGTTAAACACAGGATGAGTGGCTTATTGGGCATCAATCCACTCAGATAATTGTGCAGGTGCAGTTTCTAAGAGGCTGAGGCACCTACTTTTTAAAAGAGCCATTCTCTTAATGCCTGGGATTCAATTACAGTAGATGGCTTAAGAATTTCTGTCCTCCCATAAACAGAAAAATGGAAACACAGATCTTTCACAATGTTCCTTTAGGTGGTATCCAATGTGACTGTTACTTGCTACTTCTTTTTGCAAAGATTTTTTTTAATATTAATACCACTGCTGTATTGCTGTTACATATACAGAGTGCCTTCCAAGCACGTCCATGTGTTCCTTTAACCCTCTGAGGTAGGTAGGTGTTATAAAGAACTGGATGAGAGTCTTTAAAACTAGCAAAACCAAAAAACCTACAAACAAACAACACCCACCCCCACCCTGCAACAACAACAAAACACCACAAAAAAAAACCAACACAGGAAATGTTGTTTATTTGGTGTTGGTACAGAATGAATCTAAGGAACATTCCCTCCGGCCCAACATTTACAACTATTTACAACAACGAAGAGTTTAGTCTTCTCTGGGACCTTCTAAACTTTTGCTGTTTTTACATTAAATCACAAAATCACTAGACCTTCTGGAAACTTTACCCTTGTTTTGATGTTTGGACGATGTGTTTTACTCTTACAGGGGAACATGATGCAGACAAGACACTGCCATGTGATTCTAGATCCGCTAAGGTCTATGACTGCCCTGAAAAAAATTCTTTACAGGATCCATGGTCCTTTCTCACTCTTTGATGCTCTTCCTCTTCCTTCCCCTTTGCTCTCTGAATGTGTTGGCCTGTGAAGAGAACCATTTCTTGTCTTTTAAGGTTTAGATATCATAAAACTACAATGTCTGTCAACAACTTAACACAATGCTTTGGTCTTTGGACACATACAGGATCCTTATAGTTATGATGCCGAAGGGATTTCTGATTTTTTAATTTTCACATTTTGTAGATTTTAGGAACACAGTAACTGTAACACTGTAACACTAAGATTTTAGTGAATTAATATTTAGCAGCTTATCATATAAAGTTGTTCTATCTCTACCCCTGTTCCAGGACAAGTAGCTAAGCCTTGCC
>JAWWLZ010000001.1:80330015-80340178 GCA_035041345.1 Poliocrania exsul | reverse complement strand
TGAGCAGGGTTTGCTCATTAAAAGTGCCTGCCCATTATCTTATCTCATACAAAACTTGGCTTGAGAGTCTTTTTGTGAACTTTTACGGCAACATTATTCATCCTGACTATTGTTTGTCACGAAAATGTACAGCTCCAAAGGGAGCATAAGCATAAGGTACCATGACAACTAACGTTATTTGGTTAACACCTTGAGTAGCACAGGATAAAACTAATCCCATTCCACGGGGATTGATTGAGCATTGCAGTTGATCACTCATTTTCTTCCCAAACAACAACAACAAAACAAATAAAATTCAGTTTCATGAAAGAATCAATAAAGGAGTAGTATGTGCTTTTAGTTCTTCTGCTGTAGTTGCATGATCTTTTATTTCTTTTAATTTTCCCCTTCCTTTCACATATTCTTAATTTGAATCATGGCCAAGAAATCTGTACCAGATTTGCCCAGGTTAGCCCTAACTGGAATAGGCTGAAAAAAACACCAGGGAGTGAGCTACAGAATGATCAATGTGGGCCATCAGGAATTCAGCACCAAGGCTCACACTCTGGCTTTTCTTTCACCAAAACAATAGCTATTTGGGTATAGTATAACCAAATGCCTTCCCCTGTTTGCAAATCATTCCGTGTCCCTCTTCTGGAGACAACCTAGCAAGAATAATTTTGAAGTCATGGTTGAACAGCAACAGTAACTGCACAGCACTAAAGAATGGACTGTCAAGCAGCCATCACAAACACTAACCACTCAACCTTCCCAAAATAATTTTCAGGGTTTAAGAAAATGTGTGCGCTGAGATAATGGTACTTTAGATTGGAAACCTATATAATGCATATATCATTATCACAGATCACATCTGAGATCTCAAAACAGCAAAACAAAAAAAAGCTAATTTTTCTTTTAAAAAAAGTAAAAAATACACTTTTGAAAAAGTCTCTACAGGGTTGAAGGAAGTGAATACTTAGGCATAGGCTTTGTTCTCCTGTCAGACATTTCCCACGAACAAAGGCTTTATAACATACAGCATTTTCATGTTTCTCTGTTATTATAGACCAAGATAATAATCAAAAGAAACATTGTATCTGAGAAGCACTTAAATTTGTCATATCCTAGGATGTAGAATATACTACTCCTGCTGCAACTGTTGGATGCAATAAACAAATTAAATGAAAAAATAAGTGATGCCATCACTGAATTCCTTTTAACACTAAGTAGAGAAAGCTCCCCTGATAAATCTTCATCTATTTCATTCACAAAAACACTTGAAGCTTGAGACATGATTTCAGCTTTATGGGATCATGTTCTTGTTTAGCAACTCCATTACTCTCTTAATTAACCTTGCTCTGTCTGATAAAGACCTTTTTATTGTAGATTTTGCGATGTCCAATAGAGACACAGAACAGTTGGCCTAGAAAGGGACCTCTGGAAATCAGGTAGTCATATTTCCTCTTCAAAGCAACACTAATGTCAAAGTGATATTGAGCAGCTCAGGACCTTGTCCAATTGAGTTCTGTCTACATTCTATGGAGTTCAGTTCAGATACAAATTCTCTGCAAGCCAGGAAATAAAAGGGAAGGTATCACCAGTGCCATTGTAAAACTGCTTTGCTGAAGGTGTCAAAAGCCACCAAAGGTTTTCCAGGGTCCAGGCAGAATGCCCACACTACCTTTAAAGGGTAGAAGGTTTCATGACAGCATGCTAGTAGAGCTGTGAGACCAGTGCGGGCCAACAATATACCAGTGCAAACGCTGGGTGTATATGATAAAACAAAGAGGTAAAAAAGTATTGCAAAGATGGGGACAAATAGCTCAGACAAAACCATTCTATGATTCTGGCTCAGCATCCTTCTGCTACAGGGAACTGTCAACAAGTAAATGGTATATAAGGATGGGTTTGGTGATGGGGTCAACAGAAGCAGAGCATTTAACAGCACTAAGCAGTTGTAAAATTTGTCCATGTGGCATTGCCACAAGCAGCCTTAGAACTGGAATGGTCAGTGGAGTGAGTTTTGGGAACTTGCTCAAACACAAGTAGTGGCAAAGAGGGTTGGAGGATCTCTTAAATGCTTCTTTTCCCTTGAGCAACCCGTTCATTCGCAGATACCTGATCTTCCTGCACAATGTCCCAGCAGAAGGCACCTACTTGCAACTTGCCTGCAGTAAGGACAGAGTTGCAGTTAGGTTCAAGCCTGTCTGCTGGACTTCTTGTATTTCTTGATTTATGTTGTGATGGCCTTGGATTCTCTTTCCCATGAGGTATAAAAGGAGACGTTCAAATTCTATGGAAAATACAGCTTATTCCTTCCTTCCATCTGCCCCCCAGTTCATACGCACAGGGAGAGAGAAGAGGTCATAGGCAACTTCTGCAGGCACAGAACTCACTGAAATCTACCTTACTTGTATATGGGAGCAGAGACAGAGAGGTAAAAATGCCCTCATTGTCCCAAAATATGCCTGTTGCCCTTCTTTCAACTGCTGTTACATTCCACAATACCATTCTGAACCACTATTCTCCCTTCCTGTATCCACTGGAGTTCTTATGCTTCTTTTCCACAACTCAAATCGACCTCTATTTTTCCACTTGCTCTTCACAGGAATCATTAAGCCCCTCACTTATTTATTTTTACTCTAAAGATTGCCTGAAAGGTTATATCCTATTCACATCATGGTTTATATACACATATTTTAAATTTGTGTTTTCAATTAATTAAAACCCAATCCCTTTAAATCTGAATCCTAAGGAAGATGTGTTGTAACTATACTCCTAGAGTTCTCTGATTTTCAGCAGAGTCCAAATTCACAATAGCTAGGTGTAAGTCAAATTCAAAACCATTTTGGTAAAGCATTTCTGCACACAAAAATTTAATTTGACTGTTGAACAAAATTTCACACTTCACAATGTGTTAAATTCAGCCTCCCCAAATAAGAGGTAGAGTCCAGTCATAAGTCAAGAAAACGTTCCGAAACTGGGATTTGCTGAGGAACTACTAAAAACAACTACAAAAAAATCCATGATGGAATCTGTGTACTACAAGAAATGCCATGGGGTCTGCCCACACCCCCATCCCTGGAGACTGTATCTCAGAAACCTTTTACTCAAATGATCCCAAGTTTTCATCAGTTCATAACTGTGTATAACATCCTATGGATTTCACAGCAATCCGAAGCAGCGCAGAGATTTCAGAACCCTTATGCTGCAGCCAAATGGACCTGCAGTGAGCCCCAGGGTTCTGGACCCTTTATCACCTGGGGACCCGGCCAGGCACTCGGCAGTGCCCATCTGCCGCACACAGATGGGCTTCCTTGCGCAGGAAACAAAAGCAGGAGGGGGGTGGGCTGCCACACATCCCTGCTGTGCCCTGGTATGCCCTGGACAGACTGCGACCAGGACATAGACTGCTCCTCAGGCATTCAGGTATATTTGCAGGTCCCATACTCTAGAAATTGTCCTAAAAACCCTGGGGTTTAAACTCACAGGCCTTTCATAACTCTGCAACAGCATTGGTGCTCTGCTTTGCTCTAATACTCATTGAGCCTTTAGAAGAGTGAAAATACAGAAGCATGCTTAATTACTTATTTTTAAACATGCAACAGATATGCAACAATTTGAATGTCTAGGCTATAATTTACATAAATACATTTCAAACCAAAACATTTTAAAATTATTTATTTTCTGCTTCTATGCTTAAGTGCATTGCTGGATTGCAGCCAGACTGCAGGATCGAGCCAAAGGTGCATAAATCAAACCTTCAAAGAAATAAAATGTTCACAAAGATTGTATTTGGTTGAGCAGATTTAGAAGAATGAAACCAACTATGAAGAAAAATTAGATTGGTTGAAAATTAATAAAGCACAGCTGGAACTATTTGATTCATCCATATTTGTTGCTTAAAATGGCTCTAGGGCTAAGTTTTGCTGAAAGAAGACACTTCAAGACTCAGGGGTCAATTGCTTTTGGAGACAAATTGACCTACAGGAATACACTTGTCTAATTTGGTTCTTGCAGAGGGGTGAGTCTACAGCAACATATAACCAAAAAACCAATTTTGATTCCAGTGAGCAGATATTAGAGGTCAAATTTAAGGTTCCCATAAATTTACATACATACTCTAAAAGATTAATAACGTCTCAAACTACTGAGTTCTTTGCTAAAAGCAAAGACAGATAAAGTCTGAGAAAGAAACAACATATGTGCTTATTCCACATTCTGTTGGCCAGATACCACACAGTCAGCTCAATGCTTGTTGCTGTGGCTAGAGCTGCAGTATTGCATACAGTTTGGTCATACTCGGGGAGCGCAAGTAACACTATTGCTGGCTCAGCTCCTAGAATAAAGCATGTTCAGATCTCACGATCATTAATTTTGAAACTAATTTTATGTGCCAACTCAACTATTATACTTCTAGTTAAATAGTGTTACTACTATTAGTTATATATCCAGTCATACAGCAATAGAGTTTGCAGTGAGGCCTTGTGAATACAGTTTTACGTTCTAACTATAAAGCTTTTCAACTAGACAGATTTTATATATTTATACATCAGCATTGTTTCCTATTCAAAATTATGAATGTACTTCATAAAAATAGCACTAAAATGGACCAGGATTAAGATGTTAAAAAAAGCCACGACCCACACCTAAAACCAGAAAATTATTTTAGATATACATCAGCCTTGAAGCTGGTGTTAACCTTCTAAGAAATCTATGAAACTTAAGTCCAGAATTTACTTGGATACATAATGAAAATTTCACTCTCAGGCAATACTAAACTTAAAAGATACAATAATTTCTTGTTGTAAAGTTGCAGTCTTTTAAATTTAATCAAAACAAAAACAGTATTTCCAGCTGGGTTATTTACCAGGAGAGAAAATGAAAAATGAAATTCACTCATTTCACTGTAAATTAGCAGAAATCAGACCTCTGTATCACTAATAAATGTATAGGAAATAGATACTGTTGTGTATGCAGAAAAATACTTTCAGTAAGTTTTGATTTTTTTTCACTATTAACAGGATCAATAGATATTTGTAAATAAGTTAGTTGTCAATAAATACATAAATCCTGATTGGCATTAAATTCAGAACATTTATGAGGCAGTTAAAAGCAGAGTCTACTGTTTGGAGCTGGTTTCAAACACATACGTGGTGAGAAGAAAAGTATATACAACTACTTTAACCCTTTTAGTCCTCTTTCCTTAGAGCCACACAAGTTTGGGATGTTTTCTACATTTTCCCTCTCAAGTCATGGAACTACTCATATTTCATAAAACCATAAAAATATTAGGTTAAATGGGAGATGCACTGTCCTTTGACTTTTAAACTGCAAAGGCACAAAAGTGGGAAAATCACACAATTCAAACATGAGGAAGAGACTAATTCCACTACAGGACCCTGTGTGGGGATTTGTTGTGGGTTGGGTTCTGGGGGTATTTTTGGTTTGGTTTGGTTGGATGGTTGGGGTTTTATCAGTAATCTTTTAGTATCTTAAATGATTAAGAATCTATGTCTTCTCATAAGCCATTAAGTAAAGAGAGCTTATAAGCTGGAGTAAACTTCTGTCTAAATAAGGAACTTCTCTTTAAAAGAAAGATAATCAAAACCTATCTGAGGTACCTTTGAATGCATCCAGAGTGTCAGTGGAGTGAATTTGTCTTCAAGTAGAAACATTAGGCTACTTGTACAACATCACATAATTTTTATGATACAGCAAGTTTAAACCCCACATTTCAGTACTATTTTTATGCCCCAAGACTTCTGATTCTCTCAGCTCTACAAACGGCGCGTTGGTGAGATTACCTGTATAGTCCTCTGAGTGCCATCAATGGTGACAGACAACAAGGGTGAAGCCAGGTTCCACTCGCTGGTCACATTTAGTTTCATCCCATCAACTTCCACCTGTTGTGACACCAAACAAGGCTGTTACTATGAAGACAGACAGAAAACTGATCTCAAGTTCATTACTGCATACAAAGCAGCAACCATTTTAAAACAGATGGCTCCCAAACAACCTGTCATGTTTACTGCTTCTGCCATAAAAGACAGGGTCCAACAACAGAGTCTTCCAGCTATCTCTGGGGAGAGGTGAAGGACCTGTGAACAGCTGCCTCTGAGTAGCAAGGTTTCAAGTGATTTCCAGCAAGTAACAAACAGCCATCCAACTTTTAAACCTATCTGGACATGCTACATTTACTGCAATTAGACAAGTAATGCATATAAATTCCAGTGACACCTTGCAACCCACACAACAGGGCTTGCATATAATATTCTCTCCAAGGACCAAGAAGAACTTTTCCTATGCTTCTAATGAAGGGCTTTGCATTGTTATCTTAATTAATATGAGGCAGTAATTAATTCTTCCGCATTTTGCCTCGAAGTCTACGAAAAACTTTGCAAATTCTGACATGTTTTCTTTCAATATACAGCTGATCAGAGCAATACAATTTCTGACTTGAATGCCAATATGCTCATCCAGAAAGATCAGGGGGTTTTTTAATCATCCTATATTCCTTTTACAAAAATACTTATAGGTGAAGAGTAAAAATTCTGGGTTCAATGTAGATCACAGTAGCTGTACTGACATTCCTGTCATTCTTCTGTTGTATAATACTGTTTAAAAACACACATCACACATTCAACACTCTAAGAGCCTCAAAAAGATGGATTATGAAAATAATTATTATACATGGACTAATAATAATTAGTGATTAATATTTTTGTCATGTTTAGAACACTCATCATGCTATTGAAGGTAGGTAAATATGATTTCAGTTATATAATTTACTATAAAAACAAGAAAAGCACAGTTGACAGATTTCCTTCCTCTCCCAAAATCTCCAAAGTATTTTTAATCAGTAAATTACAGACAATAGTGATAAATAGCAAAAGTACTGCATATATTCTCAATAAAGCAGAGAAAATGTACTGCATTGAGAATAAAAGTTGAGCCTTGCAAGGTAAAACTTACAAAGCCTACTCTTTTAGATCTCAGAGTTATCATTATTTCATCTTAAAAATAAGAACAGGCATCTTAAAAGAAATCCACAACAGAGAAGCAGTGTATAATGATAATTTTATTTTAGTTAAGAAAAAGAGTTCTGGCTTAAAAAACCCTCTAGTTTTATAGATTTGCGTTTAGAAACACAAAGTCTGCCCTGGTGATACAATCTACACAATTTCTATGGGCTTTAATGTAAATAAAGTTACAAGTAAAGAACATGATTAAAACCAAGTTATTTATAATGGTTCACCAATAGGCCAGATTAGCTGGCATGCTTCAGGTACTTTACACTGCTCCAGTGATGCAAACCAGCCACAAACCTGGCTCGAGTTAAGCCAGGCCTGCAGCTGGTTTGCACTTCCAGAGCACTGCAACGCAGCTGGAACACACCAGTGAACCTGGCCCACTCTCAGCAAGCACTGTCCTCATTGAGAAGAGAATAAACATCTGAAAAACATCCAAACGAGGAAAAGCAAACCTGGTGCTCTGTCTCAACCCCCTCTAATTGCCAATTGAACTTTGGTGATGCAGTTACTTAGAAAGCTGTCTGTTGCTATTGCTAAAACCAAAGAAAAGCTGCCTGCACCTGAGTCTGAAAGCATCATTTACCGTGTCTCTCCAGGGAGGGAGGGGAGAGGGTATGAAAGCAGACCAGGCTACCGGTCACCAAAAACCCTTCAACTGTGCAACATACTGCTCGTTGCACTGTAGGATTTACATGCAGCCTCAAAAAAATCTATAGCTGGTATCCACAGTTCTAGCAAACGGTGTTCCAGGAGCAAGATGTGAGTCAATACCTCCACAACAAACTCAATTTAATCATTAGCTTTTTTGTCACTGTACAGATGAGCAAAAGAGAAGTAAACCAAGTGTGTCACAGTGGTAAATGAACTGTTCAAAATCCCTCACAAGGGTCTATACAAGTCTAGCCATCATTGATTCCAGATTACATTAGTATCAAAACTTTGTGGTGGAAATCATCCTGAAAGAGGAGATGGCAAGCAGATGTTAGGTTTCTCTATTCAAGAAACAATAAAGGGTCAGGGAAAGGGTTATGTGAACTAATGCATATCCCATAAACTTCAGTATTCTTCTCACAGAATGGAGCTACAGGCTTTTAGCAGCTCTCACATCCAGCTCACCATGGTATGTGTAGCTGGGGAAGATGATGTGAAGACAAGAGAATCCCAAGGAAATCTTGCTATCTAGGCTCCAATAGGTAGAATGACAAAGACAGGAGAGGTCAGGATATCAGAAAAAAGGAATAAGAACTGAGGGTAAGAAACTTACCATGTAGTGACTATGTTACTTTTACTAAAAATAAGGGAAAATGAGGAGGAGGGGGAAAGACAGGACATGGTGGACCAAAAACCAGGTGGGGACTGAAATCAAACCAAAATTTTACCTAACAGAGCAAACCTGCTTTCTGCAGCTCAAAAGCCCACAGCCTAGCAGGTTAGTGGGTGGAAGAAGGGGAAGACATAAGATGCTCAAAGAACTTGTCAGAAGTTGGCATTTGCCTTTATTTGTCCTGTAGCAAAGGATACGATAATGGAACCTAACAAATACTGCAATAAAACCAGGGCCTTTTTGCTTCAGGCTTGGAGGGGGATGGGGATGTGAAGGTATAGGGAGTGAAGGGGGACATGGGGATTAACTAATGAAGTTACATTGACTACTTCCTGTTTTATTTTGTTTCTGTGCTCCTAAGACAAGAACAAATCATCATTCTATGGATGCTAACACCTGAAGTGTAGGGAGAAGATCCCAGTCAATCCACTCCTGCAGTGGGTCACACTGTGCTTTACACCACAGCTGTACAGCCTAACTATCCTCAGCTATTCAGTTCCAAGAATGCACATGTGTGTATACGTGCATATGTGCATCTACAGTAACTGTAGTTGTTTGAACCATTGCTGCACTACCTCCACGTGGTGCAGTGGTGGTGGATTATTCCTTTTTTAAAAAGGTTTGTCCCTCTGTAAGGGCATAAAAGACAAAAGCAGCCACAGCCCTTCCCAATTATTTCCAATTCAAAAGATATTGTAAATGAGGTCTCAGAAAGAAGAATGACAAGTCCAAGACATGATGCTAGGAAAAGGTCAACAGCTTACTCCACTGTCACAACTTTGCAGACTGTGGCTGGTATGCATCTAAACTACACAAGCAGCAGCCCCTTCACCTCTTGTGGACTGAGTTCCTGATGTTCAGCATGATAGGTACCAGCTAACCAATAGTGCAAAGAGCTGCAAAGCATAATCTGCATTCAGTTTCCTTTAGAGAACATTTGGCATTCTATATGCATGTCAGGCAATTAAGGAAGGCAGCACAAGCCTGAGTGTTATAGCCCTGTTAATTTACTAATGCAGAGTCTCGTGTACATCTGGCACATGTCACTTCTTTTCTCCTGGAAATGAAGGCCGTTTTCCAGGAGACTAGAGGGCAGCTCAAGCATTTGTTTCCTGCCTGATGCTTCAAAATATTATTCCTGAAGTTCCTCATGCCAGCCTTGAGGCTGCCTAACTTAAGTCTGCTCATTTAATCCCATGGTTCCAGTTCTGCCTCCTAGCATGTTTAATTTGAGAGTCCTGGCCCTAACTACTTGGGTATGCTACCCTTAGCCATATTCCATACACCCCTTAATTCTCCCTCTTGCTACAGCAAAAATGATGGCATTACCCAGTCAATCAGATCTACCTAAGTAAAAGTTATCCTCTGCAGACCTGCCTTGATGAAATTTTTCTCTGTTAAGCCAGCTGCCCACAAAGATGCACCTTTCAGGAAAACAGACAGTACTCTTCACAGGAGATTTATGAATATTCACTGTCATAGCCTCTAATTCCTTCAACTGGCATTAATTCAGTTGTAGATCTAAGGCACATCCAGTGGGCAGCAAGGGCTCTACAAAGTGAAAGGTGGAGCGGGTCCAGAGAAAAGAAACAAGGCTGGTGAAGGGACTGGAGCACAAGTCCTATGGGGAGAGGCTGAGGGAGCCGGGGTTGTTTAGCCTGGAGAAGAGGAGGTTTAGAGGTGACCTCATCACTCTCTATAACTACCTGAGGGGAAGTTCTAGCCAGGTGGGGGTTGGTCTCTTCTCCTAGGCACTCAGCAATAGGACAAGGGGGCACGGGCTCAAGCTCTGCCAGGGGAAATTGAAGTTGGAGATCAGAAAAAAA
>JAWWLZ010000001.1:80312538-80329915 GCA_035041345.1 Poliocrania exsul | reverse complement strand
ATGGACTGGAGTTGGACCAAGGGTTGGACTTGATGATCTCGGAGGTCTTTTCCAACCCAATTGATTCTATGATTCTAAATGATTCCTGCAAGAAAGGAACAATACTAACAAGCATCACTGTTGTAAAGATGAGGTAGCTTACATGATTGGGGACTTTATTCAAGCCTACAAGAAGTAAAGATCTTCTCTTCTCTGGAAAAAACAACTGTTTCAGGCCCAAGACTCTTCCATTACTGCTGAATGCACCACCTATGTCAAAATAGCAAGGAGAATATTTACATTTTTATAAGTCAGATAAAGTATGGATATTGCTTCTTGTGCAGAAGGAGTGGCCAGAGGACTCACAGCACAGTGTGGCAATAGAAGATCCAGCTATAGGCAGCAATATTTGGTAATAGTCTGCAGTAATCTCACACTAAGCCAAATTGAGTTGGACAAAGTCACTGTTGGTTCCCAGTTTTCACAAAATCTGTGAAATTCTCATCTAATCTGCTGTCCAGCTAATGAAGAAGCACATGGAATGCAACAGAAAAAGGCAAGTGATAACTGTCCTGTGCCACAGCTATAGTCCCTTACCTTTTGCAGTCCCATGCAATTTTAGTAAAGTCTTTGTGGGCCAGATGAGTACAAGGCTTCCTTTAGATGCACAGTGCACAAAACTTCTGGCATTTTGTAAAATATTTTGCTAGTCTTCAATGTAAAAAACCTTTCCCAGCCAGCAGGAGAGTTCAAATATTATCTTGCATCTCTCTATCTATTCTCAGAGTCAATAACCATAACACACTTCCTCATCATGAAAATTACTGCCTACCTGGAGCCTGTAAAACTGGTGGTAATTTGCAGAGTTGTGTTGGCAACTCTTGAATCATCTTATACAATTTGCTCCTACTTCCTCACGTCGTCTTTAAAAACCCTGAATAAAAACAGAGTCATATCTGCTACATTAGGAAATGGTAGCAACCAAATAGTACTTCACATGTTGCCATTAATAAATGGAAATGCATTGTGCATAAATGCAAAGAAATCCAATAAAATTTCCCATTTGGACAGTTCTTACTAGTTAGTCTCCTTCTTTTGGTATATGATTTTTCTCTTACTCTTGGGAGTGTATTTCCTAGTGACTCAGGGTCGGATTACCCATACAGCATTGGACATTTTCCAGGACCATGCCTCAGAAGACATGACTATGTACTTTGTCAGGTTTACAGATGGCACAAAACTGGGGTAAACAGTTAACACACTGTAGGACAGAGCTGCCATTCAGAGGGGCAAGAAGGAGTTCATGGAAACTTTTTGAAATTCAAGACTAATTTTTAAGTCCAACATGTGAGAAGGAAGAACCAATTGCAATGATACAGGCTGCAACCTGACTGGCTGGGGAGCAGCACTGTATAGAAGGACTTGGAGATGTTGGCAGATATGTCAGCAAGACATGAATGAGTCAGCAGCACACTCTGGCATCAAAAGCTGCCATCAGTGCCCTGTGCTCTGTTAACAGAAGTGTAGTCTGCTGATAGAGGGAAGTGATTAGATCCTTCTACTCAAAACTCAGACCAGATCTAGATACTGTGTCCACAAGACAGACATTGACTTTGTTCAGTTATACAAAGTTCCTATTCCTCTTGCCTGTCTAGGTCCCACTGGGTGGCAGCATTGCCCTTGACTGTATTAAGCACTTTATCCAATTCAATGTCTTCTGTAAATTTTATAACTGTGCACTCCCATTGCCACCTCTAGGTGTTGATAAGGTTGTTGAACAGGACTGGTCACAATACAGAACCTTGTAGACCCCTGGTGACCTCCAAGTAAAGTACAACCTAATAAACCCATTAACTATGACTCATCAAGCCTGACCACTCAACTGGCTTTTTATCTATCTGGTTGTGTGAGACTGTGCCGAGAGACTTGTTAAAGTCAAGGTAAATGACATCACTGCTCTCCTGTAGACCACAGATTCTGTCAATTTATCACAGGAGGCTGTCAGGTTGATCAGCCCTCAGTAAATTCATGTTGACTGTTCCCCATCACCTTCTTTATGTACCTAGAAATGCACTCCACTTCATAAACTTCTGAGGGATAACAGTTAAGCTGTCCAGGCTGTAGTTCCATGGGGTTTGCTTTTGACCTTTTCCCAAGACTGGTGCAATATTTGCTTTCCACCAGTAATGAAGCACCATCCTCAACCTTCATTACATTTCAAAAATATAGAGCAGTCTTGCAACCACATCAGACAGCTCTCTCGGCACTCTTGGATGTAGGCTGTCTGGACTTCCATGCATTGAACTCTCCCAAACACTGACTTGATCTGCATCTGCCTACTCCCGGAATGTTTTCACTAATAACACAGGCCTGGGAGATCTCATTGATGAATACAGAAGCAAAGAAGTCATTAGGGGTGTCAGTCTAATCTGAGTCTGCTGTTACTGAGTCATTTGGTACTCTTTTGTTGATGCAGGATTTCCTCTTTTCATAATTTTATTATTAATGCAGTGATAGAAGATATTCGTCTTGTTCCTAACATTCCTTGCAACAATCAGGGTAAGCTTTGGTTTTCCTAACACCATCCCCTCATGACCAGAAAACTTCTTCCTTTGTATCTTGTCCAGGCTTCTACCTCTCATGTGCTGCTTACAATGGAGCTCTGCCACCATACCTTGCTTAAAAAAGCTCTTTTTCCCAATAAAGTTCCTTATTTTTCTGAGTATTCTTTCATGTAGAGGATGCGGTCCCTTAGAGATCTGCCAACTTTTCTAAACTCTGTTGCCCTTCAGATCTGTCTCCTTTGGAACTCTATCTGCTGAATCACAGGACTACCAAATGGTTGGGGTTGGAAGGGACCTTAAAGATTACATAATTTAAGCCCCCCTGCCATGGGCCAAGACTCTCTTTGGTATCATGCCTTCAACCAGTTCTTCCTTGGCAGTGAGCCACGGATCCAGGTGTGCCAATGCCAGCTCACCCATCAAAGTATCAAATCATTTACCAGTATCAAACAGTTATCCCAAACACCCTTAAAAAATCTTCTGCTTTGCATCCCACCATTTTGCCGTTCCAGAAGAGGTCAGAGTACCTGTGACCCTGTCACATTCTGCTGTCCTTTTGGTTGTTTAAAGGAGTCTTGGTCTACTTCCTCACCTAGATCAGGTGGTCTGTAAAATGCTCCATCATGCTATTTTTAGTTTTTTTTAATTGATCAAGTCAGTAACCTTTATCTGCCCATGATTTCAGAGTCTGGATATTCCGCTTTCAGTTTCTCCGTAGGCACAAACTCATTTGCTCTCCCAACAATGGCAAATCTGTAACAGATGGTCTTCTCTTCACTCTAGTTAAGGATACTTCTGGCCTCCAAGAATTTACAGTCGTATTTCTTAAACTTCTTAAGAGCTCCCCAGTAATAAGCGCACAAAGGTACTTTGCCAGTGCTGGTCCTTGTGCTAGCTGTGGTGCATACACACACTAGTACGTACCTGAAGACACCAACGGGATTAACATCCACACCAGCAACACACGCCAGTCCCTTTGTCACCATCACCACCTTGACCTGCACTGTCCCTAAAACCCCAGCTTCACATGCACAGGTCATACAGGCTTTTACACTGAAATCCACATGGACAGCGCTTTCAAGCTGACTGGTCTCAACTACCCAGCGAAAGAGAACTCGCTGGTTCAGAGAGTCCCTTGGGAAACAATTCTTAATAACAAAGGGGTCCAGGAAGGCTAGATATACTCTTAAGATGGAATCTTAAAGGCACAGGAGCAGGTCATCCCTATGTGCCAAAAGACAAGCTGGCAGGGAAGTTGACAAATCTGGTTGAACAGGGAGCTTTAACTGGAAATCAGGGGGGGAAAAGAGAGAGTTTATGACCTTTGGAAGAAGGGGCAGAAAACTCAGGAAGAATACAAGGATCATGTAGAGAGAAAATTAGAAAGGCGAAAGCTCAGCTAGAACTCAATCTGGCCACTGCTGTGAAATATAATAAAAAGTGTTTTTATAAATATATTAACAACAAATGAATGGCCAAGGAAAATCTCCATCCATTATAGGATGTGGAGGGGAACACTGTAATCAAGGATGAGGAAAACGGCTGAGGTACTTAATGTCATCTTTGCCCCAGTCTTCAGCAGAAAGACTGGTTATCCCCAGGGCAACCAGCCCCCTGAGCCAGTGCAGGAGCAGGGACAGGAGCAGAATAGACCCCCTGCAATCCAGGAGGAAGTAGTTAGTGAACTGCTGAGCCACTCAGACACTCACAGCTCTATGGGGCCAGATGGGACCCATCTATGGGTACTGAGGATGCTGGCAGAAGAGCTCACCAAGCCACTCTTCATTTATCACCAGTCTTGGTTAACTGAGCAAGTCCCAGATGACTGGAGGTTGGCCAGTTTGACATCCATCTATAAAAATGGTCAGAAGAAGGATTTGGTCAACTATAGACCTGTCAGCCTCACCTCGGTGCCAGGGAACATTATGGAACAGAACATCTTGAATATGATCACATGGCATGCACAGACAACCATGGATCAGGCCCAGCCAGCATGAGTTTAGGAAAGGCATGTCCTCTTTGACCAGCTGGATGTCCTTTTATAATTAGGTGGCCCACGTAATGGATAAAGGAAAAGTTGTGGATATTGTCTATCTGGACTTCCATAATGCCTTGGATACTATCACAGCATTCTCCTGGAAAAGCTGGCAGCCCATGGCTCGGACAGGTGCACTCTTTGTTGGGTTAAAAACTGGTTGAAAGGACGGGCCTGGAAAGTGGTGGTGAATGGAGTTACATACCTGGTCACAAGTGGTGTTCCCCAGGGCTCAGTATCAGGGCCAACCCTGTTTAGTATCTTCATCAACCATCTGGACAAGGTGATTGAATGCACTCTCAGTTTGGAGGCAATACGAAGTCTGGTGGGAGTGTTAATCTGCTGGAGGGTAAGAAAATTCTACAAAGAGATCTGGACAGGCTGGATCAATGGGCTAATGTCAATGGCATGAGCTTCAACAAGGCCAAGTACCAGATCCTGCACTTGGGTCACAACCATCCAGTGCAGTGCTACAGGGTCAGGGCAGAGTGGCTGGAAAGCTGTCTAGTGGAGAAGGATTTGGAGGTGCTGGTTGACAGCCACTGAACAGGAGCCAGCAGTGTGCCCAGGTGGCCAGTGGCATCCTGGCGTGTATCAGAAATAGCGTGGCCAGCAGGACCAGGGCAATGACTGTCCCTCCAATCCTCAGCACTGGTGAGGCCAGACCTTGAGTACTGTGTTCAGTTCTGAGTTCCTCAATACAAGAAATATATTACATCAGAGTACACACATACAGAGTAAGTCCTAAGAGGAGTGGCTGAGGGAGCCAGGGTTGTTTAGCCTGGAGAAAAGGAGGTTCAGAGGAGATCTTATCACACTACAGCTATCTGAAAGGAGGTTGTAGCAAGGTGGGGGTCAGCCTCTTCTCCCAGGCAACTAACAACAGGACATAAGCAAATGGCCTCAAGCTGTGCCAGGGTAGGTTCAAGCTGGACATCAGGAAGAATTTCTTCAATCAAAGAGTGGTTAAGCATTGAAACAGGCTGTCCAGGGAGGCTGGAGAGTCACAAAGTATGGAAATGCTCAAGAAATGACTGGACGTGGCACTCTGCGCTGTGACTTAGTTGACGACATGTGTTTGGTCAAAGGTTGGACTTGATGATCTTGGAGGTATTTTCCAACCTTAATGATTCTATGATTTTATAAAATTTTGCTTTCTTCTTAAAAACATGATGAAATTTGGTAGATGAGGCACTTCCTTTAGCACACTGAAATGTCTTACAAGTTTTGCTTATCACAAATATCAATGTTCCCAAAACCTGCAATATTAGCTGCCAAAAACGTGCAAGAAAGAACATATAAGACAGAGAGACCCTGTGGTGAACAGTGTGGTGTACCGACAAACTCATAAAAATGTCATAAAGAGGAGTTCCTTTAAGTCTGAAACTGGTTTTCAAGTAAAAGCTGAACTCACTGTTGCTTATAAGGCAGAAATTTCTTTGATTCAAATTAACCAGCTGGTTTAGCTTGCATTTTCAGATTGCAGTTATTGACAGTATATTCACATCAGATAAACGGACTTACCTTTTTTCTTTTCTTCAAGTGACTGTAAGGTTAGCCATTTGGACTTTTGAAGTGGTTGGCCAGATTCTTTCAAAAGGAAGCTAAAGTATATGCGTTTCAATCTCATTAAAAAGGTCTTTTTTTTTTAAAACAAACTTTCCTTTTGTTCATATCAGCACTTACTTTTTTAAAAGACCCCAAGAGAGAGTTCCAGTCTATAGATCACTTGTCCTGAAGAAAGCTCTGTTAACTATTTATAGATCATGTCCTTTTGTACCAAACTAGATCAAGCAATTTATTCAGTACATGACTGCAGGAGAGAAATTCATTTGCTCTAAGTGTCATCAAGGCAGCCTTTTACCTGCTATGAACAAGACCAGACGATCTGAATTGCTGGGCTTTTACTTCAAATGCACATTTTGACATTGTGTGGGGTTCCATCATATCTTTCAAGTTTTCAAAGTATTAAGCACATTCACAGAATGGGCAGTCCTTAATCACAAGAGCAGCAAATAGCCCATAACCACTAGAATAAATCAAACACATGTGCACACATTCAAATTATCTCTCTCTTCTTTAAAGTAGCACTTATAGATGCAAATTACAATTAGCTGCTTTGGTAGATCTCATTTTAGAAGTGGGAGCATGTCAGCTTAGAGACCAAGGAAAAGAGCACACAACAGGCATCAGCTCCTCAGCTTAACAACAACAGAATCAAAACAAAACAAGAGAGAGATGTGATGGCCTTTATCACCTCTAATCAGCAAGGATTTCCTTTAAGCATTCACCAAGGAAGTGGTGAAAAACCTAGAAGAGAGGCTGTATGCAACTGAAACATTTCACTGCAGCAAATGCTTTGATTCACTACTTCAGTTTTCATCATAGTCATTATTAAGATGACATCTCATATTCGTAACCTGCCTGAGCCCACTAAAGCTGAAAAAAGGTGAGGGGAGAAGTTAAAAATACAGCACGAAAATAAAACAGCTATTAAAAATCTGACATTTTTGGCAATAGCTTCAGACACAAAAAGTACAGCTCATTTTGGGAATATGGGTGTCCATTGTTACACAATCAGTGTCGAAGACCAGAAAGAACAGGACTTGCTTTCCTTTTCCTCTTGCTCTACAGAGACAAATACCTTGGCTCTGCCCAGCTAAATACACTCCATCCTGGCTTCAGATACTGCTCCTAGAGGGCTGGAAAATGGTGCAGGTGGTTCAAACAGTATTGCTATGATGTACGTTTTGGGCACTTTGAAAGTTGCATTGCTCTCCAACTTTCCTTGGCCAATATGATAAATGTGTTGGGGATATTCTCATTTTCTGTCTTGAAAAGGGGTTTAGCATAGTGACAGGATCTGGGTGACAAGGAGCATTATAATGGGAGCTAAAAACACATCAATAAAATAAATAGGGATAAGGTAGATATCACTGTTCTAGTAGCTTTAGAGTCATGATTCATGCCTATATACTGAAATCACTAAGCAAGCCTGATTCCAAAATGACCTTGAGCTGACGAGTTTCCATTCTTTCACTTCAGAGGCACATAGGGATCCCCAAGCCCTGTCCCACTTGACAGTACAAATTCTCAAAGAGCAGAATGACATTGTCATACCAAAGTGTCATTGCAAAACACGACAGACTAAAATTCATACTATACTTTTAGACAAAACACATTTTGGAAAAGATTTCTTTCTATTTAGTCATTCACCTAATACATATATTCATGTAGTGAATATTCATTTCATTCAGTGAAAGCTATGTAATAAGGATACACAAGTTAAGACAGATTTTAAATTTTTTTTAAATAGACTATATTACCAGATGCTGGATCTCAAGTTAAAGAGTCAAGAAGTAATGAATTCCTGCCTTGATTGCCAATGTGCTGTTGACAAGTCATGTATAACTCTCAAGTGTCTAACTTTTGTTTTCTTAAAGGAGAGGGGTATGGGAATTAATATTGGCCAGTCAGAAACTCCCAGTACCACTACCCAGATATCTGTTTGGAAAAGTATCAGAGAATATAAGTTAGGAATATGACGTTTAAAAGCAAACCTTATTTCCCAACCCCCAAAAAGACAACAGGCAGGCCATCCTCAACATTGGTCTTCTCTCTATCTCCTTTCTAAACTATTATGCACTAGGGAGACTTCCATGTCTGATCTAAACAAAGCACACTACAGCATTTTGAACAGCATTTGTAATCATGAGGATCATATCCACCAACTGAGAAATGTTTTATTTCACACACCATTTACAACTTGATACAGAGATCCAAGGAAACCAGCAGGCATCAAAACAGCTAATGAGAAAGAAAAACATCACTTTATTGTAATTGGAACTTGTATTCCACCTCAGCCTAGTTATGTAGGGTGGATGCTCAGACTGGACACAGTCTGTCACTGATTTCAATTACTTTTCCCATCTTACTACCATGGCAGCAAGGCTGTCTTTTCTTCAAATTAGTAAACAGCTAGAATAAGCAACAGTTTAAAAAAGAATGAAAGGAAAGAACTGTCTTTGATTTGACATTGTGCAGTGACAAGAAGAAAGTACAGTGGGCAACTGGGTATGGATTTCATCCAGCAGTTCCAACCTGCTGCTCTCAGCTGTCACAACAGGATATAGGTCAACATTAGTCCTCCAGATATACCCAGTCCAAGGTTATTCACCACTTCAACTAAAAGCTTCACATGCAAAATATCTGCTATTGCATATCTTCCCCAAACTGCCCCGGATGCTTCAGAGTAAACGTATCATAGAATCAAACCTGATTCTTTTAAAAGCCAAATTTATTTTGATATCATCTGCAACGCCCTTTGATCAAATAGCCAAAAAAGAACACTTCTGTATGCTCTACCAAACCAATGGATTAAGGAAAAAAATAAAGTAGTAACAGCTAGACTAGCTGTATTGTTTCCCAAGTATAAGAAAAAATAGTGCTTATAGGAGCTCTTTTCTTTGAGCCAGAAGATACAAAAGGACTTTCATTTTAGAAATAAAAATAAGCATTGAAGAAGAAGATAGTAGATGCAATAAAAAATACCCCTAAATCTAGTCTCATAGTTTGGTTAGTTTTGAAGGTTAATGACTTTAAAACCAAAGCAAAGTGTTTTAACCGGTAACTTTTCAGAAGCTGGGCAGCAGTAATAGCATCAGGAGACACTTACCAAATCCCTTCCATCATTTCCTGCTCCCCAACCACACACTCGGATCATCTCTCTTAGACATATTTGACCAGAGTCAAGACAATACTCACTTTTATGAAAACACACCAGCCATCTTGCAGGGAAAATGGTAAAGAATTACTATTAGCAGTAGGCATATTCTGTCTTTAGAAACCCCTCCTCTAGCTTTAAAATAAACTCAGAGAGGGGACTAAGGATGTCACTGCTCCAGATGTGTCACTGATAAATAGAAAAGGGAAGAACATAGGCCAGTGCACAGGGGATAAGGATGCAAAGCTGACACAGCAGGGAGAAGATGAGATATCACAAGTCATAAGTCACTTACACAAAAGAGGAAATGCTAAAAAGTTTTGAAGTGTTTCCATGTGCAGAACAAATCAAATCATGTAGCAATGTAAAAAAGATGTTTACATCTAATGCTATTTATCTCAGAAGTTAATGGGATTGCATTGTTTATGATAACAAAGTGATTAGCATGAATTCACTCAAAAGGCATAAAAGTACTATGTGTGACTAGAAACCTCCTCAAATTCAGTATTTCCTCATGGTTCCAGCTACTTACATTTAAAGAGGTGCAGTGGCTTGCTAATGACTTTTACCAGGGTAAACTCAAATTCACCATGCTAAGAAAAGCAGTTAAAAAAGAAACAATATTTTCCTTTAAAAAGCCATATAAATTACATTTGAGTTCTTTTTTATATTTTGAGTTGAACAATTTTAATCACATTTTTAGTACATAAAAGTCGATATGGAAACTGTTCCACAAGTTGTTTGGAACATTCAGTTTTCCAATCTACGTAAATGTAGGGGAAAAAGTGAAGTGCACACCCTGAAATAATTTGGCATTAGAGACAAATTACCTACATCCTTTAGCACTAAACAAAGACAATTTCCTCAACAGAGAAACCTCATGAAGTGATTACAATACTGCAGCAACAAAATTGCAGTTAGCACCTGCTAAACAACCTCTTCATTTTAATCATGTACAAATATTCAGATGATATTCATGTCAAAAAATATTGGACAAATAAAAAACATACGTCTTTTTAACAGCTGTCAACAAGAACAGAGTACGTTTTACACTGTCTTAAATAAAACATGCAATCACCACACATTAAGCTGCATGTTTTCTACAACACTGATATGATGGAGATATGAACTAGATATCAATTAGATGCTGGATTGGAAGAAAACAGACAGAAAATATAAAAAAGTCATGAGATGTGCTTCTCAGGTAGCAACAGAAGGGGCATCCTGATGCTACAGTTTTTACTGCATTCTATACCATGAGAAATGAATAGACTTCTTTTCTGAAGGTTTTGTCACAAAGGCCTTATCTTTCATAGACTTGTACTATGGTGTTATCTCTAAAAACATTTTGGGACCTTTCAGAAACTCCATTATTATTTCTTCACCTAATTTTCCTATCACCTTTTTCTAGACACTTAGAAGACAAGACAGAATCTTTCAGTCTAACAGCCATCATTTCATATTCTCCAATGTAGCTGCCAAACAGCAGTGAGATGGGAAAATGTGGGAAGTTTATCTGTAGATCATAAGACTTCCATATTCAAAGTCCTAGCAGTCCCCAGACATGCTAACATTTCCCCACTTTCTCCTAACACTTTTACACAAGAGCCCAATTCCCAAGCCCAGTAACACTGTCTGGGCTCTGTCTAACATGCCTTGCACCAAACATCCTACATAACAGATGGGGACCCTTGTACACTCAGAGAGATTCCACTATCCCAGTCATTTCAAATGGTCCCTGCACTAAAACACAGAGATGCTCCAGGCAAGGATGAAAGAACAAGAAAATCTCCATAAGAAAAATTCCTCCTTCTCTTAAGAAACTGGAGAAGAGCTCAGTGTAAGGAACACAATGAGTGAACTAATTTTGCTTCCATATTCACAGTAAACTTTCAGCCAGGAGCATCTCTGCTTTTGAAGTGATAAGGCAGTCCAAACCATTCAACCACATACTACAAACACAGTATATATGCAAACCGTGTAGAAACAATTGCAGTTTACCTCCAATGTCATGATATGGGCGAGCAAACATCTGGTCTTATCTATTTCAGAAAGTGTGAAACATTCTCTTTACAAAACAAGATTTAATTTTGACATTGTAACAGCAAATAGTTGGAAGCACCACAGAGACTGAAAAGTACACAACAAAAGATCACATTACAGATTTTACTCCATACAAGCTTTAACACAGAAAATAAGAGCAAACATAACAGCACAAGGCGCTCTTTGGAGAACCAAGGCTTTCTGAAGGTTACACGTAAAATCCAGAGAATCAATGCAGCTGGACATGGGAAATTTAGGAAATGGTCAATGAAACAGGGCAAAGACAAAATAAAAACGTTAAGACCTCCTTAATATTTTTAAATAGCTTGAGAGGTTCTGTGCAAGTGTAACACGAAACATAATACAGTGCAAAAAGCAGGTAAAACGAAAAAAAGTAGAAGACAAAGTGTTTAAAAGTTGAACAACATTTTAAAAAAATAATGCAAAAGCAAGTTCTAAACATTTGGGAAAACATTCAGTGAAGTTAAAAGAAAACATCAGCAAGTGAAAAATTAATTTTGGATTCAATAATACCTCAAAATAACTAGTGCAACACCAGGTCAAAAAGGCAAGGGACACAATTTCAGAGCAGGGAAATCACAGTCCCTGTCTATACAGAGGTCCTGCTGAGAAAATCATCTTAACAAAGCTAACTTCACACATGTGAAAAATCAAACAGATCATAAGTGGCAAAGAAAGGGCTATAAAGATCCTGGTACAATCATGCATCTATAATTGAAGGCCGCGTTATTCAAAAGGTTAAAAGGAATTAAGAACAGCACAGACAGAGCAACGAGGACTGAAAGTGGGCTGGAATATACTGCTATAAACCCCAGCAAAATATGAAGGTCAGCCTTCAAATTATTAGCCACAGAACTACATAATACCACACCATTGCACTTCCTTCCCCCTCGGCACCACCATGTCCAATGCTTTGACTTACAGATGGACACAGGCAAACAAAGGATAGTCAGGAATAACAATAGTTTCAAAACCTCCACAGGTGTAATCATCATAGCTCTTGAATGGTGTAAGTAGAAGGATAGAATTACGGAAAAACATTAGTATTCTCCAGGAAGAATCTTTGAAGCCAATGAACATGAAATTTACCCTAGAAGCAAATGCCTCCTCCACCCCACTATCCAGGGATTCCCCTATTAGTTGCAGGATAAAGGCCCAGGAAAGACGGTAGCACTGTCCCTTCAGATTTTCCTCCATCGTCTTTCCCAAGCTCAGGATACTGATACTTTGCAGCACTCCTGCTGCTCTGTGAGAGACTGCGATGATCCTGAAATCTGAGAGCCATGGGCTCCCTGACCCTCTGCATGGAGTGGGTACAGCAAAGGACAGCCAGGGAACACAGTAACATCCCAGTCCTGATTGTCCTCAAAGTACTCCTCATAACAGAACTATGCATCAGCCTTATGCATTGCTTTGGAAAACACGCATCCCTTAATCTTAAGACATTATTAACAGCATTTAGAGTGCTTAAAACAGAAATAATTTTGCCCTAATAATAATTCAAGTTAATCCTGTATTCTAGACACTTTCAGAGCAAGTCGCAGAACTTCCCATTGCCCATTATCATCTGTACCAAGTAAATGAGCTGTGTCTGCAAATACTCCCTCAAGCGAGCCATTTAACCCAGTGTTCCATGTACAGAGTCAGCAGATGTAAACTGAAGGTTTGGCTGGTTTCAAATAATTTAAATATAATTGTTATTTGGAGCTAAATCATGTTGAATGATGCTAGCAAGGTATCTTAACTTCCAAAAGAATCCAATAAGCTTTTCTGAATGCCACCGAAAGAACAGCACATGATACCACAAAAACTATTAGGAAGCTACTTCTTGGAAATGCATGATGAGTGCAATTCATGTACAAGCCCCAGTTTTCATAAGGCCATTAAACACATGCCATTTTCAACTTGCCACTATTTGCACCTCCCATAACAATTATTCTCAATTTATTTTCATCTGTTCCATAAAAAATGACTGCTTCTGCTTTACCTAATCCTCTACTTACATCAACTCTATTGTTCGTTTCCTTCCCTTTCATCTTCTCCTCATTAATTCCCCACATCACTTTTGATCTAGCTTTTTGTTTCCTTTTGCCCCTACAGATTCTTCCTGATGAAGAATTTACAGCCCTAATGTTCATCTGACGTGTATGGTGATGTTTTATTGATTCACTACACTGTCTATTAGTTCTCTTTAATGAATAGTATCATACAAAACACAAGATGGGTTGCCTATGCCTGTATCTTGGATCTGAAAAAACCAGTTTAACTGAATTTGAAAAATGCCCTATTTTATCAGTAAATATTCATATTTAATTATAATTGGAACAGCATATGCAAGGAGCAGCCAGATAAAACAAACATTTCCTCCTCACAGTCCAAAGAATTACTCTTTGCCATAGTGGCAAGCCAAGTAAATAGAATAATTGCAATTTTCACTGCTGCTAAATAAGAAATAGAAAACCTCTCCAGGAACTGTTCTGCACGGATGTTAATAAATGCCCACAGAAATGAGTTAACCTACATTATTCATTCCCCTACACAAAGGATGGTCTTTTTCAAACTGGAAAGACTTCAAGAAGTGGAGCAGCTGATTTTAGATGGTTATATTTAAAATAGATGCTATATTCAGTTTTTAAGGGAAAAAAATGCCATTTAGTCCAGGTAACTCTTAAAACTTAATGCTGAACAAGTGTAAGTTTCACGTTCATAAATTAACAGCAATACCCAAGTATATAAATCATTCTAAAATTATTTTACTTAGCACACTATACTTACTGCAAGACCATATAACCTAAGCTAAATTTTGTGTTAACTCAGTTGCATCAAAACCAGCCATTGGGCAAAATCTCTGAGCAGTCACAGAAGCAGAAGTCAGGGCAGAGGTTCCCTTTCTTCCAGTCTTACAGCCCCATGGCCATTGTGCCACTAACTTCCTCCTCAGGCATTCAGTCTCTGGCCTCATGAATCTTGTATTCCTCACTGCAGCAGGAAAGCTTCAACAAAAGAAGGGCTTTAATCACTCCCCACTACACGAAACTTGCAGATGGGGGAGTGGCTGCACGGAGCTCAGTGCTAGTGGTGTTTGCTGGTCTGAAGGAGGCATGCACAGAAACGGCCAAGCCAACGCTTGTCGGCAGCAGTAGGTAGGAGAGGGATTCCAGAACTTCAGCCCAGGCATGATAGTAGAAACTCAGACACATTAAATGTTAATTCTGGATTTTGATGAAGGCCCTCCAGAAATTAAAGATCAATACACCATCTTCATACAACAGAGTTAAATGAATAACTCCCACTGTCAGGACAACTCAATTCTTCTACACACCCTATCATGACAAGGTCACCCAAGATTACACCGAATCACAGAATATGCTGAGTTGGAAGAGACCCACAAGACTCCTTGAGTCCAACCCTTAGCCCTGCACAAAACCATCCCCAAGAGTCACACTATGTACCTGAGAGTATCATCCAAACACTTTTTGAACTCTGTCAGGCTTGGTGCTATGACCACTTCCCTAGGGAGCCTCTTCCAGTGCCCGAACACCCTCTGGGTGAAGAACCTTTCCCCAGTATCCAGGCTAAACTTCCCCTGACACAACTTCAGGCCATTCCCTCAGGTCCTGTCACTGATCAACACAGAGAAGAGATCAGTGCCTGCCCTTCCTCTTCCCCTCACAAGGAAGTTGTAACTGCAATGAGGTCTCCCCTCAGTCTCCTCTTCTCCAGGTTAAATGGACCAAGCTGCTCCTCATATGGCATCCCCTCAAGGCCCTCCACCATCTCCGTTGCCCTTCTCTAAATGATCTCTAAGAGCTTAATAGCTTTGTTACATTGCAGTGCCCAAAACTGCACACAATATTCAAGGTGAGGCTGCCTCAGTGCACAGCAGAGCAGGACAATCCCCTCCCTTGACCGGTTGGTGATGCTGTGCCTGGTGCCCTCCAGGACACGGTTGGCCCTCCTGGCTGCCAGCGCACTGCGGACTCACATTCAACTTGCCATTGACCAGGACACCCAGGTCCCTTCCCACAGCACTGCTTTCCAGCATCTCATTCCCCAGTCTGTACCTACATCCAGGATTGCCCCATCCCTGGTGCAGAATCCAGCACTTTTCCTTGTTGACTCCACATGGTTGGTGATTGCCCGGCCCCTCTAATTTGTCCAGGTCTCCCTGCAGGGGCCTCCCTGCCTACATGGGAGTCAACAGCTCCTCCCACTTTTGTGTCATCTGCAAACTCATTTAGTATCCCTTCCAGTCCTGCATCCAAGTCATTTATGAAGATGTTGAAGAGCACAGGGCCTGAGATAGAGTCCTGTGGAACCCCACCAGTGACAGGTCACCAGTCTGATGTTCCCCCATTCACTCTTACCCTCTGTGCTCGACCCATGAGCCAATTGCTCACCCACCACATGATGTGTTTATCCAGCTGTGGGATGGACATTTTCTCCAGAAGGATCCACTGAGAGACACTTCCAAAAGCTTTACTGAAATCCAAAAATATTACAATAACTGGCTTCCCTTGATCAGCTGGGGGGGTTACCCTGTCATAGAAGGAAATCAGGTTGGATAAGCAGGACTTTCCTCTAATGAAGCTGTGCTGGCTGTGACCAGTCACTGCATTGTCTTTCATGTGTTTTTCAACACCTCCCAGAATAATCTTCTCCATAACTTTACCAGGCATTCAAGTGAGACTGACAGGCCTGCAGTTTTTGGGGTCCTCCTTCTTGAAAATCAGGACAACATTCGCCAGCTTCCAGTCAGCTGGGACCTCTCCTGATTCCCAAGATCACTCAAAAATCAGAGAGAGGTTTTATGATGACATCAGTCAGCTCTTTGAGAATTCTGGGATGAATCCCATCAGGGCCTATAGATTTGTAGGAGTCCAGCAGATCCTATACCATTTCAGGGTTCACTGGGATTTGATCATTCTCACAGTCCCATGGCCCTTCCGCTCAGGGCACTGAGACCCCATTGGTCCATCATCAATGTTGAAGATAAAGTCAAAGAAAGCATTAAACACCTCTGCCTTGTCTCTGACCCTGTTTGTGAGGGGCCCATCTCCATCCTGTAATGGGCCCATCTCCATCCTGTAATGGGCCCATGATACTTCTATACTGCCTATTGCCCTTAATGTATTTGAAGACACTCTTTTTTATTGTCCCCCACATCTCTGGTCAGCTTCAACTCCAGATGAGCTTTGGCTGCACAAATTTTCTCCCTACAGCAGCAAGCAGCATCTCTGAATTCTTCCCATGTCACTTGACCTTGCTTCCACTGGGCATACATCTTCCTTTTTTGCCTTATTTCTACAAGAAGATTCATGTCGAGCCAAGCCAGCCTTCTGCCTCGCCTGCTTGACTTCCACCATTTGGGAATTTCCTGCTCCTGTGCCCTTAGGGGGTGATGTTTGAGAAGTGACCAGCACTGATGGACCCCAGCACTTGCAAAAACATTTTCCCAGGTGACCTTGCTTACTAATTCCCTGAGCAGCCTGAAGTCTGCTCTCCTCAAGTCCAGAGTTGAGGTTTTGCTGGTTCTTTTCCTTTTGTCAACAGAGATTTTAAACCCAATTGCTTTGTGGTCGCTGTGGCCAAGACACCCATCAATCTCCACTTCACTCGCGAGATCCACTCTTGTTGAGAAGCAGCAGATCAAGGAGGGCATCTTTCTGAGTCAGCTCCCTTAGCTCCTCCTCCATAAAGTTGCCATCCAGACTTTGTACGAATCTTCTGGCCTGGGTTTTACCAGTTGTGTGGTGCTCCCAGTTTGTTTCTGGCAAGTTCAAGTTCCCCATAAGGACACGGGCAGTTGACTTGGAAGCATCCCTTAGTTCCTCAAATGAATATTGGCATCATTGTCCTGGCTGGGAGGTCTATAGTAGACTCCCACAGTGACATCTACATTATTTTTTTTGCCCCTTGACTCTTATCTAGAGGCTTTCAACTGTACCAGTGCCAACTGTGAGCTCCATACATTCTAATCCTTCTATTACACACAGTGCCACTCCTCCATCT
>JAWWLZ010000001.1:80261586-80312438 GCA_035041345.1 Poliocrania exsul | reverse complement strand
AAAACTCAATTTTTCTGATTAGACCGACCTCAGAGCCAGTCATTGACCTGATGTATCTGCATATTCTTATCAACGATATTACTTCCTTGTTACCAGAAGGATCAAGGAAATTGCTACCTGTGCTACTGATCCCTGTACCAACCATCCAAGGTCCTTGAAGGCTTTTCTCATTGCTCTTGGACTTTTCTTTGTTATTTCATCACTGCCAGTTTGAATAACCAATACTGAATAATAATCAGATTGCTTTATCAGAGTGGGGAGTTTTCTAGTAATGTCCCTTACCCAAGCCCCTGGGAGATGGGGATTAAGGCAATACTGTACAAGTTTGAAGAACTGCTCAACCATCCTCCCCTTGCCCCAGCTACTGGCTAGGGACAGTCAAAATTTAAGGAAAAATACTTCACTAAGGCAAAACTATCCAAAATACAGGTTTTAGGTCTCTCACCTACTCTCTTATCTGCTAGGGTTATTTCCCTCAAAACAAGGACTCTGGCCTCAGCCATACAAATCACCTCTTCTAACCCAGAAATTAAGCTATGCCCATAACATGAACACTTCATGTCTGCCTGTACAAGATGATGATTTGGGGAATGCACCATTTAGTAAGACAGAACTGACCACAGCACGGCTGCTGCCCAGCCTCCAGCTCAGTGTTTTCAGGCCTAATAGAAAAGCTTTGGGGAAGGACCGGAGAAGCAGAAGAGGGTAACTTCAATGGGTTGATTATGATGTCTGTTGTCTTTCTACTCAGCAGATGGTAGAGCAGAAAATATTAATCAGTAAGCTTAGGGATACTTAAGAAACAGTAACAAATGGTAAAAATCCTTGAGCACAGACAATTGAAATTAACAAAAAAAGCCTATTTTTTCTGCTCTTAAAATGATCCAGGAAACAACACCTTTCTGTCTACCTATCTATGCCAATTTTCAAAGCCATCATACTCATTACTGCCAGCTCTGAAATCTGACACACACAGACACCTTTGACAGCTCACAGGTGAAGTGTCTAGGAAAGGTTAAAATACCTAGAACAAATAACAAGACCAGCTGTCAAAGCCCTAAATGCATAATGAAATGCTAAAATTCTAACACTGAATTTTTATAATTATATAATGATGACACAATAAAGCAAAACAGGTATATTTCATGTATTTATTTTCTCAGCTGTCTCAATAAATTTTTTGTGCATTCCTGAATAATAATTCTAGGAAAACTGAATTCAGACAAGCTCATTCTGCAACAACAGACCCTACGAGCTCGAGGAACAATCATATGGGTTTAGTGTTAACTCCTGTTCTCTACAATGAATGATCTCTGCCTTTTCCAGAAAAATAGCTTAAAATGTAAGATTTATTTTTAAAAAATGCTATGGAAAACTTTTATTTTGCATTATAGCACCAGCTGACTACAAAATAATCAAAGCGTGTTAATATAGATATAGATAGATAATGTAATTATATAACTGTGCATTGATTTTCACTGTGGGGAGTTTCCTTGTTATAACCACAATAAAGGTGGTGTCTAATGATAGTAATGGCAAGTAGGACTGGGAAAAATTAATATTCAGAACTAATGCAAAGAATCTCCCAAAATACCTGGAGTTTGGTGAACTTTCTGTCCAAGAAGATGCCAATTATTGCATTTAGTTTACAGGTCTTCTGTTTGTTAATGATTGTAGCACTTGATCATTTTGCAACTTTGCACATCTCTTTACAGAAACCTACTCTCCTCCCACCCATGAAGTGGGGATAGTACGGGTTGAATTAGCTTTGATGCCATTAAGAGAGGCCTTGGGCACTGATACTTTCCTTATAGAAAGAATTCCAGCCACCTCGCAAGGGACATTTTTCATACATTTTTCCTCTGAGTAGCCAGATAATGTAAAACAAAGGAAGGATCTCTCTTTTCAAATTCCCCAATCCTTTCAAGGTATCAAGCCATGACACTACTTGTGACTTGTGTGTGTGTGTGTGTGTGTGTGAATCACAATATAGATAGATTAGTATTTCATATCAAATATGTGCCAATTTTTCATCCTCACACATTTTCTTTCCAGACGAAAGACAGCAGAATTGTCCTGTAAGTGATAAAAACTGATTATACTTTCTGTAAAGACACACAACCTGTATCTGTACTCTCACTGAAGGCATTAGTTCAGTTAATAAGGCCCAAAATTGCAAAATCCTCCTTTACCATTATGCTATGTAGAAAGGAAGCTTATGTCTGCAAGACACTGAGAAATACTGAATAAAGCAGCTCAACTAGACAGAAAAAAAGAGGTTCAAAATATTTTACTCACCTAGTTAATCTAGCTATGGATTAGGAGAATATAAAAATGGAGTCATATCAATAGGAACCCTCGTTTAACTGCTTTTACTTTACCTGTTGCGCTGGGACTTTGACATGCAAGGAATTGGAGACTACTTGGAATCAATCACTCCTTTCATGTGATTCCAAATAATTGTGATTCCACACCTATTTATTGATGCCTTTTTTTCCTTTGCAGTGCATCCTGCTTTATTGTAGCCCTAAAAATGAAACCTACATTTTATTCCATTTGTTCATTGTAGTACCAGTGCAGCCAAACACAGCTGGATTGATACTTGGATCAACAAGCGTCTACTGGGACATAAGCCACACTAAGTTAGTTTCACTTTAAGTTTAAGCAATCACAAAACCATAGTAGTAGTTTAAGGAGAAAATATTTGAAGGTCTTAGAAGTTGTTGCCAGAATTACAACTACAGGGATAATAAAAGACAGTGCCCCTGTTCTCAAAGTGGATATCTTTACTCCATTTCCCAAATTTCTTATTAGAAATAAAATCAATTTCTTTTATTTTGACAGCCAAGAGCAACTTTGACAGCTAGATGACCACTTGCAGCAGAGAAGTCTGCCAGTCCTCCATGCCTCGGGAAACAAAACAGTTTCACTCTTGCCAAGCTTCCAAAGGCTCAAGATTTGCCTGAATACAGCCACAACATTATTCTAGTCCCCTTAATTCAGCTTCTCAGTGCAGAATCCATTTACCAGCTTCTGACCTGAATAGTTCATAGTCAGAGATTTCTCTCCATGAGAAGGTATCCTTCGTCCTGTCATCATTTCAAGACTGTGCCATTTATACAGATGCTGCTGCTGTGTTGCTGATCATGTGAAGAACACCCTTTTCCACAAAATAGTTTCTGAGACCAGATAACACTGTGGTATCCTTCAACCCAAACCAGACAAAGCTGCCTTTCTGAACCAGCTTGAGCCACAGCCTCTTCACAGGGCTGCCTGCCTCCCTAACATAAAAAGCTGGCAGCTCTTGTTACACATTCACTATGGTTTCAGCCCCAGATGACGAAAAGAACCTCCAATAAACTCATTACTAAGAAAGCTGGAAGAGGAAAAGGAATTTTCAACTTACGCTTACTCTGACAGAACTTATTTCTTTCTTCTCCCTGGACCTGAGCCAGACCAGAGTAGGGGTGTCGAGTGCCATGTGTTCCACACACTCAACAGGGTCTTTGCTTTTATACACACACAGAGATGTGTGAATGCTGACAAGAGGCAGACAGACACAGACACCAGTCAAGCTCATTCAGTGATGAGGATGGATCTCATCTTTGGCACAGAGACAGCAAAGTACAACCCCTACAAGCAATCCAAAATATTATAATTGATTTTCCATTGTCACTTAGGAATCTAGGGAGAACTAAAAAAGATGGTAACTGAGGCATGCTTTAACTAAACTTGTAATTTTATATACTCTTCCCATAGAATTGTACAGTTCCTATCCTACAAGACCTTTCATGTTGAAGCAATTCCAGGGAAAGAAACCAGTTTGTTTCTATCTAGAGAAACCTTGATCAGGCTTTTCCTACAAAACACTCTTCTGATCCATGAAGTAACCAGTGCCAGACAATCAGCAGTTCCTTAGTGAGAAGAGACACTTTAGTGTCACTGGAATCCTTTTACTAATCAGCAACTAATGACCAATTAAGAGAACATTTAAACATTTTCTCATGCAATTAAAACCACATATAACCTATTTTCACTAAAATGGTAACAAAATTATCAAGTTGCATGTACCCCAAAGATTCAGTAACAGCATCAGAATTTCAGAGCTTTCCATGATCCTAATAAGCCATTTCACTGTGTCAGACCTGATACCCAAACTGTCAATAGCCCATATCTGTATAAAACAGATAAATGAATGGGTCTATTTTTTTAAGTGAAACAAATATTTAAAGCCTTCAGTGGGAGCAGGTAACATTCTAATACATGTTATTGGCATAGAGGGAGTCATTCAATGTATAACGGGCAGTGTGGAAAAAATATTAAGATACCTGTTGGGGAAGATGACAAATGGCATTAAAGGCTGGCAAACTCAGCTGGATATAACGGGTACCTTACAGGTGAAAGGCTCAGACATCTCCTTTCTTCTCAGTTAATTAATCTTCTACGTGCTTTGCACAGATTAGGTTTTAATGACATTACTTAACAAGAAAAGAATTTAACACAGTTAGATATCTGAACTTATCTGAAGTCACGATGCTGTGTCTAAATCTTATTGTTCCAAAAGTTACCAGTGCTTTTTAATTTACTCTTCAGACATTTCTTGGAGATAAGACAAAATGGCAAAATTTGTATTGAGCTTTTTTCAGCACTGGCACCAATGACAGGAACCACTGATACAGGTTCAGAGATGAACGTGTATGTTCCAGTGCCAATGCAATACAGGCTAGTGTTGTTTTAACAAGAAAAAACCAAACACAACAAACGAACCAATGACAGTTAAATGAAAAAATCCACCAAACGATGTCATGTGCTTAAAACGATTCTTGTTTTAGTATTTTAAAAAGATAATTAGCTTCAATGAGAGAAAAAATACAGCATTATCTGATTTTGAAGAAATAATACAACATGTCAGCCCACGTTGTTTTTAATTCTGATGCAGAGAAGATGAATAATATTTTAAAATTCTAATCATAAGTACTGAAATATGCTGGTAATTAGGAAGGCATACAACAGAGATGAAATATAACCTCAAAGACCAAATGAGAATTTATACTCTGAAGGCATTTAATCTGTTAATCACTCTGGCTAACTGTACCAGAACTAAACCTGCTAAAATGATAAACTAATGGAGGCCATTAAAAAATTCCAGCTGAAGAGTAAAAAAAAAAAAACCAAAAAAAACCTAAACCAGCACATATCCACAGAAAGAGCCAGGCAGATCTAGGAAAGCAGATTAATAGTCCCAAATGGCTGAAAAATGCCAGAGTTGTGTGCAACACTGAACATACTTCCTACTGCCATTTTCAAAACCATTTCCCACCTATTCTGGAAAGCATTACTAATGCCGAGCTTTCTGGGACACACCCTTAGCTATTGAACCAGCTTCTGTCAGGAATGTAAATTGTTCAACAGACTTAAAAGATCCCACTGTAATATTCCTAAAAGCACTCATTGCCACCTACCACTTCAGTTGTTTCAAGCACATTTTTACAAAGTAAAAACCACATCTCGTGACTTGGGATTTATGACAAACTACAATAAAACAAGATTCGTACTCTGCATGGTCAGCCTGAGCAACTCTAAATCACCAGTGGTTCACTTTGTGTGGCAGATGTAGCCCACCAACACAACTCAATCTCACCACAGACTTTGGCTGCATAGACTGACAGAGATTGATTGTTACTGACAATGACCATTCCCTTGGCCCTTTCCCCTCTACTCCTATTAACTCACCTATTTCAGGTGTTTTCCTTTGATAAGGAAAGGAAAAATCTGTTAGCTGTATAAGGGAGAGAATCTATTTCTCTCTTTGTTATCTTAAGAGTTGCTACTATCTTTTTTAGGGGCATCCTATTCTGGCTGGTTTTGTTCTTGATCTGCTTAAGTGTTAAACAAAGGAGGCCCAGGCTCCCAGTTTCCTGAGATCTCTTCTCTTCATTTATTGCTCTTTAAACAACAAAATCAGTCTTCACTCTTGCTTATTGCATATTACATGTTCAAGGCCAGGTTGTATGGGGCTTTGAGTAATCTGATCTAGTGGAAAGTGTCCTTGCCACAGCACAAGTGTGTGTTTGTCTGTGTGTGGAACTACATCATCTTTAAAGGCCCTTTACAGCCCAAACCATTTTGTATTTCTGTTCTGTTGACTGGCCATCAATGTAGCTTCCCTTTGACCATTTAGATGATAAACCTGATGCAAAAGACCCCTAATGTACATAAAATTATGTTTGTTATAAATTAACAGTATGCAAAGCTCACTATCATCAAAATTAAAATGCCAGGTTTACCACACATCCTTTTCATTAAACTATTTCCCTCCTCCCTTTCAGCTGGAAGAAAATATTAAATTAAATCAGGATAAACTGTGCATACAAACTAGTCTGTTACAGTCAAACAGCTGGGCTGCTCCAACAGTGACAGAGGTCACTGTGTGAAAATACACAGCGATTACAGAAATAAAGGAAACAGCTGATAGAGGTTAGGTGTTGGAAACAAGAGGGCAGCCACGACAGAAAGACAAGGTTGGAATGAAGACAGGAGCATGGGAGGAGCAGACAAAGAGCCTGCCAAAACACAGGTCTGGATGCAGAGCATGAGGGAGAAGGGAAGAACCTTAGTGCCAAAGTTGTCCAACTTCTCCCACCACCACACTGCATTTTCAGTTTCCTACAACTCAGATGGACTATTTAGGCTGTGCCGTCATTCAGAAGTGACTTCAGAGAAAAACATGCAGCCATTTCTGACACAAATAGAATACATTTTTGTCACAGTACTATATTTTACTGACTTTTCTATGAAAGACTGAAACATCTCTTTTAGGATTTGGAATAGAGGCTTGGAAATCTGCCTGTGAAGTGAAACTTTAGGACTGCACCTCTACCATTCTCCTGCAAAATGCATAACTTTGGATGAGTTCTATGCATTTCAAAATGCAAATCCTATCTATATCTGCAGATCACCACACTTCACAGCTACAATTCTAGAAGACTCTTTCTTGTATTTAACATGTACTAGCCCAGGGTTGAACTCAGCTTCCCCTGAAATTGAGGGTTTCGAATGCAGAACACAAGGTCAAGCATAAACCTAATTGTCATCTTTGATGTTTCAATGCTTACACCTGCTAGGGCTAAGCACCAAAGGAAGAGCAGCATAAACTACCCATAAGCAACAAAAACTGGACACTGAGAGCCCTGTGACTGGAGAAAGCAGACTGGGACAAAGATTGGAAGTGTCAGGGAGGGAGGTGCAGAAAAGATGGAGAAGAAAATTTAGAGCAAGAAATAAGGTAGAGAGGACTCATGGAGCAAGAAGACTGAAAATGGAGAAAGGAAATAGAAGCAGTAATGGAAACACATGAAATTTAACTCAGAGAACGGAGGAGATGGAACATGCACTGATTGTGCAAGGAAGAAGGGGCTGAAAGTACAGGATGAAGGTAAAGAGCGAACTACCTAAAGTGTGAGAGAGTGATATTAGAAAAAGAGCTAGTCAGACAAATTGCAAAATAGAAGAAATGGGACAAGCAAAATCAACACCGGGGTGCTGGCAAAGGAAAACGGAAATGAGGACCAATAGATGGAGGAAAGTCTGAAGGCCTGTGGAGCATGGCACAGATACACAGCAGAAGGTTCTGTAGGAGAGAATCAAGGCTGACTGCTAAGTGATGTGGAAGTCCAAAGGTGAGACTCAGGTGGGCCAGGGAATGAGCATGGACCAGGCAAGACATTTGTGGAGTGGAAACTAGGAGTAGCCTGAAGAACGAAACCAGAAAAAACTCAGAAGTGGCAGGACTTGGAAAATGGCATATTAATAGCACCAAGCAAAAAGAAGCAGAGGCAGAAGGCACAAATTTTCAATGCTTGGCCACCTTTTATGAATTGAATCTTCCCAGGAACTGACTTGACATCACTTACTGGTGGGAAGTACAGAATAAAATCTTTCGTTTTCCCTTTGCTTTTTGCATTTCCTTTAGTAAGCTGCCATATCTCAACCTATGAGTTACTTTCCATCTTATTCTCCCATCCCTGTCCATCTGAGAAGGGGGAGTGATAGGGCAGCGTGGTGGATACCCAGCAGCCAGCCAAGGTCAGCCCACTGCACTGGTGCATACATTACCCAAAATAATTCTAGAATTATGGAGCTGTAGGTCTATTCTGGCTTCCAGTTGATTTCAATTTATTGCATGTCCTTGAGATCTGTAGATTTTCTCAGGAACACAAAATATATAACTGCCAATCAGATTCCTTCTTCATTCTCTATAAGCCATAGAGTGATGCAATTCAATATTAATAATTTAAAATAATTTCCCTCCTCCTGCATCCAGGAAAGCCTTGTTCTCTTCTAACCCTTTCACTAACAGTAACTTTAGCCTGATCTTGAAAGGAAAAAGAGTTAACAAAATGCACTGTCCATTTGCAAGTCCTTCCCTTAAATCCCCACCACACACTCAACTTCTGAATCCATTAACTGGTCAGTATTAACGAAACATATTAAAATCTCTTTAAGTTTTATGAAAATGAAAAGCTGCACAGAGAGCAAAATGAGTGCTCCCATTCAGCTCTTGGACAGACAAGGAGAATTTGGTTGCCACCCAGCAGCTGGACTGGACAGGCTGTGAGTTGATCCAGCAGACCCAGTCCTGCTTTCTGGCGGGACAATGGGGAATGTGAAGCTGCCGTGGACAAACAGGATTTTTAAAAAAGAGGGTAACACAGGGATAGGTAATTGGAGGAAATGAACTGGGTGAGGCTAGGGCCAGGAAAAAGTATTGCACTAAGAGTTTCCTAGCAGACACAAAAGTTTGCTGGAGGTATGATGTGGACAAGTAATGGGTCCTCCAGAGACGGCCCTGCAGATCAACCAGTTCCACTAATGGGAGATTGCTCACAGCTCACCACATCACACTCTTATCAACATGTCCTAAGTGCCACCATCTGTGAGACAGCTGGGCTGCACTGCCCTTCCTTTGATAGCAAAGATAAGAGGCAAATGGCAATTGCCAGAGGCCAAAGCAGCTCAGCTACATTGCTGGGAAGCAGAGAAGGAAAGACAGCACCACCAGCCTGTTCCTGCAAACTCCCCTTAGTCTAAATGACATCATGAGCACAAAGCAGCCAGTGGGAGACAGACACAGGCAGAGTATCTCTCCTTCCATCCACTCATTTTCCTTAAACATCAACCACAGCCATATCCAAGTATCATACTCTGAGTATTTCAGTGATTAATTTGACACTTACCACTACAGCTTTAATGATAATTTTTATTGCAGAGGTGTCGCAACACAGCACAACACACTGTTACGTGGAGTTCCACATGCCAGCTCTAAACAAGTTATTCCAACTAGGAGCAGTACAGCTGCATGAACACAACACTACCCAAAGCAGGTTAGTCAGCACAGGCTCCTTTGTGCCATACTAAACTGTGCCATGTAAATGTATCCTAAACAGGGAACAGTGTAATGTCTCTTGGATGACTACAGTATATAAATAACAACTAGGACTGCTATTTATTGATGGGTCTGATTATATTAGAGATTGTATCTTTAATCTTAATTTTCATCCTCCCACAACCCAGGTTCCCTGGTTTTATTAGATCATGCTTGCATTCAAATCTTTGTTACAACAACCTTAATAGCCAGACATACAGCTGCATCACTAGTCTTGTATAGCAAGATCTATTCCACAGATCTCTGACTCCTACCAATAGCCAACATTGATACTGAATGAACTCTCATGAACAAAGCTATGTTTTCTTAATAATAACAGTTGTATAAACATAAGGCCTTCTCAGTTAAAGGGAAACCAACATCAAAAAGCAGTAAAACATGGAACCCTAAACCCTTCTTTCTTTGAAGAAACACCTTTGAAGCGAGGTGTTTCTAGTTATGGGTGAATGAAATGAGAATTCAGCTGCAACAAACGGACATCCAGTCTGTATGAAAGACTAATTAGATCCATCTGAGAAGCTGTGTCTAAAACTGCTTCACATATTTCAAAGGAAAGCTCTTCTAGTCTATCTTTTGAGAAGACTACATCAAAACATTTGGTCACAGCTGACGCACATCTATCCACTACAGCAGCATTATTTTTCATAAGCCATAAAAGCTACATTTAAGTAATGTCAATAGTCTAGTTTACTTAAAAATTCAAGTAAAGAGAGGGAAAAAAGTGGCAAAGAAATTTAGTGGTAAGAAAGCAATTCAAAGCAGCAATGTTCTTATTGTTCCCCCTTATGTCAAAGCATCATGAGATCCTAAAGTAGAGTCTCATATTGAATATTAAATGTTTTGAGATTTGCTCGGAGAACAGAATTAAAGATGAAGCACCGCCCATAAGCTGCCAGCGTTAGTTACACCTTTTGTGGTAATAAGCCAGGCTCTAAACATGAAGTTACCAGGGTTTTAAAATTAACAATTGCTACAGCCAAACCAGCAGGAGGAGCTCACATTTTTTAATCTATTCATCCTACAAAATCTGGGGAGAGGGGTTGGGTAGCTGGAAGGGGTTTTGGAGGCAAGGAGGAGTTAGTTCCATTTTTTCTTTCCAGTTTTGCTGGATGTAAAATCAATGATAAAGAGAAGCATCCAAGTGATGTTCATGTAAGCACTGTTTTTAGAAACTAGAAAATCATGATAGGAGTATTGTGACCCACAAATGAATTGAAGCAACACCTGTGCCTCAAGGATTTTTCTGTCTTATGCCAAAGACCACAGGAGGACTGGAAGGATGGCAGGAAACATTAAATGCTGTAATGCCAAAACCAAGACTTTCTGAAGAAAGAAAACAGTATGTTATCACTCTGTATTCTTAGAGATTTAATTTATATTTCTGTTGACTGCTCACTGGAAATCCTGGAACCTGGACCATGACCCATGGCAGAACATAGTCTTCATTTTCATACCATAGGAACACATCATATGAAGCCACCACTGTGGGCAAAACTCTTCATTAGGTAATTTAGAATTAATCACTGTAAAAACCTCACTCCTCTGCCTTCTAAGAACTATATTTTAAAACAGTGAAGTCTGATTCTAACACAAGGAAAATAAATATCCAAACTGATTTTAAAGTATTTTGCATTTTAGCATTTCAGACCTTTCACTGCATTTTCTTTTTCATAATTTTTTGTGGGCTATATACCAGTGCCAGACCATATGTTACTGTGAGTTTTGTAGCAGAACTACAAATCTCCAAAAACTACTATAACCAAGCTATTCACTGCCCTGACATAGAAGGGAGAGCATATTTCAAGTTACACAATCAATGCATTACTTTCCATGTATTTTTAATATGCAACCTTGTAGGTAATTTTCCTATATGCTTACAGAGTATTGTGTAAATAAACTAATCTGAGACATACAAACCCACAGGAACAATCTCTCTTTACAAAGCAAGTATGTACCATCACATACTGCTATCCATTATATCTGTACAATCCAGATATACTTTACTTCTCTTTGCTTAGTACACAAGCACATCTAATACAAGTACAAACAAATATTATATGAGTATACTTAACATTTATCTAAGCATTTCCACCTCTCTCTCATTAACATGTCCCAGCACCTAAATTCTCTGAGAGACTCAATGTAGCAGAAACACTGAGTTCACAACAAGACACTGAGGCCAAGGCCACTTTCATTTAAAAAACACAATGTCAGCAGTCACAGAAAAGTAGCAATTAAAGCCCTTGCCCACAGAGTCAAAACTGAGGGATCAATGCTCTCCTCAGGTTGAAGGATTCAAGTACACAGTGCTTGCCTCCCAGGAGAAACTGTCCCCACCCCATCAGGATAGGATGGGTCAGCCTCTACCCTTCCAGTAAACCTGTCACTGCACAAAAAGGAATGCAGCCACAGAGTCTGTCAACAAGCAGGAGCACTGCTATGGCCAGTGACAACAGCAGTGCTTTGCAAGGGTGGAAATTGTGAGTTATGCTCTCATCATAGCGCTACAATATGCATATGCATTACAATGACATTCTACAAAACACACAAGTCATACAAACAGAAGATGCTCCAGATTTGAACCTGAATTAGAAGAGTAAAAGTAAGTACATAACATCTAGAACAGTAGTTTCTCTACATGTACAATCTATAGAACTCTGTAATGAGGAGGTCTGCTTGCACAGCTGCACAGGTACTGCCATGAAGAGTTTGTGTCCTACTCTGCAAGTAAAATGTAAACCACGTGGAAAAAGGCAGGAAAAGTTCTCTGCTTACAGATGTAAGGATTATTTAACTGAGCCATAAGGATTATCTAACTCATCTGCCCACTCCCCTTATGCGTTTACACATGCACCTTCCCTTCATTCTAGTATCTATCTGGACATGGGAATAACAAATACATTTTATTTCAAATGGATAACATATGTAACAAAATATATTTACAACTAGTCTAACCATAAAAGTCTTCATTGACTGCTCCTCAGGATATATGTTAATTAGTATCTCAACTGGCTGCCCTTCTTATTGTTTCAATTCCTACAGGTATTTGCTTTTCATCCCTATTAATACAGCACTCATATTTCTTTCATATGACCAATTAGTTATTGTGTGCCTGAAGCATGCCAGAAACGTAAAATACTAGTAAAAATAATACTGGTATTTTATTGATTCTTTTAACAAGGTTATTAATTTTATATGGCTGGGAAATGTTATTCTTCTACACAGACTACTGGGAAGACAGAACATAATATGCACTGAATTACTATCCCACTCCATTCTTATTGTGTTTACGAAATTAAATGTGGTCTAAGTGTGCTTACAGCACACTAGTATCACTAATCTGATTTTAAATCACACTATTCCTTGTTACACTTGATGCTTTGCGTATTTCAGTATATTTTTCTTTTGGAAATACTAAGAGGTACACAGGCCAATTTTCCACTTACGGAAGTATCTAATAAATTATTTATTTCTCAAGAAAAAGGCAAAAAACATTGATATTTTTTCCTAAAAATTATTAAAAAACATTCATTAATCAAATTTCTCACTGGACTGAACAAACTTCACAAAATTTTCATAGAGATTTAATGTCTGTACTACATTCATCTGTTCTTAACTTTGGATTTAGGATCTGATCTGATGTTGTGAAAATGGTAGCCCATTCTAGTAAGTAGCAATCTGAAAAAAGGAATTTAGCTTTCCCTACTTCTCTTCTTCAGCATTTGACCTATACAGGTCCCTCTGGAAATATATCGAATTTCCATGTGTTTAAAGGAACTTCTGAACTATTTCACCTTATGCTTGCCCCCCCTCCCCCCCACCTCCAAAAAAAACCCCCAACTTCAATGATAAGAAGCTACTTTATAACAGAAAACATCTGGAAATCCTTTGTCAATTAAAGAGAAGATGAAGCTAAGTGGTCTGGGAAAGTATGCATCCACTACTGAGATGAAGAACCCTAACAGAAAGGACTGTTTTTAAACATGAAAAAGTAGAGTAACAACAATTACATGCAGAGAAGTCATGCAAAAATCATTAATAAAGAATTCTCAAGACAGGACTCCTATACTGTAGAAAATATACAGAAAATGGATTGTGGTAAAAAAGTTTTCAAGAATTAAGTTTATTGCATAGAATACAGTTACAAATTCCTCATTGAACTAAAATTAGGTTAGAAAGAGGGCTGGAACTAGATGATCTTTAAGGTCCCTTCCAACTCAAACCATTCTATGAATAAGCAATAATGCCACCATCACATGGAACCAGACCATCCTTGGTGGCTGACATCTGTCTTTGAAGGGTCAATTTACTACCCTGTAGGGAAACCACACAGCTACCAGGTTTGCTCAGTGTAAGCTGGTTCCCACTTGATTTTGCCTCTCCCACCCTTTGGTACCCTGCAGAACACTCAGGTTTGGTAAAGAAAGAACAGACTCCAACCTCCATCAACAAAAGTCAATCAAGTCTTTGTCCCAATAAAATCATAAACACATTTGATAGTCACACTGTCAATTGAAAATGGCAAGATGGAAGAGGTTCCTATTTGTAACTGAACTAAAGATCCAAAGTTTGGTGGTGGGATGCTTCTGGGCTGCTTCTTGCTGTTTTGCATTAAGTCTCTTGTTAAGTAGTCTTCCTTCAAATTCTATTTTAGCAGTAGTCTTGATTCTAAGATCTTTAATTCAATTGATGAGAGGAAAAATTTTAAGCATAAGAAGAACACTAATCAAAGCATGGAATCTGATCATCTGTCCCCCACAGAGCTAAGTAGTATATATGACAAGCAGTTAGTTTAAAGATTCTTCTAGCAGTTAATATATAAAACAAAGAAAAAAATAATTATATTCACATTAATTCAGTTGGCAAGTTCTTTATACTAAGTAAGCAGGTCTCATGAAGGTTGCTAAATTTTTATTCTCAAGTGAGGTCATTAGACTCTTCCAATTGCAAAAGCATTTGTTATGTTGTCAAAGTATCAATAGAAATAACTGCTTGAGACTGAAAATTCTAGTACAGTAATTTCATACTAACGTAAGTCTTAGTTGTTGCTGGCTTCAGAATAAAAACAGAGCTACTTCTACTTTAAAAGGAAAAATATCAAGTCAGGATTCAAAAAAGTTTTTAACCTCTGCTGGAATATCAAACATTAGTATTTCTGTCTGCACTGCTTCAGGCAAACAGTATCTCTCACTCTTGACCACTTATTTTTTAAATCCTTCAGTTTGGGAAAGCAAAGCTGCTAAGGTGGTCTAAAGCCAGCCCCCATCAAGGACCTCTGTTACAAATAAAATGGTTAAAAACAGATGGTTACAAACCTCAAAATTCTGAAAAATAAAGAGCAGCAAAGAACAGTTAACACTGCACAATTCACTAACAATCTCATGATAAACGAAGCAAACCAAAGATGACCTATAGAGTGAAATGCTGACGAATGATGCGCTCAGAACAGCGGGAATCATGGAGGAGCCTGCTGCTCACGCTCCCTGCTTGGAGCACCGAGCACTGCACACGGCGAGGTGGCGAGGCTTTGGCTGGCCAGAGCAGAAGAGTTACAGAAACAAGAAAAGAGTCACTGTTGGAAAAGTCCCTATGGTAAACAAAGTAAATCAGGATGCGAATGCTGCTGCAAAGCACAGTTTGCAGCAGGAGTAAACTTCTGAAGGGGAATGTGAAGGTGGCCCTCCCACTGGGCTATCTAACTGCACCACAGATTCAGCTATCTTTGTCACAAGCCACAAGGGGACACAACCCACAAAGGCAGGAGCCCGTGTCACACCAACTTAAGAGCAAAAAGTAAATGCAGAAGTTCAGAAAGTGAGCCTTGTGTTTCTGACAGCAAAGTTAATAAAGCAAGCTTTGAATTTCCCCTTTTTTTTTTTCTCCTTATGGTATGTTATACCTCCTGATCAGAAACAAGATTTCTCATTCCTAGTCTTGACTTTTCCTTCTTTGAAGTTTTAAGGCAGTTATTTTTCCATTGTAAAGCTTTGAATAGTAATTCCGATTTTTGACGATGCTGTATTTGCTACTCTCTTGGCTGCAGCACACAGACCACCAGCAAAAAGAAAATTAATAAAGAATAACATGTCCTCTGCTATTTATCCAATAACAATGAAAATAAGTGTAACTCTAAACAACCCTGGCATTCAAAACCAGCTGTATGCTTTTTTATAAAACCAAGTTTAGGAGCAAATTTTAATACATTATACGTTGAGGTTTAAAGTGAGACAGACTTCTGGTTACTGTGAAATCCACCTACTGTGATTTATTTCACCAGCTAAGGAATTTTCTAGATGCAAATAAATACCTCTCCCCACGTCTACAGGCTTGGTCAGGGCAGAATTAAAATGCAGAAGCTGCTGTGATAAATCCCTCTGGCCCAGGCTTTGGGCACACTGTCTGTCCCAGCTGGCACCCCTACTTTCTCCCTAGTGCTTGGGCACCCCTTCATCCCTGACAGTGAGGGGTGCTCAGCTCCTCAGGGGTGCTCCTGCCTCCTGCCCAAGCAGTAGATGGTAACAGCACTAACATACTGCAGGGACACAAGGACACAAGAAGCAGCTTTCACATTTGCTGTTGTTTGAATAACAAACCAAAGGATCAGAAATCAGACTCCATATATGGCTTGTTAAACTGGGTCTATACCAGCTGCAATTCTCATATTGCTGCAAGACATTACAACTGTTTGGCAGTTCCATTTAAACCAAAAGACAGGTTTGTTCTGTGATACAGGTCAGAATTATTTTCTCTATGTTAAAATGATAATCCAGCACTAATAGCATTACATATTCAGCATCCTTCCTCAGAGTTCATACCTCCTGGAGAAACAGCGTGGTTTACAACTCAGCTGCAAGAGGAACCTAGGACTGACTCATATGCAAGTGTGTGTGTTCAGCTACCTGCATAATCCATAGAAAGAAAAGCGCAAAAAGATGCTTAGGCCTCCTCTGTCTGTAAACTTTCCTCAGTCCAACTTACAGATGTATCTCTTGAATAATGTAAGCAAGTGTAAGCAAAAGCCCAGGTAACTGAATGAAACTCAAGTAAATCTCTCAAAAATGCATGCCCACATATGCACACAGATGCGTGCCTGTGTAATTAGCTCTGCTAAACAACGCTCTAGTTCAGGGAGGTCCAACTATAGGGATTAGATTCCTGAGCTCACAGCAGCAAGGGCCTATGCAACACCCACAATGACCAGCAGTCAGCCTGCATCACCCTCACAGCAGCGGGCAGCTCCTGGCTGACTGCTGTAAGATAGCAATGCCGCAACGAAAAGGTGCAAAGGCTAAGGGCAATGACTGCTCCTGGGAAGGGCTATCTCTATCAGTGCAGTCCAGCTTTAAATTGGGCTGAAATCTGGCAGAGGTGTTTTGTTGTTTGAACAGGTTGTATTCAAGTTCACAAGATGAATGTTAGGACATTATAAAAATTCAGTTCAAGAAAAAGGTTTATGCAGACATGGCCTTTGCTTCTGAAGCAACATTCCACAAGCAGGGCAAGTGCCACTGCCATGGAGCAACACTATATATTAGGTACTGAGTAAAGAGTTGCTCAAGACCTACTGGAATTCTTTCCAGAAGAAATGCTACAACTAAAATGACCAAGTTCTTACACCCTTGAAGTGGTACACTTGCATGAGGAAATTTTAAAAGGTGCTAACCACAATGACTGAACTCCATATCTCTTTTATGGTGCACCTATGGGATGTTCCATGCGGAACAGAAAGTATCCCTGCTCTCTATACTCTCACATTCATCATGAGTACATGTAAAATGCAGTCTGATGGAAGTACAGAGAGAATGAAAAAGGATTATTAGTTACACATCTTCTCCCACTTAGGCCACAAAACAATCTTTTTTAAAAAGCTAAGTTATCATTACCTCAACTTACATAAGCAAAAATAACACTGAAAAAGATGACCAGTTTCCACTGAAAATTATGTCTTTTACATGGAAATCTCAGCAGAGCAAAGCAGAAGGGAATCACTGAAACAATAATGTCTCCATTACATAAAATATGCATTTAAGTACCTTTTTTTCAAAGAAATCTCATTATTCTGAATGCAACATAGGTGTGAACATCATGACTACAAAACATCATGGAGCAGATGTTGCAGAAGTTTCTTGACTGCACACATGCAAGAAGAATAAAGAGTTACCAGAGGTAAACTAGAAGACTTCTGGGATTCCTCATAGTCCTGCTTTTCAGTGACTAAGAAAAACTGACTCCTTCAGGCCCTTTTGAAACCTTTTGCTCACACATTAACAGATACAAGCCAACTGCCTATTTAAATAAATCTCATTTTGGTTGTGGAATTACCATTAACAGAAAAAAAGTAGTTCTCTATATATTAACCTTCCCAATACTTCAAAACCAGCTTGTGTCTTGGCCTTATTCTGCTGAACAGCTGAACTCCTGAACACAGCATTACTGTTCTTCTACTGGGCATTTTACTATGACTACATCATACTGAGGTGTGGAATAATGCCATTCCAATATGATTACTTAATCAAATTGCTTAGTTCTTTGGTTTGCTTTTTTCAGCCACTAGTTTACGCTAATGCAATTTTTGTTGATGCTGCACTTATTTTCTTGCTCTCATGTATCTATAGTGAAGCATAAGATATTACTTCTAAAACAAGACACTGAATAGGGTCATTATTTAGAAAGCTAATTTAATAAACAAGTAGATACAAAAATGTTCCACAGACATGAGCAGAGAAAAACCTTACTACACCAGCACTATTTAATTAACATAGAGTCTTGTTTTGTAATTCACAGCAATGCTTACTAAAGACAAACCAAACATCTGTGTTTGGCCACCAAAGAGAATTTTAGCAGCTGTCAAGGATAATACACATTGACTCAATACACTGCATTTCTTAGAAAAAGAGCAGAACTTACAGAAAATGATGAGCCATCCTTTGAAACTGCAACTGGGTAAATTCCGTCTCCTAGACGCACAGAGAGCTCCCAGCTCCTTCTCTTTGATTTAGCAATCGGAATTCTAGAAGAGAAGTAGGCAGAAGAATAATTTTTAACAGAGATTTCATGCTTCTCCCACTTTAACCAGAAGCACTTGGCTCACAGGATGGTCAGGAGGGATATAAAGTATCATTAATCTATAGACACAGTTGGAGAGCATACTTGAAAAAAAATATAGTAAATACATTTTTTCCTGTCAAACAGCACATAAGGAGAAAATACACTCTTACTTTCTTTCTAGATTTGCCTTGGCACACTGGGTATGCTGATAGAGTTATGGGAGGCCCTTGAATACAGCCAGCATTTGCTGCAGAATTAGCTCAAACAGGATGAAAAGCAAATGAAAAAGTGGGTTGGCAGGAGAATGGCAACAGTGATAGCTGGAGCAGTCTTCTTAAGGGCAAATATAATCATTATTTCTTTCATCTAATTCTCAGTAAACCTTAGTTAAAAGCCGATTACAAACAAAAGATTCAGCCAAACAAGTAATAAAGGTAATTTAATAATTAATATACATTTTAAAGTGTCTCATTCTTCAAGCACCAAAAAAATAATGATGTATCATCACAGCCCACATGCATGATTATACCTATTCCTGCAGCATTGTGAGGCTGCACCAGTTATCAAGTAATACAAGAAACCTGCATCTTCTCAACTTTAGATTAAAGAAGCGCACATCTGACAGCAAAGAAATGAGACCAGTCTCTCCACTCCTGGAAATTTAGAGTGGAAAAAAAAATTCAGCTATCTTATTTAAATATATGCTTGTTTTCAGTTTCCCCATCCTACCTTCTCTTCCACTTTACCATTACAACTGGTGTTGAAAGATATGCTACACCTTTTCTGAGGAGTGTTTACCATATAATAGCATCAGCAAGCACTACATATCCCAAAGAGAAAAGACAGGAAGGTAGAGCTTAAACTCCATTAAAACAAAGAAAAATTATCTTGATTGTTAGTACAAAGAAATGAAACATGAGCAATTCAAATCTATATGGACCCTGTGAGACTGAAGCAGCTACCAGCTAAGAATCAACAAGGCCACAGCTGCTGTTGACCGGTAAAGGAGAAATCACTCCCCAGGAGTTCTCAGCAACTCCCCAGAAGTTTCTCATGAGAACTCTTCAGGTTTCCCAAAGGACTCCGGAGATGTACCTGAAAACAGTCAGGATGATTTCATCAAAACGCTGGACTTGTGAGATATGGATTATAACCAATTAGAATTTGTAGTTTGATGGTGTGAGGTTCAATTTAGCCAACGTAGCCTTAACCCTATATACAGCCTTAACCCTGTATGCAGTGTGTAATAAAGGTTTTTCACCATATAAACCACATTGGTCTGTGTGTAGTGTCTGTTTCCTCAGTATAAAATTGTTTACTTTACTTGCTATAGCTTTTCTTCCACCTGTATAGATTTTTCTATGAGAAATCTATAGGGTTAATAAGTTCTTCACCTTTAGGTGTTTTCTAAGGATCATGTCTGCTATAATGTTCATCCCTTGTACCTTACAGAGCTTACGACACCATTTTATTGATGCCTTCAGAGTCGTTAAAGCTTGGAAACACGACTTTCTGTGTTAAGTCACACGCACCCTCCTGAGGATTCAGGTGCCCAGTGAACCATATCTCCCCTGAAGATAGTGCTGAGGTTCCCTGTGGAATCAACAGAGAGAAGCACCTGTGAGGCCTCCAGAGGCCACAGGAGACACTATCTGCCATGCCAAGGATGACACACTGACTTGCTAAGGATTTCAACAATTATTTCAAGAAGGTTGGATTTTTAGACACCTGAAACTTAAGCAAGTGCAAGTTCAACTAGCTAATTAGGCAAGGAGTTTCCAAAAATTGTGCCTCGCAATGTGCCTGAAAAGGGAAAATGGAAACACTACATATGTCAGACACAAATAAATGAATACTTTTCTGTAGTTACTCCTGGATCTGAGTCAAGTAAGGCCTAAACTAGATTTCACCGCAGCTCACCCCTATCACTACCCCAAAAGTTCACAAAAACAAGTATTGCAAAAACTTGCTCCCATACTAATGGTGACAAATGTTACCTGTCACATTTAATTAATTAATTAATTATCTGTTGAAACAACAAATCTGAGGAATCATGTATGGTTTACTGGGTGCAGCGTCATTTCTCAGCACCTCATATTGAAATTTCTATATGTTACCAAAAGATTTAGACTGGCTGATAGGAAGCACGACAGACACGGGAGTTCCTGAAGAAGAGGAAGAGGAATTTCCTGCACAGGTAGCAGGCAGCAAGCTGGGAGATGTTTTCACTGCACTTCCTGGTATCAGAGCATCAGTAAGGAGGAATGCAGCAGGGTCTTGGCAGCACCTGGTTCAATTCTCCATAGCACTCCACTGCAGCATCCAACAGGATTTATGGCTTACAGCAACTTCATATCTCTTGTAGATGAGGTAAGATCTCATCTCAAACCCAGCTTAGTAAATCTGCCACACTGGTGGCATGAGATTCCTTATGGCCCTGCTGGCATGGCCCTGCTTCATATTGCATTTGACTGGAAGTGACCTCATGAATCTGGCTGCTGGCCATCAAAGGAAAGACAGTCTTGTTCTCCAGCAGGGATTATTTTTGTTCAGTCCTGTCTTGCTGAGCTTTGTCAAGTGTATCTCCAAACAGGATGCATGCCTCTTGAAAGGCATGACTGTGATCACTGCTTTGCCTGGGTTTCAAACAGCCACATAATTCCCTCTCTGCAACACTGGTGGCCGAGAGGGCAAGGTCCAGAGCTGCATCTAACACCAAGTCCACAGCAAGTTGTACTCCCCTCCTGGAATTGCTAGATCCATTTGCACAGACATTTTTCAGCTTTGCTAATCAGCTTTGCCTGTGGCTTTGTAACTGTAACAAACTGGCTCACACAGATACTTACATTAGCTCATGACAATCCTACTTTTTTTGCATGAAATCAAATTACTTTCAAATAAATTTCTTTGTCATAGACTCCATTTTGATGGGACTGGGGGAGGTTTCTTTAAGTAAGGATCACGAACTCTAAAATTAAGGATTAATGTTTAAGTTTCTTGGATATGAAAAGGAAGTTGCTCAAGTCTGTGAACTACTTCGGAAATGCAGAAACTTCTACCAGGCTAAGAAAGGGGCCTTCTGGTGGTTGGGGGTTTTGTTTTGGTTTTTTGGTTGTTGTTTTGTTGGGGGTGGGGGGGTGGGGGTGGTGTTTGTTTTGTGGTGGGTTATTTTTAACGTCTGAGAAGTCCTAGTGCTTGGGAAATTATCTTTCCTCTTGGCTAAAGTTGCTTCCTTAGCTGAGAACTCTTCTAAGTTCTCCAAAGGAAAAACTTCTAAACTCTGAATATATTTCATGCTAGCTCATAGAAAACTCCCCAAACTTCTGGTTATTTTTAAAAATGTAGAACTTTTAAAATTCTACACATGGGCTGAAATCTGGCATATTCTATTTACAGAAAAAAAACCTTACTGAAAATAAAAATAATGTAATTTTTGAAATTATAAAGACACAAATAGAGCACTTCCTCTCCAATCCTAGGTTCAGCATCCACACAGAATGTCTTTCACAGAGTTCAATGTGCCCTCCCTTTTTTCTCCCAGTTTGGGCAAGTGACACATCATTCAAAAAATTACGTTATTCACACAAAGATCACTGATTGCAAGAAAAAAAATTCAAGTTTCATAGCAAGACGAATGGGAAACAGGGCCACAGAGAAGTGTGTGCTCCTGCCCCTTGCCAGGAGCATTCTGCACAAAGGACAGGACGAGTAAAGGCAGCACTGTGGCCACAACGGAAGACTGGCGGAAAAGGGTGTTGCAACTCCTTCCCTGTGAAAATGGGCAACTCTGAACCTCTCTGCTCCAAATTGCCTCCTAAAGGGAAGTATCACAAGCAATAGCACCACAGATGAAGAGCACGGTGATGGCCTGGCTCTAAGTCATAAAGGCTTTACTCCAAGGCACTGAAGTAATAAAACCATGTAAACAGTGCAACAAGAAAAACAGTACCATTTGCCTGCTTTATTTTCAACCCCTATTACTGTCTGTTCAACAGGAGATGATGTCACAGTCGCATAACCTATTTCATACATTACAGTGTATTATGCCCCTTTTAGCCCCAACTGCCACGCAAGAGAGAGTGAGATCCCTTTATAGTAATGCAGCAAACATAGCTCCTGCTTTCTTTGCAAGTTTTCAGTGAGGAAAGCAGACAACTGCTAAAAATTTTAGATCAACACACACTTACAGTGCTTGTGGAAAACAGCCACTAGTTAAACTATTATCTATTCTAGTCAAAAACAAGTAATGAAAGAAAACAGACACCCATAAAACCAAATCAAGTAATAACTCTGCCCTAGCCATTGTGATTGTCACCAATCCATCGGATAGAAGGAACTCAATAAAAACTACATTTTTCTGCAGTTTGTGGCAAATAAACTCCCCTCTCTGGATTACTGCTGCTGATGTAATGAGCTATGGTAAGAGTCACCAGCACCTAAAAGGGTCAGAAAATTGCATATAGATTTTTTTACTTCCAATTCAAAATGTGTTCTAATGCTGAGGGGAAAAACATTTTAAAAATTCTCTTTACTTCTGATATTTTTGCTGCATAATACTTTATGTAAACAGAGAAATCCCAAACTATCATAACAAATCCTCCCATTATGAAAGATTGTAAGTGCTTGAAAACCACATTATATGACACTCAGTAAAGCTGTTTTTCAATTGTGCAATTACCTATTCAGAAGTTAAATAAAAGTGAAATATTGACTTAAAACAATGTTAATGGTCAAAGAATCATTAAGAAATCCTTCATCATAACTTTCACAGCAGGTGGCCTGTAAAATGATCAAGAATAATGTGCTGGATTCTGTAGCCACCAAGGTCAGTTTCTGCATACAAATCTTGCAGGGGGAGAAAAAAAGACCTTCAGAAAGTGGGCCATTCATCTGAACCAAGTTCAGAGAATTTCCAGCACTGTGAAAAGATATGTTATGCAAGCACATAGATGTATTCAGTGGGGGTAGACTGAACCAGCTACATGGAGACTACAAAGGAGCCCTCCCATGGCTCATGAATAAGTCGAGGAAATGATCAGAAAAAAATGCAGAGATGTTTAGACAGATGGCCCACTTAAAATGCCTGGGACAGGGCATAAGCAATTTTAATGAAACTTTAGATCTGCCATATAAATTGTTTCTTATTTTCCCTGCCCTTCCCTACACCCCTCCCTGCTCAAAAAAAAAAAAAAAAGGAAAAAAAAAAGAAAGGCAAATAGAAATTTAACAACTCAAACAAGAGCCTATCTTGTGATGTAAAAAAAAAAGGAAAAAGGGAGGTAAATTTCACACTTTTGAGCATTATTGGTTTAATAAGTTCATATACAAAGAAATATCCTTCACAGAACCTTCAACTATCAGATGAATATAAAAGCAGGGAATGGATAGATTAAAAGAATTCTAAACAGAAGTGTACCGCCAAACAAAACACAAATCTAAGCTTTAGTATCTGAGTACTTTCAACACTTTCCAACATAAAAGTTCATCGTCACACAGAAAAGATAAAAGCAGTACTTTCACAGGCTTATTTTAAGAACCAAAAATTATGTGAAAGGAACCTAAGAATCTAGGAATATTTTATTCAGCAATTTGAACTATTTTCTATATCTATTCACACCCATTTTCTACATATATTCAGATTGATTCATCTATACATATCATGTGCACTTTAACATAAAAATAGGTTTTCCTTCTTCCTGCTTTATATGTGCATATATATAACTATACCCCTTTCACTAAGAATATGAAAATATACCATCATTAGACAAAATTATAGTTCTGCATATGTCATACAAAATAACCTCTACTAGCCTGTACGCCAGCTGATCAGACAAAGGCTGAAAGAATTACTCAATGGTTATGTCAAAAAGGTCTTACATTACATTTTCTTACATATCACATTTAGATCAATGACAAATACGCATATTTATAGCCACATACTCTATTTGAATAGTGACCACAGGAAAAAATTAAATTACAGGGCAGGTAAACTATAAAACAAAAAGCGCTGCTATAAAAGGATGCTATGGAGTGCACTGTGCTTTGATTCAAAACAGTGTGCATCTGGATGCTCCCCTTTCCTTTAACAGAAGCTTCTTGAGCAATCTGCATTGACATAAAAGCCGGCAATCCAGTGCCCAGCGAAAACCTCCAGTGCCTTCACCAGTGAACCCCAGACCAAAGGTGAAGAAACACTTAAGCTAGATCTTATAATTCCAGGGTGAATTTAACTACCCACATCTAAGTGTGTGTCTCAACCCCTCTCATTTTCATTTAACTGAGAAGTAACCCTGCAGACAATCTGAGATCATCCTGACTAGTCCTCTTCTACTCTGAAGGTCTCTAAGCGTGCAGGGGCTGGGTCCTGCAGAGGGACACCCTAACCCAAATGCTTTGCAGCCAGTGCCTTCAGCAGCCTGGCAGGGGGAAGGAACTAGGGGCTCCTCTGCCAGAGCTGTCTCCACAGTCTTAGTCTTAAGGAGAAAGTATCCTCCAAATATGCAGGCCAAGAATTCCAAGCTTCCTGAAAAACCTTTCATGGCTCTTTTAGCTTTAAATCTATCAGGTAATGTAAGTAGAATTGCTGTTACTACCCATCTTCCTATAACAAAACCATGTCTGCAGAGCATTATGTCCAGAGAATGGAAGATCTAAGCTATCAGTCTCCCTCAGCCTCCTCTCATCTTTCAAGAAAAAGACCCAGGGCCCAGGTAAGCACTGAGGGACTCGCCACCCTACCCTGCAGATGGTGGGAAGGAATGAGAGATTCGTGGAGACTCAGAGAATCCAACTTTGTTAGGCTGATGATGCATCCTCTGGGACAAAGAGTTTTGGCACTTTGCCCTATGCCAGGAAATTTCTACGCATTTAACAAACTGGATGAAACACACAGTACTCCTGGGAGCTGCATGTACAGTCCAAGACCTCTCAGTTTCAGAGAAGAATCAGACTGACCAGTCCTGCAGCAGATGACTGCATACCTTGAAAATTGCAAATAAATAAATGTAAAGCATATCTGAAACTGATTTCCTCTTCTGTGTCATGTCAGGGCCTACTCTAGTATCTGATTTCTCTTGGAAAAAGAAAACATCACAAGCATCAATGCTGGATGAGAAATGTTACGCCTTGTCTCATTGCAAGCATTTGTGAAATGAGAAGCAAGGAAGACTCAAATCATGTGTTCATAAGTAAGGAGAAAAGACATTTATTTTTCATATAATTTACAAGTCTGTGCTTCTATCTGTTTTTTCAAACCATCTTTGCTAAATCTGCAAAAGTATTTACCAAAGGAGGAATTACTTGCACGCAGGTGTTTTCAATCAGATCAGTCAACAATATTGACTTTTGCATGCTGACAACTGTTATGGAGAGAAAAATCTGAAAATCTGTTCATCATCAAAAAAAGTTTGGGCTATTTCTCCTCCATTAAAGTATTTAATTTCACAACTTTGCTTTTTCCTAAAACATTTTGTTTTTATTAAGAGAGAACTTCGGGCAGCTGGGAAAATTACTAATAATAATATACTCCACAAAAGGAAAACAACAAACCCCTTTTCCCATACAAATTTTCCTGTATTTCCTTCAGCAAAGAAACTTAGTAATTCTCTTATCGTGCAGATACTTAGGAATAGTTTTACAATAATTGTCACACTTTCTTTTTATGCACAAAGAGCTTCAGAACAAATCACTGTGATGCAATAGGGAGGACTAGAGCTCTTCTGTTCACATCATCCAGTAGCAGTTATATTCTTCTATATAACATGATGGTATTGGGGTGTAGCTGCTTGTTGGGAAGTCTGTTTCCTGCACCCCCACGCAAACAATGGCTATGCCCAGTAATAATATGCTGGTTTTCACTTTGTATTTTTAGAATACTGCAAGTTTCCTGTCCATATAACAAACAAGCAGAAGGAAACTCTATAAACTACTAATATGAAAATAGAGATGAAGTTACTACAAACTACCTATAAGTTTGATAGGGAAATTACCCAGTTATACTTCTACACATAAGACTACTTTCCATACCATATTTTTGAATATCCAGGCAGACTTTGTGGTAGGCTTGCTGTACTTATCTCAGCAATGAAATCTACCCTATTTGTAGCCTACTAATTTTGAACTAAATTGCCACTAATGGCTATAAACCCAAATCCAAATACCTTTGCTGCTTTAATCTGTCATCCCTTTTGTCAGAATTTAGAATTTCAGTTATTCACACACTTTTGTAGTAGTGTTCTGGAGAGTATGATAACTTAGAAGTAACAGAACAGAATACAGTGGCTGTGAGAACATCAGTGTTTTACCTCAGATCAGGAGTAGTTCTCAAAGCAAATTATGCTGATCATCTGCACTAACAGCTTTGGATCACACTGCAGAGCAGTCTCAGGACATGTGAACCAGGTTCCTCTCTGATGCAAGACAGGCAGGAGTCAGGCTCCAGAACTGCACTCAGCACACTCCAGTCACAAACGAGCATTCGGTTCACAGGACTGGACTAGAACTAATCAAAACCCAAATATGTACAGTGAGAATATGAGCTCCTTATCACGAACTAGAAATCCACTCGTACTGGTACACTCTCTAATGACAGCTAGATTAATTATTGAAGATTCCTTTCTTCGCATGAAGACATTTTGATCTTAATGACCATTTCTGCAATTGCATTCCCTCAAAACTAAGTTCAGTGTTTAGTTTAGATATTGGGCTATAGTTTAAAAAAACCTGATACTTAAATTCAAGCTCAAACCCTCTTATTTAGTTGCCCCAGTAAAAGAGATATGTTAAGAAGTGCTTAACACCTACAAGCTTCTCTCAGTTGAAAGGAAAGAAAATACTGCACAGTGCAGCACATTTGAAAAATCACTCTGCCAATTTGGAGGAGAAGATACATCCATTAGAATTAAATTTAAGACTTCCATTTTGAAAAAAGCAAGGCCTGACATACCAGTGCTGCCTCTATCCTGTTAGATAATATAATTTTCTTGAACAAATGACCATTTCTCCAACTATCAGTAGTTTACAAAGTTAACCCCTAAAAAACACATTAACTTATATCTTTCTTATTCAGAAGTACACATGTGACCCAGACTGTCTCAGCTAGCAGTAGAGGCAGTAACATCTGACTGAAATGCAGTGGGTTTTTAAAGAACAAAGTTTTTAAGACACAATGCAGTGAAACTTTTCATTACCTGCTCAACTTACTAAAGGAAGCATCAGATTAGGAGTGAGCAACAACTACCACAGTAAAGGAAAAAGGAAAGACACCTCTGAGGAAATTTGTCAACAGCACTGAGAGTAAGAACATTGGTCTTCCTCAAGGCCCACGAGGAACACAGTGTGCAAACTAATGAAAAATTTTAAATAACATTAGCTAAGTGAAATAAAAACCCTAATCTATCTTAGGTCATACTGAAAGCACGTTTTCAGAGAACACCACCTACAGATGGAGTTTTTTTTGTTAAGAACTGTGTATTGAACATTGTCTTTCCTGTGTTTAACAGTTTCATTTAGGTCTCTCACCTAAGCTGTACTATAGCCCTCTTTTGATCTGTCAGTCCCCTTGGAAATAACCAGATTATATTACCAGAAGTATAGAATTTCTGCTACATTTCATAGTGTACCCATGATTTGACCTGGTCTCTCTAAAGCCACATACGCAACATCTCAGAAGTCATTGTTTGAAACAGATTTTCACCCTTTTTTTCGTTTTGGTGCATCTTGGACAACACAGTATTTGCACCATATTTCAGCAGAGCGACAAAGTATTGTAAGAGCTCACCCATCACAGATAGCTTACCATCTCTCACAAACTCATTACAGCAGAACTAAAGTCCATTCAAGAACTTAACTATCCCATGCCAAATCAGTTTTGTCATACAGCTGTTTTGATCACATCTGTTTTGTTGTGATTTCTCCCCTATAAGTGGCTTAATTCATAGAATGCACACTCAGGATGGCACACAGTCCCACAAAAGGATGACTAGACTTTCCCCCACTAGCTATCCTATATGCCAGAGTGTAAGAAACATCAACTGGTCAAGATTCATTTAGAACAATATCTTTTTCTAGATAGCCACTGGCTTTTCAAAAATATGCTTCTTTACTACAAACACAAGAGCTAGTCTTGGGTGGCAGCAAAAAGATCAATGATATATCTACCACTCCAGGGATAAATGCGATTACAGCATTTAGCTAGAGGTATTCAAGCCAGTTTCCAACAGGCAATGTGACAGCTACTTACTCTCCCCAACACATAAAAAAATGAGGCAGGTTTCATGGATTTTAAAGTTTTGCTCTGTTTCTTCTGCACTAGATTCCTACAAAACAAATCAATGCCACTAATTCTGTTCAGTTAAAGAAAAAATACATGAGAAAACCCCCAAGAGTTCATTAAAAATTATATTAGATAACATAAGACATGCATATCTTCAATAAGCACTAATTTGTCACATTGAGACAGTTACAGCATATAGCAGAGCTCTAGTGACTCTCATTACCTTCCATATAACTTTTACTACACTTTCAGTTTACATCTGGCATTCACACCACTGAGCTTTCCCCACCTAATATTAGCCATCTTTTCCCTAATGGAAAGATAAAGGTATCACTCTCAAGTTAGACCCTAGACTGGTTGAACTACCTTTAGGTGATGTTTATCTCTATTTTTTTTATTACTTAGGCACTATGAGTATGGGCCTCAAGCACAGACACCTAATTCTTCAACAGTGATACATATTCAAAAGATGATAAATACTTACTGCCTTTTGTATTGTCATTCTTTTAATAGGACACCTGCCATTGTTCATATTATGGTCTCACAAGTAAAGAGAACAAAGCCAATTAAAAAAATTGTGTGTAGATTTCCTACTTAGCTAAAGTTTTATGCATCAGACCTAAATGAAAGAATTTGAGAAGTATTAAACTAGGGTTGAATGTGAAGAACAAAAAAATTTTATCAGCTAGTGCCTCACTCCCAATATTAATAAGAGAGTCTTTTTCCCAGTAAGCTTCCCGCTGACCAAGGCTGAAGCAGAGAAGCCAGTTGCTATAGCTGGGATGGACCCAAGGAGAGACAGTAACACAACCACACAAAGTTTAATTCAAAGTGGGTCTTGCAATAAATTTCCCTCTGATTATTTTAGGATAATAGCAATCAATATAGGATGGGAACATTAAAATGGCCATACTTACTGGCTCAAATATCCAGCTAGTCCAATATTCAATGGTCAACAGTAGATAGATAAATAAGGTATAAGAATAGTACCAGAATGCAGTTTCTACATTGTGCTTAACTAGAAGTTCCTTCTCCTTCCTTGCCTTTCTCCCAGACAATCAAAGTTCAGAAATTCACAAAGCAGAGAATAAATTTCCTACATATAAAATATTTTTCACACTGTATATTAATATTTCATATATGTACATTTTAATATGCTATAGAAAACAATTTTTCTTTAAGCACGATTTTTTCCAAATTATTAATATGATTACACAAAGATGGTACTGTTCCTCTTCCTTACTAACCAAATACATAAAACTGCATTTTTCTGTGAATGTTCCTATTTTATAAACAAGCAGGAACAAACAACTTGTATGTGGCCAAAAGAATGTTCAAAAAGAACATGAAAGCCATTTATCCTGACAGAAAAAAACCAGACAGATTTTGAACAGAAATGTTAAGATGTAAAGTAAAACAGTTGCAAAAACATAAGGAAAAGTCAGTATTTTCGCAGTACGCTTTCAGAAGTGGTAAATGGCAGGTGAGGGAAGATGCCTTAGGAAGATATTTAGAACAGTTCTCACAACTTTGCCTTCAGCCCCAATCCTTCCTTTGCACTCTTCCTGCTGAGAGAATCCATACACAACAGCCATGTTCTCTCTGAACCCAAAGTTTCCTTATTCACACCTGATACAAGTTCCCTAAAATGCAAATGACTGCAGCCCCTCCTGGACCTTCCCATGTGACACAAACTGACCTTGTTCTGATTTTGGCTGGGGTAGAGTTCATTTTCTTCATAGTTAGTGGCTGGGATTAAATCATGAAAATCCTTGTCTCTGGAGAGTCGTGCTCCATCCTTTACAGGCCTTGAATGCAACGATTTCTCATTGCAGTCCTACTTTTTTAAATTGTGAAGCTGCAAAATGCCCTCAGCTCTTACTACCCTTGCTTCTGGGAAGACACATGAATGACTGAAAGCTAAGGAAGCTGAAGAGAAACAAACTGGAAGGGTACTGCAATACTCAATGTAAGGAGACGGAAGCTTAAATGGTCATAAGACTATCAGGAGTTTGGTAGTCACTAGAACAGAGATTCAGGCTATTCACTCAGATTCACCTAATACAGATGTTAAGACTTGGGAAAAGCAGGCCTGTAGTAGAGGCAGACATGCAGTATCCAAGATCAAAGAATGGGAAGAAAAATCACAGGTACTAGAGCAATAATGTTGACTTAATATTAGTAAGCATCTTAAAATCACTGTGATTTGCCCAAGGATATGAGTAACAAGAAAAAAGGCTTTGCTGCAGGGAAGGGAGCAGGGAACAACACAGAATTTAAAGAAAAGCACTCTCACTAGTTCAAGGGAACAAACAGGGAAAAGCTGTCAGCTCATGGCATTTCCCTGGACTAAGGACTGTAACAACTAGGTGCAGTCAGGTGCCTTAAATTTCAGCGTCTGGTCAAAAAATGAGCAGAAGGGCTTGGAGAAAATCCTCACTGTGTGGTGAAGGTGCATCACCATCTCTGCCACCATCCATGGCAGAGAGAGGAGACTTAGAAACACGTATCATTACACGAGTAAAGACAGAAGCCTAAAGCCTAGGAACTGAGGTTTTTTTGGAAGTGTTTTTAAAATCTGGAATTCAATATGCAAATAACTTATTCCTATCATCTCACTACTAACTGCAGCAAGACTAATTTTACTAAGCACCACAGAGAGACATGTCATCATCTCCTTTCTAAGTCATGGGGTAAACATCCCTGGTTTCAAAAGAACCACGTCCTGTCCTGTTCTTTCCTGCCCAGTCTTTCTCACACTACAGGCTTTGAAGATACATGTTCAAGGGAAGCTACAACCAAAACAAACTCCATACATCACATCTAATTACACAAAAAAAGTAAACTACTAAAGAAGGGTCTGTGAAAGATATTAAAGAATAATCCATAATCATAAAAGGAAAAGTCATCTGAGCAGTCTCAATGCAGATCCAGGGAAAAATATCCATGCCTTTGAATACTTAGCATGAAACAACAGAAATCAGGGCATTTCTTACTTTGGGCACCATCTATTCCAAGTATCCCAACAAAAACATGATGACATATCCACGCAGTTTCCCATTTAAGAGTCACGATATCACCAGGTTACAAAGACAAAATATACAGTACCTAAGGTGGAACAAAGAGGGCTACCTCAAATGCAGGTAGCAGATGACTGATTTTGAGTTATGCAAATATCAGGCATGGCATTCAACTCCAAGACAGTGAATGACGACACAATTAGCAATGCTGTCTCTCGAGTACTTCTTGCACTAGAAATGCACAAATCTACATTGCCACAAAGCAACAGATAGGCCTGTGGTCTTTAATAAAAAATTGAATATTTTTCATTTCTTTGTATGTTTGTTTCATAATACACATACCAGGAAATATCTTAAAAAGAAAGTGAAGGAAGAGATCTCCAAGACTTCTGAGACAAAGACAGGGCTTATTTTTCTCATGAAAATGTCTCTTTGGTATTTTCACTTAAACATCAACACACCCCCTGGAACTATAGAGATCTGCCTCTCTCCAAGTTGCAAATAAAGAAGTCTTAGCTCAATCTAGTATGTTTACACTTTTAATCTTACCCTTACACAAGACTGAATTGAGCATAACCGCACTGAATGTTCAGCTTCTGCACTGGCATATCAAATTTCAAGTCAACAGCTCTTTTATTTAAAATATGTTAGATAAAAAGGTAATATGCTCTCTGTAAGAGTTCCCCGGAGGTTAGAAGAACCAATAAATTAACTGCTACCATATGTTTGGCTCCTTTTGGCAAAATTCAGTAATAAGACACTGCCAAACCTCTTTTGGCGGGTAATAGTATTTGGTAGCTTGTAGTGCAACTTGGGAAAAGAGAAAACTGGACAGAAAGCTTGGAAATTAATAGAAGACACTGCATTTCTGTTCTAGTACATTTAGCTGTATACTGTTGGAAGAAAAACTGTAACAAAGTCAATTCTATGGGTCTGACCAGCAATAAACATCTGCCTTCTGAAGAAGAGCTGTATCAAATGCAAACTCAAACACTCCAACTACTACAATAATCAGATAATCTCTTTTTGTTTTTTTAAATAATGATAGATATGGACAATCTATTTTGCAAATGGGAAGGTTTGTAAAATTAGTGTTCCAAAGTGTTCAAATGCATATTATCAGTGCTTTCATTATAGTGTGTTTGTTTAATTATAAATTAGCTAGGTCTGGGCATATTTGCAATGCCATGTTCTTAGGTTTTACTTATGCTAAAATTAAATACTTCCCCCCAGCTTCTCTCCATATTTTTTATACTACATAACTGAGACTGGAACATGACAGACAAAAAGCCTTTAACACGACACCTCTAATTATAGTTATTGACTAGTATTTTAAGGGAATTTTACAGAGGTTTTTTTAAAGTTCCAATGAAACAGGTGGTGGTGAACCTAGTTGGTCCTATTCCTTTACCAATATAAGCAAGACTTGCTCTGTAATATCACAGTTATAAGAAATCAATGCTTTTTCAGATATGAAAATGTCCGTTTTATTTTACTTTTGCCATCATCTATAACACAGAAATTCATTTTTATTCCCATTGCCAATAAAACAGATATAGCCTGCTGTTCATGCCGTGATGGTTTGCCCGTAGAGGACATATTTCTTTAATCAACTGCATCATCCCAGTAAATTCCAGTTTTGATGTATAAAAAAATACTTATTCAGCTTACAGTTTCCGCACACATCTGGCAAGCAGTGTGAAGTAGGTTGACACGTATAGGCCAGACATTGCACTTCTTAAAGTCGTGTTATTGCCTGGTTAATCTTATATTTGCATTAATTTGATACAGGCTCTTACAGGTAAAAATAATCCCCAAGTGTAGGTCTAAAGATTATAATATAAGCTTCTGGAAGGTTTTACCAGAGGAAAAATATTTTTTGGCATTCTGTGAATATTTGCCTCATTCAGCCATTTGGGATTTTATTATTAATCTTCTCATTACTGTATTCATCTTCTGATTTCTTATTTTTTATTTAAAGTAAGGCAATTTCTGTGAAGACTTGACACTGAAATCAGAGACTTCATTACCCTGCAAAATATATCCACAGTTTAAAGTATTTAAGAGGGTTAAACAAAATGCAAACATTTAATGCAACATTAAGCATGCGAAATAAAAACTTGATTGCCTAAAGAAAGCATGCTATGCTGTTACCCTGGTGACAGGTTAAAAAAGGATTGTGAGCTGAATGGCTGTATGATATGAAATTAAAATGTTTCACATTGAACAATCCAAAATGAATTGGGAAAGGTTAGAGCAGAAGAGAGAGAAATCAATTCTCCAATGGCAATGGTGAATGGAAGTGAAGTCTGAATAGGATTTGCCAGTGGGGTGCAACAGCTGCCAAATATCCTGCAGCCAAAGAATTACAATAATACTGATGAAGTGTGCAAGAGCTTTTGGAATCATTGCGGGGAACAGAGAAATACTCCTACAATAATGAGGCCATTCTGTGTCCCATCCCACTTTTGCAGCTGAATCAAAGGAAAAAGAAATGGTTGAAAATTGTAATACTCCACAACAAAAGTATAAATGAATTACCTATCCCTTCAATCAACACCTTGTATTTAAGTACAGCCTTTGTGAACCATGAATGAAGCAAGCATGCTAAAGAATGGACAAATCAAGACACATCCATGTAAAAGTATGCAGACAATATTGAATGAGAGACTTGCTTCCCATATATTTTGATGACAATATTTCTACAGCTGCAGCATCCAGAATAAGCTATACACTACACAAACAAACAGCAGGACACAACCAGTGCCTCAAAGAACTACACAAGGTGAGGTACTGATGGTCATTCTTATTTTGTGTTAATCCTAAGAAAGTAAAATCAGCAAATCTTCTCATGGAAATGCAGTTACATATGCCATTTCCTGAGCTTAGAGACCCCAAAAGTCAAGAAAACCTTTGCCATTCCATAAAATTCTCCTGCACAGCTTCATTTCTGCCTTTTGAAACTCCAAATAAAATATACAGAGGGAGATGAAAACCTATGCTAAAAATAGCTGTAAAATGACAGGGGAGCACATGGCAATTACCACACACCTTGTTAGTTCTACAGTTTCAAGCATACACTTTTTACACACAGATAAATACTAAAAAACATATTTAGGAGGTGTAAACCTGTATGAGAGGAAAAAATGCAGGGGCTTGTAGAAGGGATCAAAGCAAATGAAATAGAGAGAGGTCTTCTAAAGGATCTTTCAGAAGAGGTCATAAGCAAAGCATGGATGAGAAAAAGGCCGGAATCACAACTAAAAAAGGGCCAGGAATTTGGCACCACAATAGAAAACATTCACATGTGTACACTACGCAAATTCAAGTTTCAGCATTAAGTGAACAGTAGCCACAGAAGCTATAAAGCTCCTACAACAGATGCTGTTTTCCCAGAAGACATGGTGGAAAAAAAAAAACACAGGGACTTAGCCAGGTCCATTTACTTTGGTGAATGGCTTTCCCACCAGCAATCACCTCAGCAAGATGAATGCCACTGCTCTGGGATCTTCCCAAGAGATGCACAGCAAGATTCAAACTTTAAATAATTATTATCTTCATAATCATTTCATAATGGTTAGAAACTAAAGACTGAGCACGTGTGGATTCCTCAGTGTCCAGAATACCTTTTCTTCCTACAAACAACAGGGATGACAGGCTATAAAAATATTCCATGACAGACTGTTCCATTCGTGGAATATCATAGAATCACTTGGGTTGGAAAAGACCTCCGAGATCATCACGTCCAACCCTTGGTCCAACTCCAGTCCAGTTACTAGATCATGGCACTCAGTGCCACGTCCAATCTCAGTTTAAAACCTCCAGGGATGGTGGTTCATACATGTTCATGAATAATATGGAACAACGGCTCTGCTTTCAAACATCTATATAAATACCTTACATTACTTGTGCTACCAATTCTTCCTCCATTAATTTAATCAAATCAAAGAAAAATGTTATACATAAGCTCTGAAGAATCATAAAGGCTATCTTACTGTTCCATTTCAAGTTCTGTATTTTCCACAGAGGTTCATTTCCACTGGTCAAAAATACATGTTTCACATATTTGCATTTTACTTGTTTGTCTCTAGCACATATAATCCTCTTTTTGTGATAAGCAGCAGAGAAACCTAGAAGGGTAAATAATACTGGATTTCAAAGACATCTAGAATATTATATACAGCAGCTGTTTTTGCAGTGATTAAGCAAGATTACAAAAAAAAATACAGTTATTATTTATGAGAGGTCAAAAGAACATGAGATAACAGCTAGAGAGACAAGAGCGGGTTACCATAACCAGAAAGGCCCATTACAAACCAGGATATTACATGAAAAAACAGAGAACTTGTACCTTGCTAGTCTGTGGGGAAAAGAAAAAACCACACAGTGGCATAATGGTGTGAAGCTGCAGTAGTGACATAAACATACGGAGGCCTATCAAAGGCCTAACAGTTAATCATGAGAAGAATGCTTGACATGTTGACCAGGGGACCAGAACAGTAAGGATAAGACAGTGCTATCTACCTGAGCTATGGATGGCTGCATTACTATGAAGTGAGGGAATGAAGACAGCCACAAGTGGGCTGGAGTCGCTCATCGTCATCGAATGGAAATGAAGTGCTTTATATATGCTACAGGGCCTTTTTAGGGTAAAGCAAAGTATACACGTTTAGCTGTACTTGCAATAACTGTTTATGTTATTATTGCAGTTCTAGAGAACTAACAAAAAAAAAATCTACATAATGCAGTAACTACAGTTCAGCAGTGCCTGTGGCTGTACTGAAAGTAAGAACTCTCTCCCTTTCCAAGAGACCAGTTTGGATTACTCCAGTGAATTTTCCTGACATCATCTTCCTTCTTTTTAAAATTAATGTAACAGAACCTTATTTTGTGCTGCCCCAGCAGTGCAGGAGAGCCAGAAAGCTCTCCTACTGGGCAGCTGACCATCCTTCCATATGGGGAAGCCCTAGGCTGGCAAAGAGCTGGCTCTGACCCAGACTCCAGCAGGGTAATAGGTGTAGTCTATGTGAAAGCAAGCATGCCTGAGAGGTGTGGGGCTCTGCTGCTCTCTGAGCAGTTCTCTCGCTGCCCTATAATCAAGCAATGGCAAGGCAAACATCAATATAGCTGTACTGAATCAACCTAGACATGAACCTACAATAATTCATTAAATAAAAAGCTAAATATATTAATTTCTGTTCTTGGAGTTCACCAGTTGTGTTACGTTCATCGCACCAGACCTCTGGATTTTCAGAATTTTAAAACACAAAAATTTAGCCCAGCTATTTCAGAACTCGACAAAAACTTTTATCTCTCATTTTTCGCTGTACACTTCCCTTCCTGTGAAAGTATTATTTTAAGATTAGAAAGCATCATGGATTTTAGGTCTCAAAATACTTTATAAATGTTGATAAATAGATATTTACAAGACCTCAATAATGCAGCAAAGTATTAAGGTCACTCTGTCTTTTTGCAAACTGAGGCCAAATTCAACTGACTTGTCTAAGGTCCCACAAGAACAGTTAGAACTTTAACTCAAGACCCCCTAACCTGGTCTTCTATATTAAACACATGAGCAAGAAAAACCTTTAGGTTTTATTTTGCTAGCAACAAAAAACATTTTTCCAATGTGTTACCATCTTTTTGCAAGCAGTATCAGGTAATATGGGCATGCAGCCTCACTGGTTTTTTCCAAGTCATAAATGATGAAAGGGTAAAACCCATAGAAAAATTAGGAAAATACACTTAGCAGCCAACACAAGCAATGCATAGGAAGTGCTGTAGGCAATTGGGTCTAGAAGTATAAACATCACATTAGTAGACCCATGAGATAGCATGATGTAGCCACACCTGGAGAGACACTCTCCCATTCCCCTCCCAACCCACTAACAAAAACAAGTCTGAAGCCAAAATGTGAGGATTCAACTATACAACATCATTTTTGGTCTCAAAGGCTAACTACATCAAACAGACATAAAATAAGCTGGATTCACTTCAGCCAAAATATGTTTCCACTTGAAACAAGATTGTGTTCTGTCTAGAAGACCTTGAGGTTTTACTAGATGCTGTAAATCTGTTCAGCAGCTGTGGGTGGCACCCGTTTCACAATAAAGTGGACCATGGAGTAAGTAGAAAAAGTCCTAGGTAAAATAACTGAAAGCTGAACAATGAAACAATCATTAATCATTCATGGCTCTTTCCTGCAGGAAATGTGTGCCCCTATTATCTACATATCACAATGAAATATTCACATTAGTATGTGGCTCACAAAATACCAAGCACTTTCAATAGCTAATCATCTTTCAAAAATAGTTTAAAAAAAAACAACCAGAAAGAATCCCAAAAAGCGAAACCACCCCATAACCACCTTTTTCCCAAGAAAATGGGTTAAATTTACCACCAGTTAAAACAAAACAAACCCCAACCAACTAACCAAACAAAACAAAGACATCACAGAAAATGCTCTAAATATTTGATTGCATCACAAAAGTAATGCCTATATTCCTGTAACTCTAAGCATGCACAGATCTCCAACAGCTGTTCTAGCTAAAGGTTGGCAAATTACTCCTAGGTGAGGCCAGGGGCACATATATAGCAATGCAGACAGTAGAAATTCACCTGTGGGTGCTCCACCCAAATCATAACACCATTTATTCTAACCAGCCTTCAGCTTGTGGCCTGCATTAATCTCAACACCATCCAGCATGCTGCAACCAGGAATGTCACAGAGTGTCACTGCAGGGGTCAGGCCTGATTGGAACTACCTGAAGAAAGTTGGGTGTTTGATCCATAGGTGGCAATAACTTGCTGATCATCAGAGCATGTTCCAGCACACTCAGTCACCCAAGGGACTGAAAAATACATATTTTTCTGTCACATTCCATCAAATATGATTGATTATAGAGAAGAATCCCCCTCATGAGGCTGCTACTAACCTGATCTGTGGCACAGAGCTAAGGTCCACCTTTGCGTTCCTTTTATGAGCCATGCTCTGCTCACCTCTTTCTCCTTGCTACACATCCCCACTCTTGTAGCTCTTCCAGAATAATTTCACTTGTCATGAGTAACCGGCTTCTGACAGAATGGTTCAATGTAAGCTATTATTAAACGGTTTCTACACTATGGGTCATTTTAATAGAACCAGAGAAGGCAACACACAAAATCACAGCTGCATACCTAGGAAGAGGAGGAAAGAGAGCAAGGGAAGAGCAGGCTGCACCAACAATATCTTAATCTGTCTCAGCTGAATTTCATCTGATTATAATCTCAGTAACTCTGACAGTGTAGTCTTCTGTGAAGACTTCCAAGCATGGTACTTTCTCTCTGACTAGAATAACAATCCTGATTTGGGCTGAATAAATCATAGGGAAAAAAGAGAACCCAAAATACCTCTGCAGTTGTGGAAAGAATGCATATTATAAATATGGCTCCCAAAAGGGAAAAGAAAACAAATTAAAACCAAAGATAAGCATATAACTCAAGTTCAGCAGAAAACTGTCTATTTGACAAGTTTAGAAGAAATAACGCATGATTTCAAAATACTACTCAGTAGGTTTTTTGCACAAAAATTGCTCAATTGCTTTCAGTGCATACAAAAAATAAATGCTGTCAACGTAAATAGTGCCAGAGAGCCAAAATTGTGAAGGTGTTGATAAATATATCAAAGTACTTGTCCAAATTATTAGGAGAATGTTACAGTTCAACTCTGGAGCGTGCAGTCTGTCTAGTCCACTTATATCCTCCAACACGGATTTAAAACTCACACAGACTGCAAATGTCCAATTCTGCCATAATGAACCATATCCAAGAGTACAAACGGCCTTTTTGACTTGTTGCCAGTAGCACAGGTTCCTACTCTGCACATTCTGTTTACTAATGTTTGTCAAACAGATAACAGTTTTACAAATAAAGATGTGCTTTTTCTCTGGCCACAGTCCTGCTCCTTAAAAAGTACCCATGATACAGAACACCTTCATAAACATGGCAGATGGAGTGTGGGTAAGTTAAGGACATGGTGAAGGATCCTTTTTGGGTCTGTAGTAACTTGTGTGCTCCACATCCTCCATCCCCTCTAGAGGGAGTCCACCAACTGCTCTAAGGAATGGAGAACATTGTACCAGACACCGCATAAATTCTTGGACCTCATTCTGCCTTTGCTTCTTTGATTTTTCCTCTGAACGAGCTGCATGACTTTTGCAAAAGGGTATCATTATCAGGTTTGGTTTCTTCTGAAGTTACTTACCAGTAAGCATTTTTGCATTAGCTTGTCCTTACTTGGCCTCAAACAGGCAAGCTTTACTATCTTAAATCAAGTAGATCTAACAATACATATGGATTGAAACCATGGCATATTCAGTAAGAACCACACTCACACCACTTGGACAAAATTTTAAGGCTCAACTCCTGAAGGATCATTCCAGACTCGCATATGCCTCAGACAGAAAAGTGTATCATTTGAAAGCTGAGCTGAACATGAGTACACCCCATCATGGCAGGAGAAAGTTATCTTCTCTGTACTGAAAAGATTTGTTAGCTTCATCATTTAAAATCTGAAAAATCAGACCTTAATCTAGTTTTGCAGACTTCATGTGGCCAGACTCTGTGGCCTTCTCTGCTTGTGGCAGAACATTTGATGGAGTTTGGTTAGGACTCTAAATATTAGCTAATTTTTCTCAAAGCAGGAATGTATTTGTTTCCCTAAAACAGCACAAAAAGAGACGAATGACCATGCCTGACTGCTCAATGCAATACTTCATTCGCATATCTGATATCTCACTTAAAATAGTTGTATATGTCTTATGTATTACAATACACAGACACCTAGTACTAAAAAAAGTACTTGCAATAGAAACAAAACATTAAAAGACTATTAAAAAATTGGATTCCTTTTCTTTTCAGCTAATAAAAACATTTTGCAGGGCAGAGAAAAAAATCTCAAATCAGAGCAGTGAATGTAATAGCAGTTTGATAATCACTACTTAAATCAACAATTCCCATCCTTACTCAAAGCACAAAGTAAACCACTACTACTCTGTAGCAGTACCAGATTACTTAACTTTCCTATGTTGGCCAGTAAAAACTACAGTCAAGGCTCCTCCTTTTTCCAGATTCATCTTTTATCTAGGTAACAACGGCCTTTAAGTGTCTGTTCTTCTCCTTATGCCATTTGCTAGAGATGATATAACTTGTGGAAGGAAATAAAAAGATGCTTTACTTTCCTCTACAGATGTCTGAGGCAAGCAGTGACCCAGTCCTACACATGCTATATATTACAATGCCATTTATACTTGCCCTAAGTGCCTTTTTTTGTTGTTGTTACTACCATATGGTACTAATTATTTTTGTGGGTACAAAAAAAAAATAAAGACTTCTTGAAACCACATTTGATTTATTCCTGACCACTGTAAAATCAGTAATAGAATACACTGTCAAACCACTGGCATGGAATGTGAATAATGTCTAACCTACATTCTGACTTCCCTCTCACAGAAAAACACATGCACCTATATTACAAAACACGAGGTGAGGAGAAAGAGTTATGGTGGCATTAGGATTCACTGTATACAACCATTGCTAACTCAAGCAAGCATCACAAATTCAGTTATTCTAACAAAAGGTCTCAAGATATTGACAGTGATGGGCCAGAGGACAATAAAAGGTAGAAACATCCTAGAGGAAAAAAGCATGCCATTCCAAAAAAGTCAAAAAAGTGAAGTAGTATTTTGACATGGGCTACTGCAATGGCCAGTCAGTTACCAGCACTGCCTAGGTACGAGGTAGTAGCAGAAAAAAAGCCACCAAAAAAACCCATACTTAAAACAAGGTGTGAACTCTTCCAGCATTTATCAACTCTAAAGTTTTCAGAATCAGATTCTAAACTATTAAGGTTCTTCATCACAGTAGCAAATTATTCAAAAATCCACAATATTTTAAAGTTCTTTAGCTGAATATCCATATTACCCCAAAGTGCTTAGATTGCTTCAAATGGGCACATGGGAAATTTGTGATGCTCAATTTGTGGTTAGTTACTAATGCAGCAACATTTTGCATTAATGAAACTCCTGATGTGCATTAATTACTGTACTGGCTTGTAACACATTTTTGTGCCTATTAGTTTGCTAATACATAGAATAAAAATAATCACATAGGACTTGTGCGAGTAGGGAAATGTAAGCCATAGCTCATTTGAATTTAGAAAAAACAGACTATCTTAGGAAACCATGCATTTTCTCACCAGTTACTCTTGTGCATGAGAAGATGCCATTAACAAAAAGCATCAGCACATCTGAGTTACCAGAAATGAACTTACCTTGGAGTCCCCAGAAATCGCTGTGATCTCAGTTGTTCAGCCACATACAAAGACGCTGCTGTTGCCAGTAGTTCTCTTCTTTCAAGATCTGTCAACGTGTGTCCTAGTTTTCAGAAAGCAGTTTAAAAAAAAATTAGATACCACAGACAACACAATCACAAAAAATAACTACCAGTAACGACACTGCTCAGTCCTTACAAACGAAAGCTACATTTTTCCCCTCTAAATTAAGATGAGGCTTGGCATAGAAGACACTCTGAGTTTCAGAGTTTAAATTGTATGCTTTCATAAGGATCAGCCCAACTGCTAACACTGGTATATGTGTTCAAAACAATTTGACAACTGAAAGAAAAGAAACTGAACGATGCTGCAAGCATCTTGTTTTCATTACTGAAATGCCACTGATTGACATATTGTGCCTCATGCTGGTAAGGAATCCATCTGTACATCAGAACTCACTCAAACTATACAGCATTTTTTGTCACTACTTTATCTTGCAATGGTTAGAAATCTTTCATGCAAGAGGTAACACAACAGTATAGACCGAAAAAATAAATGGGGATAACGCTACTTATCAGCCCTGGGTCACTTAGTGTCATTTATGTAATCATGGAATCAAAATCATGTTTGACACTTCATAAGCAGAAAGTGGCCCAAAGTAGCCTGCAATCTGAAGGCAGGCAACCTAATAAATGTTTGGGAAAAAAGGTGCAATCAGTGTGATTGGAAGCAGGTTTTCTCCCAGTCTAGTCTTGTTTCAAAAAGTAAGGTTAACTAGGCTAAAAGAGCACAGGGACAGAACTTTGTCCTCCCCATCTTTAGGTTAGAAATCACACAAGACACATTTGGTATGAAAAGGTGGCAAATTGGTGGCCAAGAGTGACTTGAGTGTCCAGAGGAAGGTCACCAAGATGATTAGAGAGATGAAGCATCTCTCTTATAAGGAAAGGCTGAGAGAATTGGGATTGTTCAGCCTGGAAAAGAGAAGGCTTCAGGGTGACCCAATTGCAGCCTTCCAGCACCTGAAAGGTGCCTACTAGAAAGACAGAGAGAGACTATCCACAAGAACATGCAGCAAAACGACAAGAGGGAATGGCTTCCAACTGAAACAGAGTAGGTTTAGATTAGACATCAGGAAAAAATTCTTTACTGTGAGGGTGGTGAGGTACTGGAACAGGTTGCCCCAAGAAGAGGCTGCCCCATCCCTGGCATTGTTCAAGGCCAGGCTGGATGGAGCTCTGAGCAACCTGGTGTTCCTGCCCATAGCAGAAGGGTTGGAACCAAGTGATCTCTGAAGTCCCTTCAAACCCAAGCCACTCTGATTCTCTGAGAAAGAGCAAAAGGAAAAATAAAGTACTTGTTCACAAGGCGGCAGAGTCGAACCGCCATGAAAAGAGAGACAAATTTTATATCCTTGGGAGAGATTCTGCACAGGTGAAAACAAGAGGGGGTCAAAGTCAGAGGGAAGGATTACACAATAAAATTAACAAAAGATAAAGACTGGAAGACTTAGCTGAATTTAGTTACAGCACAGCTCTCAAAAAGTGTTTGTGTGTACATATCACAGCAAATGTCATCATCCATAGCAAATATGGGGATTTCACACGAAGGGATGAGAGAAGAGCTTCAGAAGGTGTATGTACCAGAGAAACTCTGCTTCCAGTCCTGCAGCCCAGAAACAGTTACACAGATCCCTTCTAAATCTCCACTCTACCATCAGCTCAGCGCTATGGCATGTAAAGTTAATTCACATTCCCCAGTATTGGTTACTAGCAAGTGCAGCAGCATAAAATAAGACTAATAGATTCTCAAGAAAATCCAGAATGGAGACTGCTGAAAAGGACTGGAATGGACTCTGCAGTAACAAATCCACAATTTCAAAACAGGATGTCTTCTGCACAGAACTCATCATTCCACAGGGCATACTAAACAGGGATAGATAAAGAAGCTATGTAGAGTCCACCTCAGCAATGCAATCATGCCACAGTGATGGGAATGCATTCATTACAGTCCAGCTAACAGTACAAAGGAGCTGCCATAGACCAAAAAATGTAAATTTAGAAGTAACAAAAGCCAGAAAATCTGCATCAATCTCTTTTTAATTTAGTCCACATTAACATATTCTAGCTAAATATTACTGCCAATTCCTTTGCTCAGTGTTTATTATTTTTTTATCTGCCTTGAAATGGAAACTGTCTTCACTGCAACAAATGCATGCAGAAATACAAATGCTGAAAGGTTGAGAAACTGGCTTGAGAAACAAACTTGATCTTTCATTTGCCAGTTACTAGAAAAACTGATTGCAAGGCAAAACTCAAAAAACATTGAACTTTTGTACTATTTGCATATATATAAACACACTTTCGTATATATATATAAGACATAAGATGCAATAACATCAGCTATCTGGATCTGAAACATGCCAATTTTCCAGTTGTTTACAAACAATGAAGAAGATCTGAGATCACTTTGTCAAAACAACAAATCTAAAATTGTTGATTTGTTTACATGTCTCAGCTAAAGACACATCAGGAATCTGTCCTAAAGCCTTTGCTTTTCAGTCCCGTGCCTAACACCCACAACGAGACCATGTGACAAAAACAGCATGTTCACACTCAACACACAACTCATACAAAGGAACAATGTAAAACCAGAAAGATTCCAGTTCAAAGGTTTTATTGCACGACCTGCATCTTTGATGAAATCAATAACTGCTTTTGCACTAGCTGTGCCACAAAAACTATTTTCTCCCTCCAACTCCAAACAGTGAACAAAGGTCAGCAAGTTGAAACAGGTTAGTAACTGATCAAGAGTTACATTCATTTCTTCACTATTACAAACACAAAAAAATATTTCTCCACTTGCTCCATTTGTCACCATTTACATTAGTTGTGGCACATATATGGCAAGCAGAAAACCAGTCATGACTCGCATCCAATATGGGATTTCTGGGAGATAATGTAAACAGGAACATACCAAAATTAGGTTTTGGTCTTTGGCAATAAAGATACAACCCTACCACAGAATGTCGTTAGCATAACTTTGGAGGCATATCTCAGAAGTTTGATTAAAGGCTGCTTCCTAAGGATGGCAATTTACCTTCATTACCCAAAGACAGACTGCTGCCAGTATCACCTTAGTGTTCCCAACTCCAGCCCCATTTTCCTTGTTGTCTGCTCTTGCTCTGCTGCCATGCTCAGCTGCATTCTAAACAATTTTAAAGTCAAACGTTCAATTATATTATTATATTTGGAACTACAGAGATGTTCCAAATAGTAGCAGCTTTGTTACCCTTCAAGTATTATTTTACTTCAGAAGCCACACCTCAGGATGTCTTGAGGCATAAGTTAATATTCACCACCAATGAAGATGTAACAACACAGCCTTTCACATTGACCATACAGGTCAAGTAACAAAGCTACCTCTGGAACAGTTCTCCAAGTGCTCCCTTGATAGGGAATGAAATGACTAAGTAGTAAACATTGCCCAGCTGCCAATATGGGAAGTTCCACCATTGCTCTTTCCTGCTCTTATCACTGCAGACTCCTGGGCCACAGAGATTTCATCTTCACAACAAAACGTGAAACAGATAGCTCCCAAATCTCTCTGCTTAACCTGGGATATACTTATGCATTATCACTACCATCACTGAGCTGAATTATATAAGGTGAATGCAAAATAGGAGCAATGGTTATAAAATTAAGTCACAACTAAGGGAGTGGAAGTACTGTTGCTCACATTATTTAAAACTAGACCGCATGCATCTACTGCTACTAAATAAAAGAATCCTGCTCAGAAGGAAGACAAGAAAAAAAAGCATTTCACTCTCATTTCCCTGATGTTATGATTGCTTAAATCAATATTATCCCAGTATCCCCCAAGCTGAGTCAAAAAGGTTCATGCAATTACTTTACATAACCAACTTCAAATTAAATTACATAAAAGGTCATTTTTCCCATAACAGTCTCATTTGCATTTTGTCCTAGAAATGTGTTTCCTACTATCAATTACAGGATAAAAACAAAACAAAACAAACAAGCCCTGGTTGTGCGTCCCAGTCTGTTACTTAATACTTGAAGTGTGACTGTGTTCTGATTGGGAAGAATAAAAATTAAAAGCAAAACGGATAAGATAGAAAGTGCAATGCATAATTCAAATCCATACCAATGCTGGCAATATTTAATAATTCCCAAGTTTTACTTTGGCTCAAGTTTTTCCCCAATGGGTTTTGAAGTTTACCATTACCGATGGCATGTATATCAGGTAGGCTGAGGCAGAAAACAAAGTCGAATATTATTAAGGGTTTAATTTCTTGTGAAGTCAAGAGAGCTTTGTTCCACCCAGATGGCCACAGTAAAAAAGAGACAATACTGTCTGCATAAGCAGTCTCAAATCATTCAGAATATTGAGGAAGTGTGTCTTAGAGAACTCACAATCACTTCTAAGATGGATGATACAGTATACAGATAGAAAACCTCTACTGTTTTGAACTAGAAGGGAATTAGTGACAGACCAAGAAATGTTTTCTGGTCTCACCTGCCAGAAAGAAGTATAGTAAACTCTTAGGTCAACTCTTTTACAATTCAGTAGCTTCATAAAATGAAGACAAAGATTAGATTCTAATGAAGAGAAAATAAATAGAATTAACAGCAACCATCCTCCCCCTTCTAACAGAAACACTGACAGCTGAAGCTGCATCCCCCTCTCCAACTAACAGCAAAATTTTCCAGATTAAAATTTTAAAGTCATATCTGCAGTCCCAGCTCACCTGCAAAGCACTTTCACTCATAACAGAATCATGGAATAACTGAGATTGAAGGCCTCTTGGGGAGGCCTCTAGTTTGTTCACTGTGTGTCCCCTTACTCCCATCTCAGCATCAAATGCAGAACAGGCTGCTCAGAGGTTTGTGTAGTCAGGTCTTGAAATCTCCAATTTATGACCACTGACTCTTGCTGTGCTGGTCATTGAAGAGCCTGGCTTCGTATTCCTGAGAACCTCCTCTTGAGGTCCTAGAAGGCTGTCATTATGTCCACCCTAAGCTTTCATGTTTCCAGGAAAAACAAGTTCTCCCAGGTTCTCCTTACAGGTTGCCTGTTCCAGCCCCTGCACCACCCTTGTGGCTCTTCACTAGACTTACTTTTTTGTTTATTGCCATCTTTCTCACAAGCATGAGGTTAAAACTGGACACAGTATTTCAGAGGTGGTTTAGTGAGTACTGAGTTAAGCTAAGTAATCATTTCCCCCAACCTATATAATTATGGCAAACAATGCATTTAAAAGCCTTCACCTCATACACAGTTTCTGGAGCCAACACACCATTTCAGGAGAGAGGTGCTTCCTCTTTCTTCCTTCTCTTGTTAGAAATACAAAGGATTACCTTAAAGGCTTGTTCATCTGAATTTCTGATCTTCCTCTCTCCCCAGGTGAGGTAAACATGATAGAAGACGGGAAGTAAATTACTCTTTTTCTTGGTTTTTATTAATTTGTTTTGCTATGACTTTTGTGATCATCTCTTGAAAAATGCCCCATTTTTCACTTGCAGATGATGTATCTCCCAGAGAGACTGACCACATAACTGAGATATCACTGAATAACCAGAAAGAGTGAAACATTAAAAAAAAACAACTCAATATTAAAAAACATACCCAAGAAAACAGTAACTGTGAAACAGACTGACCTGCAAAGAATAAGCTAAGAAACAGGGTACTAAGCTAAGGATCCTTGAGTTTAATTTGTTCTTTGTCAAAGGCTCCTCCTGGATCTTTGTTAACACAGAGGTACTTTCTGTCCTATAAAAAAATAGGGACAATAGACAGTATCATTCCTGTCTCACCAGGCAGGACAGGAAATACAGAGACTTCCCAGGTTGTTTGGAAGCTGTAAAAGGACAGTGTGTCTGACTCCTGCATGCTTGGCAAGTATTTTTATTCTGTAAGCAAAGTTTTTGGAGGCCACTCTAAGACAGCTGTATTTGTGTCACCTAATCTAATCAGTGTTGCTGCACCCACCCTCAGATCCGTACTCCTCCCAAAACATGCAAGTGTGCTCAGAGTAATAACCCTCTCCAGCTAACCCAGTGCCAGACAGCACTCCAGCCAGCCACCCATCATAGAGGCAACAAAGGGGCATAACAGAAGCTGCTTTCCCACACTAATCATACTTTGCACAAGGCTAGTTTCCACACAGCTATTATTTTAAAATAATTTGCAATAAAAAAACTGGGGTCAATGAATGTTTACTTAACAAAGAGAAGAAAAAGTTAAACTCTAATCATGAACATTACTAAACATTCCCATTCCAGATGTAATTTGAAGTGGGCATCAGAGGTTAATGGAAAAGCAGCCAAGATATTTCTAGTGATGATTTTTTTCTTATCTTCCTGTAAAAGTCTTCTAATAAAGGATTTATAACGGAACCTTTGAAAATGAAACTGGCAAACAAAGCATCACTTTTTTCACTCTTAAGAATAAATTTAGTATTTATATTTGAAGAAAAATGCACATAACAAATGGGCCAGTTCTTCATGCAGTCACCATAGAGAAGACAGCTCACATTCATTACTTGTCATCACTGTAGACCAACAGTGGCAGTTGTGCCGTTTACAAAAGAAACACACTGGATTGTGCTCAAGCATTAATAAAGCACACATCTCTATTGAAATTGTTCTATTTCTTAAATTTTGCAATGTAAAACACTTCTGGTATAGATTCCCTCTGTTAACAACAGCACATATTTCTAGGTATTTCCAAAGCTACATTAGCTACACATTGCTCTAATTTTTCAGATTACCCCAGATCTTTCTCTACAGCTATCATCTTTTATAAACAATATTAATATATATCAAGCTACTTAAATTTTCAAATCCTCCTAGCAAAGTTTACCCTGGGTACTTATAAAGTTAGCTGACATGACAAGAGAACTTACATGTAGGCTAATTTTTGCCTTTGCTTCTCTTGCTATGCTTCTTCCCATCATTTGTCCACCACCCCTGCTTGCCTTCAACAGTTCCCATTTGAGTCTGTGGATTTGTAGTAATACTTTTCAATGGGAACTTAGAAATACAATGCAATGATACATGCATTTTCTATCATTAAGAATGCTAATTTATGCTTGTGTTTGATAAATGGAAGAAGATGAACAAGACTCTTCATACAGCAGGAACAAAGTCTAGTCATTTCACATGTGCCATTCATAGTTTCTATTACGAACTGTGACAATATCTCGTGTCTTCTGGTGTCTAGAGCAAAAGCATACCTTGAGAATCTATTAATACAATACTACTGTTTGGTTTATGTTTTTATTGTTCCTAGTTGTGTGTCAGGTGAGACTGTCTCCTCGTAACACAGTATGGAACTATCTAACACCCTGCATCCTTGCCTTTTTCCTCATTTCCCAATCTGTCACTCACTTTGCACATCTGCTGAAGTTCACCAGATTCCTTTATCAGATAAGTCAACCCAAGAACTCACAGAAAAACTAGCCCAACAAAGCAGCAACAATAAAAAAAACAGATGCAGTTAGAGAACTGAATCCACTCAGGAAAAGGACTCTGCACTGAAGTGCCAGGGAAGAGAGAGAGACCAGCTACAGCACCACTATGCCTTCAGAGCAGATGATCAGAATACCCTCAGGTCCATGCTGGATGAAAGCCAGCTGAGATACCAAAGGTTAGTTAAGCACACCTTAGCAAAGATAACAAAGGAACTATTCAGCTTGAACCATCACAAGCTTACTGCCACTCAAGGTGGCTAATGCCTGTTGCTGTGGGCTCGGTCATGAGCCAATAACAGGTTAGATGCATTAATCCTATGGGCAGGACTGTTTTACACATAGAGTTGTCATTTACATCATGATATAAAGTAGTTCTGGTGCAAAGAATAATCATCCACAAACTCACACCCTGAGTCCTGAGGTAAGAAAAATCTGTTCTGCTTCTTAATGAGACTAGAATTTGGCAAGGTGCCAGTCATGTCCAGTGACGGCCAATCTGGCAGTGCTGTCTCCAAAGTGGGATGAGAATTCTGCCACATTGGATTAATGATGAATGGAGGAAAAAGACTCTCCATGGGATTCATAAAGGACCCATCAATGATGAACTATAAACAATGCCTTTTCCCTTGTGTTTTTTTTTATAAATAAGGAAGATGTTCTGCCTGATGAATGCCAGCTGAGGTGAGACACCTGTATGGAAGGACTGAGTCTCTGACCACACAGGTCAAGAAAGCATCTAGAGCATATTGGCTATGACAGAAGACAACATTTTAACATTTGATTGTTGTGAAACAAAGCGAGTCTACTTGTTTACTTATTTTTATACCAACCCTTGTTAAACATTTTTGAAACTGAGTAGTTTGGGATGTTGTAAAGAAATGTTTGCATTTGTGTTTTTGTTAACCTAGTGTACAAGTTAATAATATCAAGGTGATGCCCATTACTGTGTGTAATGAGTAATAAGATCAGGTTACTGAAATATTCTGATAAAATGCCTGATTCTCCAGACAATGCTACAGTGAAAACAAAGGATGCCAAAAGGCAATTCTGAAGATGCTGCACAAACTCACTGAAGAAGCAACAATGCTCAGTAAAAAGAAATCTTACCTTACTATAGGTAACAGTAGAAGCACTGTCTGTAATGAAGCACAATAGCATGGCAGAATTGATGCTTATTTTACGTATTTCTTATCACCTACAAACTATTTTTCTTGACTTTGGGTGTCTTTCATTAACTCACTAGGAGTATGTATTTTGCCGTCTTG
>JAWWLZ010000001.1:80219001-80261486 GCA_035041345.1 Poliocrania exsul | reverse complement strand
GTACCGATGTAATGAATGCAGATTTACCAGTTTTGTTTCACTCAAAGCCTAATTCCAACACCTAGGAAAGCCAAGGAAAACAAGCGCAACTAATAGACTTGTAGTTCAGTTCTAGAAGACATAGGCAAGATCAGAGCCATCTGCTTGAAATGACAGAGTAGCCATGACAGTAAATCTTATCTCAATCCCAATGAATCTGGTATGGAAGATATGCACCATGCTACACCCCAATTACAGGAATGAAACACAGTAAAAAGTTTTACCACTTACATATAATTTTACAACATTTTTATCATTTGTAACTCACAAAGACTCTTGTAGAACTTACAAAACAAATAAATATACAACTTTGTCCATATGTACCTTTTTCCAAACTTGCCTGGTCAATGCTTTTGCCGAATGCCCCAGTTCCCCTTTAGCAACACTCTAAGACTCTATTAGGCATATAACCCACCCCAAAAAAATCATTCTTTAATTAAAAAATTATTTATCATAGAGCCTTTATAGCCACCTTTGACTCTTAATTTCTTTGAAAATTATACTACTTTATTTTTTCTGAATTTCTTCATCTTTTTTTATTCTACTTCTCAGCCTCTCCTCTTTTTTATTTTTGTTTTCCATATTTTCACCAATTTTTTTTACCAACAAAGAAAACAACTTCCAACCAACATAGTCTAAAGCCACACAGCTCAAAGGACAGTGCCAGTGTCAGTCTAGCACTTGCACACAAAACAGTAAGTCCTATGCCCCTTCCTCACATGTGAGGGATTAGCCTTCTCCGAGAGGACAGGAACAAACCATACTTCATTCCCAGCTTAGGCCGGAAAAAAATGTGGAGTAGATGTCAGCACAAGGTATGTACTCAGGATAGTTAACAATGGAAAATAATTGCTAGAGGAAGATTTTGGAGATAGGGAAAATGTTAAAAAATGGATTAAAGAAACACTTGTGAGGCCACAGGTATAGTTGGTATACCTAAGCTCAGGCAATGGGACTAGATGACTATTTTATATCGAGTAACTTCTGCGTAACAAAGTTAGTAATTTAGTGCTAAACTGTACTTTGCCAGAAGTACTTGCAGTTCAGCCATTAAAAGTCATTTCATTGTAGTATTAAATACAAGGAAGTCTTTATAGGGGGTAGAAGAGGAAATGTGGTGCAAAAAATAAGAATTCCTGAGAAAAAAATCCCTAGATCATTAAATCATCTCCTTACTGCAAACAATTTTCAAAAAGAAGATACTTTCTCTTTTGAGAGCAGTACACAGGAAAGGAAAGTTTAGGATGACACAGTATCTCCACTCTCTTCTCAACTTCAGAAAGGGATCAAATGGAAAATCTAGAGACATGAGAGTTCCATCACAACATGACTACACAGAATAACACTGGCCCATAAAGATGACTATTTCTTAAGAGAAGCTGCAATAGACATGTAATCCAGGAACACTGCATGGGTGGCTGCAGGTGTTGATTTGTTCTAGGTATGGACAAATGAGGAAGCTGCTGTGGGAAGAGTTTATCCAGCCTCAGCTGTGCACAATCTCACCCCTCAGGAAATACCAAGTAATTCACATTCTTTCCTCTCAGTGTCAGAGGAACAGGTAATTCCAAATCACATTGTGTTTGCCAGGTCACAAACTTTGGCTTTAGCTGCACACTATGAAATATAAAATGGAAAGCACATCACAAAACAATTTAGCTTGTAAAAATTTGTCTGAGCATCCATATCTCTTCAAAGCAAAAAATTCTGAATTTCAACATTAGATATGCTTGCTTACAAGTTATTACGACAGGATGACTCAAAGTTATTTGCACTTATTTTTCTAAAAGCTCTAGTTTAAAATAACATTGAATAAGAAATTGTTTTAAATTCAGGTATTCCAACTGTAAATTGAGTCGATTGGATTTTTCTCTTACTGATAACTCACCAAAGCAAAGAAAGACACTAGCAGCACAGCAAATGCAAAGTGATGTGGCTATCGAAGGAAATTATTTTGCAGTTCTACTTTTTTTTTCTTTTGTGTTTTTCCTGTTTAGAAGCATGAACAACATTCTTGTTATTTTATATGAAGACCAGTTCAAACAATTTCAGAGCTTTTTTCCCCTACAAGTCTGCTGCGGGTGTGAATTTTCAAGCTCTATGTGTGGCCATCACTGAAACCACTTTCAACACACCAAGTCAGCCTCATTGAATCAAGAAGTCAAGCTTTAAAGACTAGTTCATGAGCCATTAAAAAGCACATTACACCACCAGTTCAATGATGACAGGATAAAAATTGGTCCATTTGATAAAAAGAAGATCAGCCTCCTTTTGTTGCCTGCAATGTAAATAATCATTCACGGACTCCAATTGCATAAACACTGAATGGAACCCACACTGCATCTCAGCTAAACAAAAAAATTAAAAATGTTATGCTAAATAACTTGGAAACAAAGTATGTCTGTCTTTGGCTGCTACAAATTACCCCCAAAATTTCCATTTTGAGTAGTAAGTTGAAATATCACAGAGACTTCATCTATTAAGCACAGCTTCAGGACTGTAATTTGAAAACAAAGAGGAGCCCTTCAATGCTGCCCAACTTTGAATCCAGGAGTTAAACATGCTACAATGTGTAACCAGATCATTTCACATCTTCCTTTCTTAAACTGCTATAAGATCCCTGGTGAGATGATGGATGATGACAGATGACAGAGTTTGGTGTCTCAACTGACTGCCCCAAAAGACCCAAAATAAAAAAAAAATATTATGAGTATTTTTATTTCTAACTCATATGCATTAAAAAAATTAAATCAGAGACTTCTGTAATGTTTTAAGCTCCCAAATTCCTTTACTAAGCTCAATAGAGCAGACAGGCCTAGGTGCTTGGGAAGCAATATGACACGTATTTTACACACGCAAATTAATAATTTAATACACAAGTTTCCCTTTAAAGTATCATGAAAGGCTATCTTTATCAGACCCTGTGATCATTATGTGAGCAATGACTGTATGGTTGATCTGCTTCCCAAGACTGGGTTGATACCTTTAGTGATGTTCCAAATCATATGGGGTTATTTTTAAAAAGAAGTCCCAGTGTAAACCTTCAGAAGTCTCGAAGTTTTAGATTTGCAATTTAGCGTGACCTCTGCCAGAGTTCATAAGGTCTCCATCTGTGTGTAAGTAACTGCTCGGCTACAGAAATATGGACCCCTAGAGCAGCTTGCTCCTGACTACCTGCTGCTTCCAAAACAATGGCCAGACATTAGCCTCACACTCTCACAGGATCAAACAGAGGCTAACAGGCAGTGCTTATTTCATGCAAAGTTAGACACTAAACTGAAGTGTATTGTATTTATGTGGTAGAGGTTTTTCAGGCAATTTTTCTTTTTCTTGACCAGGTCTACAGTCTGGCAGAAAGAAAATCATATTTGTTAGCCTGACAAGCCATGACATTTTCAACAAACAAACAAAATCCTAAACTACATTGATTTATTTCCCCTCAGAAAACAAAATTTCACTTCAGCACCATCTTTTTGACATTGTTAAGACTGATGCAGAGCTGCAGCTACAGTTATATTCTTTTTTTCTTCTAAGTCAAAATATAATAAAAACTAATAATCACTGCTCCTTGCACCTCTATGGTCTCATTTAACTTGGCTGTATTCTTCATATATTACATCAGTAGAAACTCAGTTTAAGATATACCTCTTGGCTTTCAATTTTTACACACTGTTTTCAGAATATATTTGTAAAAGAGAGTAGATTAGCATTTAACTTCTGCAGAGCTAATGAAATTTTTTAAAACTGTATATTTGTATGCTTTATTTAGAACACGTATTCTGAGCTTCCATTAATTTTCCAGTTAAACTGTAGTTATTGCCTAATGAATACAGGAGCACACTAAATAATCACACTGTTCACCAGAGCTTATTAGCAACCTCTGTTTGAAAAAGCCCTCATTAAAAAAAAATTAGAATCAGAAGAAATTACTCCTCATAGTGCCTGTCGCTATCTTACCTCCTTCCTTTCCTCATTCTCTGCCTTAAAAATTCTGCTAAGTATACCAAATTTTTCATTACCTTACAAAATGTAGTCTAACTCCTAACCTGTCCTCACAAGAAAACATAAACATGACAATAAAATCCATTTTATAGAAAATAGTACTTTTATAGTAGGATATCAAACCACACTTTTACTCACTAAAAATCAGAAGTTAGAATGCCAAGGCACAAAACCATAGGCAACGTTTTCACTATAAATATTTACTGACACTAAACATATTCAGTGTTGATTAGCCTTTTTACAGTATTAAGCTTCTGTCATCTTGATGCCTGCAAACACAAATCTGCATTTATCCATGTAAACTTAATTGGAGTCCAACATGCCTCTGTGTAGATAAGCAGTTGAATAGACAACTTGCTGATAATTTCAAATTGTGCTAAGTGGAACAGAAGTAACTTTATCTGCGTACTTACTGATTGCAAGACCAACATGTGGAGTACAGTACTAGAGGTTTTTCTTTTTTTAAAAAAAAGTAAAGCTAAATTATCACCCAACAATTTAAATGCTCAGTAAGAATAAATGTGAGGGAGCTTAGGAGGCATCCTGTTTCTATAACAAAATACAAAAAAATATTAACTGAGCTCTGCACTGAGCATTATGAAACACTGATTACATTACTGTCCACTTAAAACAAGAACCTTATCCGATTTGCACAGACTATGAAAACACCACTTGCAATACATGAACTTCTGAAGTCCATTATTAATACCCAGTTAAGCCTCCATGTTTGCAATTGCAAAAGTTTTCAAAATATTCCTCAAAACCCTCAAAATTCAACTGTTATTTGCCTTTCAAAGCTTGTATTTTGCTGCAATTCACTTCAGAGCAGGGTATCTGCATATAAAGTCACATCCCAAAAGCGAGGAAAAAAGGGGGTTTTAGCTTTGTAATTTTAATACACAAATACCCACATAAAATTCTCATATCGATTCATTACATCACTGACCCTCAGAGCTGAACATGTATTTCAATTAAAACAATAATTCTTTCAGATATTAAAGTCTGGAGCTCAGAGAACTAATAGATCAGAATAAAGTGGGGAAGAAAAGAGAGTAAAAGCATATAATAAAATATACAGTAATGTCCAACTGAAAAAAAAAAACAAGTTCAAAAACTAGATTTTGCACCACATGTAGTTCTGAACTTATTAATAAGAGTAAGCAGACCATTTTTTAGAGGGTTGGCTAACACACATGAATGTTTGAATCAGTAGAATAATTGGAAGCAGAAGTTAAGCAGTCTTTGTCAAGAACAAATGAAAGAAAATGAATGGCCATTCTGCCATCATCCTCTCAGCCATTCCATCACTCTAAAGACAGAGAAAAGAACACTAGAACAACTTTACATCAAAGTGCTATATCTAAAAATGACAGCACTTGTCTTTCAATGCCTCTTCAACCTGGCACACTGCAATTCTCTTTTTTCACTGCTACAACTCTTTTTTTCTTCATAAAGGAGAGGAGAAAAATCCCATACAAACAAAACCAAACAAATAAAAACTTGCCCGACAAAAAAGGTACCTTGCTTCCCATTCTGCATCAATAAGATTGCCTTGCTCTTTCACCTGATCAATCTGTACCTTCAATTGTCCTTCCCTCTTTCTTTTCCATAGGACAATAGTTCAATGGACTTCCTAAACTACACACTATAACATCCCACTGACTAATTGCCATTCCTACTCCCTCCCTGGTGTCTGGCTTAAGAAAAGGAGAGGAGAAACAGGAGCAGCATCTTCCCTCATGTCAGCATCTGAACTCCAAGCTGATGCTACTAAGCATCCTGAAATGGTCCTTTCTAGTGATTTTGACCCAAGTTTGTTTCTTTCGCTTCTCCAGTTTTGGTTTCCACACTGATTCACTTGGAAACTTGCTGGTCCCTGTTGCAATGGGTGAGAACATCAACACTCTTGCAGAACTACCAGTCTCCCAGTTGTATGACCTGTTACAGCACTTTTCAAAAGCACAACCAGAAAAAACAAAGCTCATTTAATCCTTTTTTTAGAACAAACACTTTATGCAGTTTTTGCAGAAAAACAGGCTAACACACAAAGATTGTTTTTCACAACACCAGTGAGCACACTTGCATGGGATCAGAACACAGGAGTCTAAAATTTACAAGTATACTGTCATTGAAAAGAACCTTTTAAGTTAAAACAAAATCCTTCAGTAATTTATGATGTTTGGATCCAAATTAAAGTTTACTGGGAAAAGTTTTGTACCTGAAATGTTTTGAAATATATGATAAAAAAACTAAAATTAAAGTTGAGGCCATTTTCTTGTGCTCTGGGATGACCCTGCTTGAGCAGCAAGGTTGTTGTACCACATGACCCACTGTGGTCCCTTCCAACCTGACCCATTCTGCAATCCTTGGAAAGCCAAGGCCTTCTCAAAACACTAAGTATAGCACACTTTTCCCTCCCAATCAGTGTGTCTAGTTGCCAAAACTCAAAACAACAGTTTCTTGCTGCCACTGTTCTGGCCAGTTTCCACTCACATCAGAGAGCTAACTTCTATATTCCCCTTCTCCTCAGACATCCACCACAGTTATTTACCACTTTTCTGTTTTCTATTCTATGTTTGCTCTTTTACCCCATGCTGGAAGATTCTCCACTTCCAGATGGTGGCTCCCTTATTTCCAGCTCATTTCTACTCCTCCTTGCTCTACCTGCTGCTCATTCTTTCCTCAGATGTTCCTCTTTCCACTCTTCTTTCTCTCAAATGGTCTACTGCATTCCTCTCTCCACATAGCAAACAGGAACTCAACAGAGAACTGTTGACTTTACACAAAGACAAGCTGTGTATCTTCTGAAGACAAATCTGGGTTGGGCCCTTAACATGAAACATCCCTGAACTACAATGGAAGACCTAGAGACAAAAATGTTACCTGCTTAGAACCTTTCTAATTCCGAAGTCTCAATGGAGATTTTGAGTTCAGATCAGTTCTCAATGAAGGACTCAGTTCCTGTCAGAATTTAGACAGTAGAGAACCTCAAGAGATCGTTTAATCCAATCCACAACTCAAAGAAGTGCTATCCTAGGCCTTCATCTACTCCCATTAGTAACAATGGAGATATATCACAAGGGAAAAGGATGGAGATTACATTCCCATGACCACATTGAATCTGTCTTGACTCAGTCTTGAGTTACTCACACTTTCAGAATCTACCAGTGAGCAGAAAACATTATAAATATAAACAAGCATTAAGGCAACAAGCATTTTTCAGAGTAGAGTATTGCTGCAACTATCCCAATTTGATTTATTCAATATTTATAAAGAAGATACTGCTATTACAGGCACTATATGATGCAGCCTTGGTTGCTTAAGCTATTACTTACTCAAATTTTGCTTAAGTCTGCTTTCTTTGCAAATACTACACTTTTTTTTTTAATTTAATGAATTTAATTTCCTTCATGATATTGTCAGATAGATTTAACTGGGAAGGACATCTAAACCACGAATTCCAGGCCAGGTACTATCCAGTCCTAGAAAACAGGTCAATAAAGACTGTGGAGTGAGGACTTGTTCCCTGTAAGTGGAATGGAGCTAAAAAGGAATTGGGTGACTTGTGGATATCCTAAAGCCACAGCAGCAGAAACTGAATGTTTGCTCACACAGCAGAGTAAGTCCTTGCACTTCACACTGCCAGCATGTCTCAACCCAGTCTGGATGAGTCACCCTCCTGGAGGGTCACTGTGCTACTTCAGTCCTGGGTTCTCTGATGGGACTGCCATGAAAGGCGTTATACAGTGGCATTTGCTCCAAGAAAACATTTGTCTTCTAGGAACTGAATAAAAACCACTGATTTCATGCAGGTCAGCAAGCAACCATCAAAACAGTAGTGACTAAAAGTCCTTACCAACTTTTGCCTGCTTTGAACTGGTGACACAGAAGTGATGGGGAAGACTCCATCCTCCATTAGCAGTCCCTAAGCTACCCATTAGATGGTCCTTGACCTGTTACCCAGTCACCCTATCCCATTCCCACCCTATGTGAGTGAACAAGCATCTTTGTTTACAAAAATTGCGACCCTTGGGAATTTAAATCTAAAATTTTCACAGTGTATATTACCAGTACAACTGACACTGACTTCAGCTGGTATTGCTTAACAAAAATGCTTTCTAACTCAGAAGAAACTCATAACTTACGGGGAAAAAAAAGACTGTCTCTAAAACACAATGAAAACATAAATGCTGCTTCAGAGGAAATCAGGAGGGTAAGGGGGCTGTGCTCAAAAATGGGCATCTGGAGCACACTGTTCCGGAAGACAACAGTAATCTGCACTTATGAACAAGCTCATTATTCAAACATAAAACAAAGTAACTTCAAAACTAGGTAAAAAAACTACTCTGTGTCTTTTACTACTAACAAAAACTCTATTATGGAAAAACTTCATATAAGGCACTTTACACGAGATCAAGGTTGTTTAATACTGTGTTACATTCACTTAACATTTTAAAGAAAAACATGCAGAATTGTTTCAGAAAAAAATGTGAAGTTCTGCACATGTCAGTGCAGTTTAGAACATTACAGATTGAACAGTTTCTGCTAACCACCCTACTAAGAATCATTCACATCAGGCGAGGGAGGAGATACTTTATTATCCATAAATTTTCCATTTCAAATAAACACTGAGAAGAAACTACCAGTTGCGTAAAGCCACACAAAAATCCTGTTGGTTTTCAAATGGAAACCTCCAGCCACTGCAACTAAAACTGTGTTCTGGAAACGCATCTACTTTTGAAGCCTGTGGTACATTTAATGTTTTGCTTTGTGGCACTTTAAAAAAGAAAACTTCCCCCCGCCGTGTAGTTCATTCATTATCTCTGCCAATGTTTTTAATAGATGAAGGCTTTTTTCAGATAGAAATATTACAGAAATATCATATATGAACATTTAAATGCATCTACACATACCAATAAAAAGACTGTAAAAATCTTAAGAATACAAATTAGTACTTTTCAGGTGTGAGGTGTTATGTCCTTTACAGGCATTTATATAGATGTGAAACTGTTATTAGGTACATAAACATCTGTGTAAAACATGCAAGCACAAATGATCAGTTCCATTCCACATTATAGCACACAATAAAAGATGATGCTCCTCACACAATTGCAGTATTCTCATTTAATATAATACCTCTAAGCATCTTGCCATTAATAAAACTGAGCATGAACCCAGAATCTGTCTCCATTAAAAACAACACCAACAAAAAACAGCATCAACAAATCCCACCTCACATCAGTCAACTGTAGTGGTATAAATTTCTCTGTCATGTAAATTTACTCAGCTGTTATACAGCAGGGGATTACATCAGCACATTGTACTGCAACAGTCTAACGGCTCAAGTTGCACCAATATAAATCCACTTAGAGTTCATTTACAATGGCTAATCCTACCATGTATCTAGCTATGCTGTGGCAGAAGGACGTTCATTTTCCCCCAGATAGATAAATCTTCCATATATGACCCGGATCTGTAGCATTCAGCAGCCAGTATTTAAGCCAAACCAAGTTTTACAGAAGCTTTACAGACATTTTTACCTCTCTTACCCTGAGTTGTCCTTCCTATTTTCCACAAGATACAAAGGAAGATCTAAAGATTTCTCCCACACAAACCATGACTTTCCTCACTAAAACTTAGAGAGTGAAAGTGGTCAGGGCAGTTCACCCCTGCTGCCTGGAAAGGCTGGAAGAACAGCTACATCACCTATACAGTCTGTCGGCAAGAGCTGAAGCACATGCTGATCAACAGACTACATCTGTATTAGCCCAAACCTAAGCAATTATCTTGAAAATAAAATAAATATATGCATACACAATCAAATATTGCATTGTGATAACTACAATCAATGTATTAAACTCATACAAAAAATGGCAACCACTTCAAATTTATGATGGTGCAGTGGCCTTTCTTCTCCCCCTCTACAACACAAAATTATATGCTACCATTCTCTGAAATCTATGAGTTTAAGGGAATTATTTAAATATTTATCTCAATGTTCAAGGAAAAAAACTGACGAAAAAATAAAGTCTCTTTAGATTTGATGTATCTTCTCAGCTTAATTAACACAAGCATTTCCTGTTTTAATTTGCACTTAAGAAGCAGGAACTTTACTCGATTTGCTAATTACCACATTTTTCAAGCTGTTTTCTTGAAATAGATGACAGCCTATCACACTAGGAATCCAAATTTCTCCTGTTACCTCGAATTACGTAATTGTCCAAAGCCTCTTCCATTCTTTTCAATGCTTCAGCTCTATTAGAGCCATAGGTAATCAGCTAAAGAAAGAAAAAAAGGATTTTACATTACCTAGAAATTAAATGTCTCTAGAATTTGAATAGAATTTAAAAATGAAAACAGTTTGTAGAACTTCTGCAGTCACAAAATCACTGCTTGCACATTACTGTCTCTGTGCTTCAGAGGCTCCCTGAAACATCAAGAAAAAAACTAAGATCTCTTAACTCATTCACTGAAAGAAAGCCAATCACTTTTCCTTCATAAAACTTAAAGCATCTAAACAAGCTCTCAGAAAATCAGAGCAGAGGTTCAGTACCCAGGTTGACTCTCCTGACTCCCAATGCCCAACCAACTTCAAAGATGTAATTTTTTTGACAACTGAACTCTGACTATAATGTCATATTTTAATTTTACCAGTATGTTACTGATGAGTAAGAACTAATACTAAGAGACACTACCAGGAATTTCTTTCAATGCTTCTTTTTTGGAAGCCAGAATTATCGACATTTTCGTTCTGACTAGACTATGTTAACAAAGATAGATTGGCAGCATCTAAATCAGACAGTAACGGCTGGTGTTTAAATCAAAATCTTTTCAATAATTAGAAACTGCAAGACAAATAATTACAGTGTCAAAAGGTAAAGAGAATTTTATTTAAAAGTGACACTAAATTGCCTCCACTCCACATTTCCTCCACTTCTTTTATATTTCCTTGAGGCATGTTATGCATAGGCACCTTAAAAAAACTGATTTACCAATCCTTTAACACACTCTCACTTAAAAGATCCATGTATAAAATAAGCGCTTCATACCTTTAGAATACTGAAAAATAATAATCAACTCACTTTTGAGATCATGGGATCATAATAAATGCTAATATCACTTCCTTGTTGTATGCCACTGTCAACACGTACCTTCAAAAAAAAAAGTAAAAATAATTACATATTGGTGGAAAAAAAAATTCAGCATAAGGATCAAATCTACTCATCAGCCTTAAAACATAACACCCACAAAGCTCATCACATGCATTTTCTGTCTGGAAGAACTAAAATAATTATTTGTTTTCAGAGAACCAGAGAGGGGGAAGGGAAGCTTTTTCCTCCACCAGGAAAAACAATTGCAAGCTATTCTGTCCTTTAAGAGAAACTTGACTGCAATCTTCAGTCGATAGTCAAAATTATCTTTTGTTCTCTAGATCACACAGTAAACGCACTAAATTTGATCTAACAATTTAGGCTGTGTTACACACCAGCTTCAGCTGTGAACACATCCAATTCTTATTTAATCCCTGTAATAAAATACAGTTGTCATTATTTTTCTGACTGACACTTGGCATGAAGGATGACCCTTATAATCACACCCTTTCTGAATCTTTGTGTAATCACATTCCTCATGTTCCACTACAGCTCTTCCAAGAGCTTCAGTAGGAACAGAAGTAGAGAGCATTCAGCAGGAACTTCGGAGTTCTGCTTTATCAGCTCCATAGGAATACTGAACCTGTGGTTTTCATGTCTGTAACACTTTCCTTCTCTGCCTCACCCTCTCAACTGTAAAACATTTTTTTTCTGTTGCTGCTGTTCCCCCGAGGCTTTAATGTTTACACAGCTTTTTCCATGGCTTTGCTTTGTAAGGACACAGCCCCAATTAAAGCACTGATTCCACAATATTCATGGAAAAAAAATAACACAAGTTCAAAAATTTCTTTTGAAGAGGCTGATTGCTGTTAACCAGCCAACAAGTTAGTTAGTACATTGCTGATTCTTGTTTTCATCTCTCAGTTTGATTTCATCACTGTAACAATGAGGTTAGCCATATAAAACTTTTCAAATGAGCAATTTCTGGGGAATAAATATTTATTAAATTGCTGCTTTTGAGCACTGGAATCTGAAATATTTTTTAAAAAATAATCAAAATAACTCAAGAGTGATAAACGCATTCTGGGGACTGTCAGGATGGAGGGCTTAATCAAAGCTGTTGAAGCAGCAGGGCTCTGATACACCGCATAGTAAAGGGGGTGGGAAAGAGGGTCCTGGAATCTCACTTAAATCTTCACCTGTGGGAAGAAACCTTTGTAATAAACAGCAGCTCATCTGTCTGCAGCAAGGCAGGAAAAGGTCAACACAACGGCTGTTAGGCCTTTAATATTTTAATTTAGGCAATTATCAAGGGACCACATGTAGAACCTCTTGTCTACAGAATCCACATGAGGGCATGATGATGACTTTATTATCCAAGTGACATAAAAAGATACCCTAGCAGGTGTACTCACTTTCTTCAGCAAGAAACACTGTCTGACTAGTTTTGAGGATGCTATCTTCACTTTAGGAAGAATTGTGCTTATTTGTATATTTGTATTTATATATTTATGTTTACATATTTATATAGAATTTCTTCTATATTTAAGTTTATTTGTTTAGCATATTTACTCACACATAAAGGCAGTATTGCTTCTGTACCACTTCAATCACACCTTATCTGAATGTGCTTTACCTAATGCTTAACTGGACTCCCCATTAACTACATCAGGTATATTTAACATTAGCTGCTGATGAGAAGGTAGCTCAGTCATGTCAATATTACAAAACAAAAAAAAATGCAATGTATGTCTCAGATTCTTTTCTTGCAACTGCTAAACCATCCTTCCTCACAGAATGGCTGCCTATGTATAAAGTTAATACATATATTCTCACATTTAAATCAGAAAGAATTCATTTACCTACTCAGATCCAAATGAATCCCTTGCCCATGACTTTTTGTAATCTCAATAAATACATATATGAGAAGGTGTGACATACAAACTCCACACATACTTGACTTATACTATGAATTTTGTCTCCAAAGTAGCACCTATAAAGTGATCACACACAAGTATTCAGGGGTGCATATTACATATGCATACATGTGCATGTAAGTATTGACACATATATCATCTTTAGACAAATAAAAAAATATATAAAACGGGTGTAATTCAGACCCACAATAAGCAGGTTAGACTGATCTTAAAGTTAACACAAGACTTCTGATGTTGCCAACTATATACTCCAGTCAGCTCTGTTTCTGTTCATATACAACACATATACATAATCACTACATAATTCACACTTTTGCCTAAGTACAATATCCTAAAAAATGAAAAGGCTACACTGAGATTTTAACATTCTCTGTAAACTACTGCACTATTTCCTTCAAAAAAAAATCTGGAGTCCGCTGTAGAAGTCCAATTTTCGTAAAATAAACTCAAAATTACAGAAGAAAGCAAGAGCAGAAAAGAAATACATTTATACCATCTTCAGTTCTCCCTGTGGTGCTTACATTTTCAGAGCCTGGTAACAGTAGGTGATTTTCTAAACTATATGGTGTGACAGAACTTAATGAATATTGGATGAAAAAGAAACCCTAATTCAACAGATTCTCCCTATAATGTGCTGAACTTCATAAACAATAAAAATATTTATTAGACTTCCAGCATTTACTTCTGCTTAACATACTTCCCTCTCTTATACTCAGTATTCAAAATATCAAGTAAAGGCTAGGGTTCAAGATCCTGCTCTGCCCTACAGCTAATTCACATTACAGCCCCAATATTTTGCTGCTGTATTATCCTTATTGCAAGTAGGGCAATAGTAAAATGAAAGACAAAAAATGCTTAAGAGGTTAAGAAAAAAAGCACAGTCTGTGTCCTGAATGAACTATTACTAGCTCAAATTCCACTCAGGAACACATACAGATTCTAGTATTGCTCAATTCTTTGGTGAGTCTAAGAACTTTCTCCTTCTGGTCAGAGTCATTAAAACACCAGACTGCTGATCATAGTGGGAGACAGCAATACTGGAACTCTCCAGATGAGGGACATGTGTCGGAGCACCAAACATGAAAGCTCCCTCTCATAGTACATGGGTTTGTCTGCGGTCACCTGACTTGAGCTTCATTATCAAAGATGAAAAATGTTTGGTATTTATGAGTAGCACATTCTGAGGAAATGACAGACTACATACAAGAATAGCCAGCATATTACTCTCTGTGGCTAAGCAAAAGCCCTCACACAGCCATGCACACCAATTCCACCAGGATGAGCAGCTGACACACAGGCACAGGTGGACAGTCAGCACTAACCTGAGACACAGAAGAAACGAATTGCAAATACATTTGGTAATACACTACTCATAAGTTGAACTCGATGTGATACACTACAAGTCTCTACTAATTTTTCTTTAGCCAAATTGTCAACAATTCTAAAATCTAAAATGCAGAAAGTAAACAATGTGGCCCAATGAGCCTGTAACACTGAACTTTTTTAGACATATTAATTTTGTTCTTAGCAGCATGACATTCTCAGGAGAGAGATTAGCTTCACAGAGGCAGAAATATATTTATTAAGACACCAAATCACAAGTATCTACATAAAAATAGTTGTTCTATTTTTAATATGACATTGGAAGAGGAAGAGAACAGCCTAGACACTCCATGAGCTCCTCAAACCATTGCTCTGAAGCCTCCAGTGTAATTAAAATCTCTTTCTTTGGTACCACGATGGACCACGTGAAGCAATCAGGCATCTTCCACCCTTCATTTTCAATTCACCTCTCCCCTAAGCACAACTCCCAGCCCACCCCGTCTACCTGACAAGTGACAGCCCAATCTGATTAAATGCTTGCAAGGGAGGGGACTCATGGGCCTCCATGACAGGCCAAAAGTGATCACCATGGAGATACATAATTACAGCTGTCAACGCATCTACTGTCCTGCTGGCATCAATTTGATTGCTCCCAGCAATAATGATAGACAAAGCTTAGTGTGCACTCTCCTACACCCAATCACTTTATCTATTCCGTGGTCCATTTAGCTGACATGCAACATTCACACAAGCAAATAACAGCAGTAAGCAGAACATTTAAGGCATTTTAATTGTTTTTTCTTTGTATGGATGGCTTACAAGCGCAAATGTTATTACATAAAACTCCTGCTGCAGCATTAATTGAAGAAAGATTTGGTGGGACAAAGACTGTAGGGGGTATAGTTTGTCCATTATCACTTGTACTTTCAACAGGTCTCACGTTTAGAAAATTGCAAATTGCAAAAACTTGCAAGGGCAAAATGTTTGACATCCTATTAGTTATTACAACATGGCAAAAACTTCTAACAACCACTGGAGTATTCATTATAAATTCTTATTAAATACACTCTTTATTTCATTAGAAAGAAGTTTAGATACATCCAATGATACCTTTTTCCCTCATCTCCTAAGAGCATATAATGCCTTTTAGATCTTTACAATTTTTTTCTGCTTCCAGGCTTTGAACACAGCATGAAGCCTTAAAGACCAGAAAGGGTCAGGTCCCTTTGGAAAGTACATGGGCAAAAACAATTTAGAAAGCAAAATAAATCATATATCCAATAACATCTCCACATTTAAGATTCCTCCTGTAATCTTTCACTATTTTCTGTACAAGCAGACTGAATAATTGTGTTCACAGATGGTACAGTCTCATCATTCCACTGACACAGTGTCATGTATATGTGTGCTCACAGCTCAGACTACCTTGATTTCACAGAAAGGCAGGCTCCTTGCTCTGTGCACATGGCAGAAAACACTGCTCGTTAAACAGCCATTCCATACAGTTACACTGTATCCTGAAACACGTAATAACCACCACAAGAAGCTCATCTTTAAACTCTACAAAGCTTAACAAAAAGCACTGGCAGTTTCTCACTGGAGTCACCAGCTCCTTATCTCTAAAGAGCTGACTCAGCATTTCACTGTCCTTTCCAATGACCACAGTATTTTTACTAAAGCTGAGTTTGAAAAACTTACACTGAAAGTTATAGAACAAATTCTTCCAACATATAAACGTTTCCTGTTATTGCCAATTTGAACATTTTTGACTCAGTTTGGAACTGTACATTTTTAAGCAGTTTTCCAGGTTGCACAAATCAATATTGCCATGTCCTATCCCCTCTGGTAAAAAGTTGGAAAAAGGGCCTGATTTACAAAGCTGCTCAGTATTTATAGTCTCTGTCTATAAGACAAACTCCACAGCCATGAAAACCAGAACTAAGTTACTTACACTTGGCACATGCAATGGTTCCTGATACTGAGACAGTTTACCAATGGATGGCAGGCCAAAAGATTTGTAGGGGTCCTGAAAAAAAAATCAACAGGAGAAAGAATTAAGCTTTTACAGATGTGGAACAGAATGTTAAAAAGCTTGAAGGCTAACAGAAAATGCTACTGGAATGACTTAGTTTTCTTCCCTGGAATTACTTGTGTTGAAGAACATTTCTTCATCCATCTGCCCCTGCAACCCCAAACAGAGAAATGGAAGCATATAAATTCTCTTGCATCAGTCAACAAGCAGAAAAGAAGTGCTCTGCACACAGTTATAGTACATCACCAAAACAGAAAAAGAAAAGATGACATTTTCATTAGCTACATTGTGCCTTGGAAGAAGGATGGGAAAGTATTCAGAGGGGTAGGGCTGAGAAGAGAGTACATGAAAAAAATTCTGAGAAAAAAGGGCCATGAGAAATTTAATTATCTTAAGAAATCAAACTGAACTTTATGCCTTTGGAAATCTCCTACATAATGCAACTCCAATATAAACTTAATAGGACAACAAATAAATATATGGCCTACAGAACAGCCAAATTCATAGCAAAGTAGTTGGATTCATTATATCTAATTGTGAGGGGATCCAAGTTGAACTAAAAAAAAGATCCAAGCATCAGTTACTCCAGAGTAAAGCCTACTAATACTCAGAACAGCTTCCACGCCAATCACCAGGCAAATCTTTATTCTTTATCAAAAGAGTCTGTATAACTTGCAATGAGCAGAGCAAGTTCAAGATTATGTGCATGTCATGAAGGGGGGGTGGGGAGTAAAGTAAGATGCTCTAGGTCAGAAAAGACACAACAGTTAAGCAAGGGAAAAAATATCTCAAGATGCTGAATTATTTTTGAAAAGCAGAGTTACTTAAAACATCCCTGAAACAAAATTTAAAAACCTGGGCATTATTTTCCAGGCCTTATCCCTGAAGTTTTCAAGATCAGGCAGGATGGGGCTTCGAGCAACCTGGTCTAGTAGAAGGCATCCCTGCCCACAACAAGAGAGATGATCTTTAAAGTCTTTTCTAACCCAAACCACCCTGTGATTCTATGAATGCTTTTTTTATTTAATGAATCTTGATTTTTCATGTATCAAAAATGACAGCAAAAAGACATTACCTTGAAATGTCCTAAAAATGCTTCAAAATGGGTTTTAAGTTTTTGTAAGCTTTTTTAAAGTGAGAGTGAGTCATACCACAATTATAGAGTTACTGCCTTGGAATGCACTTCAAAAATTTGTCCTATAACCTGTAGTTTCAGAAGATGTACAATTTGTTTTTCCATCAGCTTTCAAAAAGTTTTAGTAAAACAACACAAATTTTGTAAGACATTGAATTTCAACTGTCTTTTTAATTCAGTAAGTTTCAGATTTCAATCAAAATATTTCATAAACCTGGAAACAGTAGTTAAGCATAGTAAACTCCAGCAATGCATCACTAAATGTGAAGAAAGCATACAGGTTTATTTCAAATGACATTTGCTTACCTACCTCTTTTACCATCTTCAATTTTGATTATCAGAAAAAAGCTACACTGAAATACACATCATATTTTTAAATAAAAAATAAGAACTACAATTCCACAAAACCTCATTAACCATTCATGCTACATGCTCTAAATCATGACTTTCATATGATATTCCTTGACTTCACCTTGGCATCTACTCACACCTGGGTATTATTACGCCACAATTCCACCACCTCCCCTCCTCCCCATTACCACTCATTTACCTCAGCATAAACTCGACATTCGACCGCCCAACCGTTGATGGGAATATCAGCCTGTTTGTGCCTGAGAGGGTAACCCTTAGCAACGCGGATCATTTCTTGGACCAAGTCCAGGCCAGTAATGCATTCTGTGACGGGATGTTCAACCTGCAAGGTCAAGAACTGTCAGTCAGTAGGTAACAAAAAACAACAACAACAAAAAAGCCTCTCTGTAAACAAACACAGATAAACAAGAAATTTTACCAGCCAAAGAACACAAAGAATGTGTTTCTGTTTTGGTCTTTTCCCCAAAAAAACATCTGCTTAAATTCCAACAACCACCATCTTCACAGGGGGAAAAAAAATTAGCAGACTACAATAACTAGGAGTAGCATACAAAAGGAAAACTAGAGAGGTCACCTAGAAGAATTTGGTGGTTTGCAAGAGTTTGCAGGTTTCGAGTTGGGTGGTTTCTTTTCATTTACTTTACAAATTCAAATGTACCTGGTGATGACAAGATAATTTTTCTTTGTTTGGAAGCTGTTCTCATTCAATTTTGTTTTGAAGAGACTAACACTGTAGCATAAATGTATTTTAACTGATAATCTCAAAGCAGCTAAGAATCAACCCATTCTGCTACACTTAACATGGCACACAGAGGAGCCACTTACAATTTTCCATAGAACTAGCCTACCCTAAATCTCACCCATTCGCCTGCTTTCACTAACCTGTCCTGACAAGCAACCAGATTAGCGTAATCTTGCATCAGCGCAATGTAGCAGAAATGAGCAGATGGATCCTTCAATTTTTTTCCTCCCCTCCAGACTTATCTGTTTAGTGCTTAGCATGCACAATAGCTGGGCTGGCCGAGCTGAGTCGCTCCGCACTCGCAGCAAATTGCTGCTAACGGCTCTGGATGATGCTGCCATGGGAATACCCGTCGCTCACACTCACGCGGGATGTGCGCGCAACTGTGCACACATGTGCGCGCACATGCACACACAATTCCTCCTTCAAATGGGAATATCAATGAATACTTCAACTTGAAAAAAAACTCTAATTAGGCATCAACAGAAAAAAGCACTCTGTGATAGGAGGTGCATCCTATAGATGAAGTAAAAGGTAGGCATGCTCAATGCATGGTCTTCGCACAGACAACTGTAAGACCTTCCATTCAGAAATTAGGACTGAAGTGCCATTTTTATTATAAAATCTTTGTGCTCCAAGAGCCACCTCAAGAAAAGTCACTTCCCAAATCTTTCTCTATCATGAGATGTCATACTATGTACCTTTTCTGACACAGAAAAAGGTAACTGACCAGGACACTTGTCGTTTTTCCTTCAAGCATATTAGTATTAAGGAAAACATTTAGTCATTGTAACAATATTGTGGCTTATCAGAACAAGTAGGTGCTTTGGTCTTTAAGAAAAAAAGCTTTGTAAAATAAACAGATGGCATCCATAATTAGCCCTATGTGTGCTGTGAGTTTGCTTAGAGTTTCAACAACATTTTAAGACGTTTTGACATAATTTTAATGACAAATCATCACTGAAACAAGCACCTATTCTTTGAAGGACAAAAGTGACATTGAAATGGGAATCTGATTATACAGTTTAAGGATATACCTTTGGGATTCAATCTTGATTCTACCTAACACATGATACTCTCCAGCACGTCAAGCTTAATAACAGTATTTTGAGAATCTATGAAACATCTCAGTGTCTATCCTGCAGTGTTAAATTGAAGCAATTCAACTTCTATTAAAACTTGAAGTTTCTATTAAAACTCTCTAAGTTTTAATAGAAAGTTACTTATCACACATTCATATTTGGACAACTCACCTTTCATATTACAGAATTTAAGTTTTAAAAAATTACTTTTGAGTTGAGAACAGGTGTGGAATTTTAACATTCCAGATAATTAAAATACTTTTTATTTTTCCAAAGACATTTGCATTATTTAGTTATACTGTCATTTTTCTTGGATAGCAATAGACATTCCAGATTCAATAGCTTCATTGTTGTTTTCAGCTTTATTGTTGATGATCAAAATAAGAAGGAATGTTTCTGGAAAGAAAAATATTTTTGTTGTTTGGTTCTTACGACTCACAAACATTTATTTAATCCATTCTTCAATACAGATCTTTGACTTGGTCAATATTTTCTTCTCTTTCTTCAAAATACTCCCTTTGTGTTTCCACACAAAACAGCATTCAGAAAATATGTATAGGAAAATCTTTTGAGGGTTGTTTTTCTTTTTTTTAGGGGTGTGGAGAAGTTTTTTTGCTTTCTTTTAGAATTGCTTCTACTAGCGCTGTTTTGGCATAATGTAGACAGTTCCAATCATATCACTCATTTTGGGCTACCACATACATTTTAAATGCAATTTAGTAATCATTAAGACCATCAGATGACCAAAATGGGGTAGAGAAAATAACTTTAACCTTGAAATCCTAGTTGACTTATTTGTAACTTTAACCTTTCAGTGAGGTGCACAACTCCAACTGCAATTCTTTCACCATTTGCAGTTTTCTTTCGGCAAGGGGAGGACAGGAGTTGGTCAATATTTTTACCATTCTTCAAAATAGGCTTCAGCACACAGCACAAAAGGACACTAACAAAGCAGTAATGCTGTATCTTGGTTCAACAAACATCCTGCAATGAGGTTTTGGAGTTGCAAGAATCCACTCACAGAGGTACATGCAGGATCTCAAATGAAGACACTAATCTTTTACAAAGCAAGAAAGGACAGGTGTAAGTAAAGAGAATAAATTAAACCCCTCTTCTACTTCCCCTCCCCAAAAAAGTACACAGGCATCAGCATTCCCTGCCCAAGAAAGCTCTACAACTGTCTCAGCTATTTGACTAATGTATCTGTTTTAAAATCATTCTTAAAAGCTAGGCTTCAACCACATTCCTCTTTTACTTTTCAGCCTTCTCTTTCAGGTGTCCTTCTTATTTTGCCTACCTGTTGTGTCATCTTCTATTCATTCTATGTTATGCCTCTTCTCCATCAACAGCCTTTACTTGCCACTTGGACTCCAAGCCAAGTACTGAATTTTGAAGAGATAAATGCAAGTATGCTCACAAACAGAGCTGAATCACACCCAGTTGATAAACTCCTTTAGCTTTAGGCTAAACTCAGTTTTGCAGTCAGCTGATCCAAGGTATTTCCAGTGAAGTCCCAGGCAAAAAGGTAAAAGCCTATGGTTACATCAAAGTAGGTAAATTCACGCATTGTCGCTATCCTCAACACAAAGGCCAAAACCAGACATGTTTGCAGCAAGCAATCGACAGACCATAGCTCTGTCAAGGAAGTTATACTTCATTTTCAACTTAACAAGCAGAAAAATTGATCAGCAATAACTTTTAATTTTTAGCTGCCAAAAGTAACACCTTTACTATCAGTTTCTTTATACCAAATCTGATCGTAAAAAAATGCATAACAAGTCATCATTTCAATGCACTTAAGCACGATACATACCTCCTTTAAAAAGGTCTTACTCCTCACTTTCTGTGATACACACACACACCCGCCACTTTCTCTGTAAAATGTCACTTATATCCCTGTTTTCAAGTCCACAAAGCTATACCTGCTATGGCCAGCAATAGCTATACAGGGTAAAGGGCAAGCACTGCCCCTCCATATGGGATCTGCTCTTCAGACATCTCACAACAAACAGATTTCCTGTGAGCACTGCAAATTGTTTCACTTCACTAACCTCTTTCCACTTATATAGCAAGAGATACCAGTGGCAAAGCCTGCCAGAAAACAACTAAGTCCCAGTTGATACATGGTGAAGCAGGTACAGAAGAGAAGGGAAACACTACTAACAACAGGCCCAGTTAGCATCCACCACCAGAACAGTATGGAAAGGCTGCTAATTCTTCTGTTCTGTGACTGCCAGCATTGCTAAACTTGTACCATAGTGGGGTTCATTCACAGCTACAAAAACAGGGATTCAGTTTTTACAGACAGTTGGAGCTAAAAGTTAAATTAGCAATGACTGCTCCTCATATTCAGGGAAATAATTTTGGGACACATTTTTGTCAAGACTATCAAAGTACTCAGATCCAATAGCAAACACTTCTGGACACTCACAGACTGCTCTTTCCCCCGTGTGTATAAGGCATCAAGTTACTCACACGCCAGTTGGAGCATTCAAGCACACCACATCAGCCAAGAAAATCTAAATTTCAGTAGACTTAAAACTATAGTCTATGTCACCCCTACTACTGTAAGTCCCTAGATGGTGTCATATACCCCTTTACATTCAGATAAATAATCTCAAAACTAACTTTCAACATACACCTCAGTTTCCAGGAAACGTGATTCACCTGGAGTCCCACAGGCTTTGCTGCTGCTGCCAAACCCAGTATCAATTGACCCAAACTCACCAACTTACAGATGCTTCTCAACCCCCTGTATATTTCAGTAAGCCTGTTTTCTATTTCGGAGAACTGAACAGCAACAGAGGTGCACACATGTTCTGCTCTTCAGGCATGCCAGCTTCCTGACTACTACGAGCAGGAGCACTCTGGGGTCACATCTTTCTGCAAAGCAGTTCACATGTACATGGGGTTCATCAGCACAGCAAAAAATAGCTTTTCATAAAGGCTGCCGAAGAACAGACAACGGTTGCATCAATGTACAGAATGAAAGGAAAGTACACAGGAATATGTAACAGGCAAACTCCGATGCTGTCCTCTTCTACAAACACAGTATATAACAACACTTGCTGTTTGTTTTCTGATTTATTATTATGTGGTCAAACAACTGGAAACAACCAGAACTACAACAATTTCAACCAGCTGAGATGCTTGGGTAAACTTCTTCTAGTTTCTCTCAAGTGAGATGTAGAAATAAAACCTAACTCACAGACATTTGGTACCATATAATCTTTTAATCATAGCATTAACTTTGAAAAATTGCTTCACCTACTTCCTCATAGAAGTTATCGAAGTTCTATCTTCCAGTAATCCTTGACACTTTTTTCAATTTTTCTTTGCATGGATTTGTTTCTACATTGTAGGGGACACATGCCACATATGTAGCCTATGAATTCTGAATCTGCCTTTTCTGTGTTTTAATTAGGTCAACAAGTAAATTAGCTCACTATTTCAACGTAACTTTCTCAATTAACATCGTGCACTTCAAAAAAATTTTCTTGCAATTCAATAATTCTGCACAATTTCCTTTCCACTGTATACTCCATGTAAGAAAATAAAGAAACTTGCATCCACAAAACTAAAATTTCTTTCTCAAAGATGCAATTCCTCCTTTTACTGTATTTAGCAGCAGCATTAAAAAGCCTTCTCATAGCACTTCAGTCAAGGTGGTTCCGGTCACACTTCAGCCATTCTTGGGTTTGCTTTACATCAAATCCACCAAAGCAAAGAAACTAATGTAGCCTTTGAAGAATGAGCTTTTGTTTCTTTACTTATTAAAAATGGAAGGGAGACTCCTCTTTCCCTACATTTTTTGATAGTATTTTATGACAGCTACATGGCAATGTTGTCTCTAAGATATCACTCCATGTCCTGGCAGCACTGTTAATGGCATCTTTCAGATTCAATGACTTACACAAACAATGTTGTTCTCTTCTGTCAACAACAATTAGCAATGCTTTTCTGTAGTCCTTTTGGGAAGCCTGAAAAGCAGACAACCAGTAGCTACATAATGGAAGTTGCATTAGGAGGCAAGAATGTGGCAAAAATCTGGTTAACTGTTGTCCGCTGACCCTCTTGTGTGAAAGTGTTGTTTGGCAGCAAAATCACCTTTTCTTTCGGATCTAAAAATGGCCATGAACAGCTGGTATAGACTGTGTGCAGAATGGATTCTGGTGGGCTTAGGGGATTGGTAATGGGATAAGAGACCTTTCACCTTTAGGTCAGTAGTTCAAATTCAGCCCAGGTTAGCAGCAATTGAAAGTCTTTACCATCTGACACTGTTCGTTAGCCTATTTAAAATGACTCAAGCTAACTGTCACAGTAAAACCAGATAACAGTATTAAGAAATATGGAGAGTCTCAGTAAACAGTAGAAGCAGTTGCTTGAGACCTTACTTCAAAATCTCGCCATTCAGACTTTGTAGAAATCTACTCCCTTCTAACTCCTGACAGCCCCTTTCGCTGCTCCCATACTCCTGCCCACCCATCACAACCCATCCTCCAGACAGCGACACACACCAAGACAGCTTGTCATCCCATGGGTCTGCTATGGATTCCAAAGTCACCACCTCTCTGTGGTTATAGCTGGCAGTCCAGACTCAGCCCATTCCTTTGCTGTTTGTATTTTGCTGCCAGTGTTTATGTAGCATAGCTGCAGTTATTTTCCAGCACTTCTCTCCTTCACTGAGCAAAGGTGTAGCAGGGGACTCTTGACATGCAACAGAATACAGATACCATCATTAAGATGCTGTAGAGCCAGTTTATAGGCAGTGGAGCTCCAAACAATCAGCAACAGGATTTCTATGTACTTTTAGCCCCTTGCCAACCATGTTTTTTATACTTCATGAGTGGACAAACAGGAAGCAGAAAGAGACATGTTGCATGTATAAATCCTTCCTCTGTCTTTGAGACTAAGCACAACCAGTTATGTACAAAGACAAAGCTCTAGAATATATAATTTTCCAGGGGTTGGTAAAATCTGATGAAAAGCCTGAAAGTGGTAAACAAAAATCTTAACACTAGGCAATACTTCATGGGTGTATGGGAGATTATTTACCTTTACTTTATGCTTAGAATCAAGTTACTTTAAAAGAACTTAAACATTTACATAAAATAAACATTCTCAGGATAACTAACTGTAAACTAAAAACATAGATAAGCCATTTGCTTTTAATAAGTCTCTTACAAACATGTCAGAGTATTCCACAAAATTTTTGTTCCCTAAAAAGCTATGACAAAAATTGTCACATGAAGAGAAAACACTCTGCTACTCAAATTACCATATTTCTCAACTCCAGTCTAAGCAAATGATCTTTTCAATTACATTAACAAAATTCGGACATGTTTTGAGGAGGAAGAGAGTACTCACTTGTTCTCTAAATTGCACAACTCATGGGAGAGGCAGAAAGTTGGGAACAGACCTGAGATGCAAACATACAAACTGAATTCAGGGCAAGTACTTTTGTCACACCTCTCATTGCACATTTTTCAGTTATTCCTTAGCCAATGAGGGATGCTTTTCATTTCAAGATACTATAAACATTTGGAATATGGGATAATTTCCCTTTGCTGTCGCTGATTCACATGTAGGAAGCTTAGCCACACCACACACACAGGTATTAACAGATATCCTTTAAAGTACAGACCACAGACTCCCTTCCTATAAAGTCCAAGAGTAACATTTGCAACCTTCCAGTGAAAAGCAGAAGAAATTTTTCTGGTGAAAGCCAGCACTTCTGGTGGTAACTTGATGAAGAGATTTTGACACAACTTTGGAAGCTCGAAAGGCTATCCATCTAAGGGGTCAGAATTCTTTTATTTATTGCAAAGCTCTTGTTTAGTTGTTTTGGACTATGACTGCCCTTAATTGATTAGGTTGATGACAACCAGGTATCACAAAACTGACCACAGTGTGAGCAGCTATAAAAAAACCCCGTATATTCAATAACTGCTCTGCCTCAATTTTAACAGCAAACAGTGGTTTTCCGCCTGAAAGCTACTCCAAAATTGCCCTAAATGACAGCATACAGAAGTTCTCTGGTAGCTGCTAGGGCAGACATCCCTACGTTCTCTTGCAGAAAGAAAGAATCACTAGTTTTGTTATGCAATTATCCAATCTCATGGCTCATACTTATCTGCTAGCATCCAAAAGATGACAGAAAAGCAGATGCAACAAAACCATTGCCAACAGCAATGACTAAGTGATGCTAGCTGAATCATTCAGAGGGAGTAAAACATCTGTAACAAATTTGTGCAGCATACAAGAGACACAGTGGAGCTGATTCACCTAATTTTTTCCCTTTCCAATCTCATATAGTATTGCAACAACACCTAAAACAAAAATTAAATAAAATATAAACTTCCTGCAAGGTGCTATTTATTTTTTTTGCACAACTATGTAACAGAAAAGGTATTTTCCCAAGAAGTTCCCCAAAAAGACAGCCAAGTAACAATACAACATTTGGTTACTGAAAAATAATTTATCAGACACCCTGAAAGGCATCTGACAGATACACCAAAGTGAGGGAGGGGAGAAACCAGCAGGCAGTGCAAAGTACTGGCCACAGATTACCTAGCAAGTATATTCTGAAGTCTGTATCTCAAGTAAGAATTCTACAGTGATCTGATCAGAGATTGCTGAAACACCAAAACAGACACAGAAAATTGTATCACATTCTGATGATGCTGACAGGTAGCTGTGTCTAGTGCACACTGACATAGACCTTAAGAGCACCATTTATGGATAAGACACCCATCATTTTGGAAAGTTCTTTCAGCTGCGGATGTTCAGCAACAACAAGGCAAGTGAGTCTGTTAGGCTCACTATTTCAAAAGGAGTCTTTAAAGTCCTTAAAGATGGAATTGTAAAAGCTTTCTTAGTACAGATGTGGAGACCTCTACAATTAAGCAAGTTAGAGGTTTGGACTATGAACACTTACAACTGGGCATTGCAGGGGGAAGACACCACAAAATAGCAGAGGTAACATCTTAAAAACAAACTACAAAAAGGAGTCCAAGGATATTCCATCACTCATTCCATTAGAAACTAATGGACAATAATGTACTACAGCAAGTTTGAAGTTCTGGTGGGTTATGCAGAAAACAGTAAATTAATTTGCTTCTGTGTAAACAAGAACATGGAGCTATTAAAAAACATTGGCTCAAAAACTACAAGACTGGGAAAAGTGTAAAGAATAAGACCAAAGAAATAGAATTCTTCATAAAATTTTAATGAATTATACATTGCCTGTAAATGCCACCCTCTCTAACTGAATCTAAGGTAGAGCTGATAGCACCTAGCACAGAAGATTGCCACACCTGCAAATTCCCTCCAACTTCTTGAACCAAAGCATAAATTTACCTAAATCATAAACTTGCCCAGTTATTGCATAAAGTCATGCAAAGATTACAGAATTATGAGGATCTCTCTACGATCTATCAACTGCCCCTATGAACAAGCAGCAGGCAGGACACAGCCCTAATGAAATGTGGCTAAAACAGAATGAGAACTTAATCAAACTGTTGCTTGATTTCAAATGTCAGTCTTTTGGATATTATTTAAAGTGAGAAAAGAAGGATAAAGATAACGGAATGTGCTCATTTTCACTTCAGACCACGAACGCATCGTAACAGTCAAGTAAGAGGTAGAGGGGGTGTTCCAGAAAACACTGTCCATTTGCTTGCAGTGCACATTACAACAGCTACAACTGACTACAGGAGTTGTTACAAAAATCCTGCAGCATGACAGCAAGCTTTTTACACAACTGCAATCCAGTCAGAATTTCAATCGTATGCAGATTGCTAGTGTTTTTATTGCTGATATACACATACAGTTTCAATCACCCTCCTAGAGAAACTCAGCAAGTGATCATCAAAGTATAAAGATAAGAAAGAAACTTCAGGGACCAGTGAAGAGAAGTCTCAGAGCACAGTGGCTAACCACTTACTGTGAACTCACAGTAGCACTTAACAATGACCTCTTGAAAGGTCTTTAGGTCAAGTGTAACAAAGAGCAAAAGCTCTGAACACTAACTTGAGTGCTGTGCAAGGGCTCACTGCTGCAAAGTCTTGTATAGGCGGCCTTATTTGAGTGACTACATCTTTTAAGTTCAGTGGGAAGTACATCAAGATACTTATGTTTAAGTCTTTGCAGGAGCAGAACCCTAAGTATGGGAGGAGGTTATGGTCTGTTTATTTAAATAACACTTTTCTGAATCTGAAGAGTTGTTTTTCTTACCTGAAGTCTAGTATTCATTTCCAAGAAGTAGAAATTCTTACTGGAGTCCACAAGGAATTCTACTGTTCCAGCAGAGGAATACTTTACTGCTTTGGCAAGAGCTACTGCTTGTTCTCCCATTGCTCTTCGAGTTTCAGGGTCTAAAAAAGTGCTACAATAGAGAAACAATGCCTTTCTTTAGTTAAAAAAACTAATAATAATATTCAATCACTTCATCTTCTGCTTAAAAGCTATGGTTAGAAGAGGACAGCACCACTATTTAAGATATGAAAACATGTCAAGACTGTCAAATGTATGTCTTTACATTTGTATTACCCCTAAGCAGATATACTGTATGCTTTACAATTATTGCTAATGTACAGGAAACTCAGAATAAATAACCATATTCTCTACAATATAAAATACAAGAACACAACTCTCTGAGAACAATGAGATCTATAATAATGCAAATTAAATTACAAAAAACCCATAAAAATCCATGCTATTTCATAATGCACATCTATTTGCAAAAAAACTGCAAGTAAAAACTCCATCCAATGGAAATATGAATGCCAAAATACGAGACAGGATGCCTATGGGGAATTTTTCTGAGTCTGAAATAAAACAGAGTGACCATTTAATTGATAGTCTATGCAATAAAGTTTTGGAAATCAATGAAGCATTTATTGAGGCTTCTTATGCAAGTAAAATTGCAATGAAGAATATTTGAGCATTCATAAGATTCAACTTGAACACTAGGAACACTATCATGACTTGAACCTTCATATCCTCTATTTACTCTTGAAGCTTTACTTGTAAACTGAAGATTAGTTATCCATGTTAATTGCAATTCATTCTTTTCCACCAATTCCGGATACAGCACAGCTCCCACTCTAGGAGCCAATATGAACACTGCCCAAATGCCAAGCATTCTCATTCTAGGAGAGCACCGTGCCAGGTCCAGTGGTCCAGTGAATCCAGACTTTGTAAAGTACACTGTAAATTCAGATTTAGATTAACCTATGCAAAGTGGTAATTAGAGCTAGATCTATTTCTGTGACATTCCACCAAAGTCATGAAACCAGCTGCCCCTCAACCTGACATGTTGATCTTCAATGAAAGACAATATATAAATATACTTACTACTATACTATACTTACTACTATACTTCTGTTGTGATTTATACTAGGCATATAACTCAGCTATCATTTTAAAAGTACTCTTGCAAGGGAAAAGCAAGTTACCTCCACCTTACCTCTAAGTTATTGTTTAAAACTAAAATACCAAATATTTCTTGAGATTACTTCAACAGGGGGCCCTAATTCTGCAAAAAAGCAATCAGGAGCCTCCACCTATCTGAAGGGGTCCCAAAGCCAGTGAAGTTCCATCTGGGGCCCGGGACTGCACTCAGACAGAAGCCAGTGCTGGGTCAGGACTTATCTTTCAGTACTTACAGTGGTGTTTTTCAGTGGGAACTGAAGTCACAGAAGAGCTAGAGACTTCTGCCACAACAAATCATACTTGACAGGACGTAAGAAGTGAGCAAATATCTAGGCAAACTAGGAGACAGTGGAATCCTTTTATTTACAGGATAAGTGCTATTTCACACCTCAGTCCCTCAAGTGCCCCCACACAGACACCTTTTGATGGACTATAAGGCAGGCACTTCCAGAATTTAGGAAAACACTTCTTTCTTGGCAAACAATGGGACCAATAGGAAAAGGAAGTCAAGACTCATTCCAAGAAAGTATCAGATTCCACATCAAATGAAAGGGAAGATCAGAAGATGCCAAAACCATGTCATACCTATAAAAAATAGACAATGGTAAAAGAGTTTTATAGTACTTCTTATTTTGATTCAGTAAGTATAATACATTACACAAAATTAACAATTTATAATTCAATGTGGGCTTTCTGGAGGGCTTTGATCGTGAAAGGTCAATGAGTGGCTTATGAAGAACAGAACCTTCTCAATATCGGCTTCATGCTCTATTTCTAGAATAACCATTATTACAACTCATACAGATGAAAGACAGTTAATTCCCTTTATTACACTGGTGTCTTCCCTATACTTGTAAAATGTAGGTCTGAGATCTCACTGTTCACCTCCTGCCGTAGCCAAAGAATGGAACACAGGTGTCACACTGATAAACTTGATCTCTGGCACACAGTTAAGCTTTATGCTCTAGAAATGACTGGATCATCCCTACCATAGGCAAGGTTAATTAATCACAGTTTTCATATTCCCCTCTCCTGCTTTACACCTTTCATATACATTGTTTCTCTCTTTTTTAACAATGTGCCTTTTACAACCAAAATAACTCTTTTCCAATCTAATTAGGGACCACTTGAAAACAGCATTTTAAACCTGACTTCAAATCTTTTGCTCATATATATACCTTTTTTCTTTTCACAGCTCCTATGGCAGCACTAAAGGTACAAAATAAAAAAGATTCACAAGATAAAAGCATCAAAAAGAAAAATAAGGTAAGTCGTTACACTTCACTCAAAAGACCTTCATTAAGCTATTGTAAAATTGATCAAAGGCAATACAATTGGTTCATGACATTGTTTCTACAGCCAGAGAGATGAACCACATGGGCATAAATACACTAAAAAGCATTTGAGAACACCGTTTTGCCCCCACATCTAAACAGTGCACACCTATGACTCGTGTACACAGTCACAAACACAACAGGCTCACGTTTCTCTTAAGTCAAAGTCCTTCAAGGATTTCTAGACAGTGATAGGAAATGTAGAGTCTAATACACACAAATGCAGCACAACTCCAAGGAAAACTTGTAGATAGAGTCTAATTCAACAATGCACCCTTCTGCTAAGTTTATGCCTATATACGTTCATTCAAATTGTCAGTGGCTCCAAGTAGCACTTCAGCAGTTAATCTGGAATATGATCCTGAAGTACTTGATATCTCATGGAGATCTTTCAGAGTGAGTTTAGTGCTTGGAGAAAGGGAAAGTCACTGCCTATGCATCTTCCAAGGACAGAAAAATTCCTGAGAGAAGTCAACAATGGTGCATGAAAAGAAGACCACAGTGTCGGATATTTCTGTCACAGGCAGAACTAGAAACAAATATTTTAGTCCTTTGAACATCTTTCAATTACAACAGATACCACAAAATTAACATCTAGGATAGATAAGGCTATCTCAACTCTGAATGGGGTAAAAAAAAAAAAAGAGGCAGTATAATAGATTAATATTTCCTGCCCGAGATGAAACTTGGAAATGTTGAGAAATGGTTGAAAGACTATGCTAAAATCATCTTATTCTGAAAACCTTGGATGTGAAGGTTTAACCTAAAGGACATGGAATCAATGCAGAAAAGTAGAGACAACAAAGGAAAGTATGCAGACAGCAAGCAATTTCTAAGGGCTTGCTCACTGTGGATGCTATTAGGGATCTTGCATGATAGTACTGAATGCAATGGCAGGGCACTGCCCCATCATTCCTTGTCCAAGGAAAGCCTGAAAATGTAAAGAGAAAGTTTAACACCCAGCAACCTGAAGCTCAGCATTTTGACATACGATGGTTATAGATCATATTTCAAATCCTGTGTTCAGTTTCGGGACCCTCACTTCAAGAAGGGCACTGAGGTGTTGGAGCATGTTCAGAGAAGAGCAATAAAATTGGAAGAGTCTGGAGCACAAGTCTCATGAGAAGCAGCTGAGGAAGCTGAGCTTATTGAGTCTAGACAAAATCAGGCTCAGGGGAGACCTTATTACTGTCTACAACTACCTGAAAGCAGGTTGCAGTAAGATGGGGGTCAGCTGCTTCTCCCAGGGAACAAGTGACAGGACAAGAGGAGATGGGCTCAGGTTTACCAAGGGAGGTTTAAACAGGCTACTAGGAAAATTTTCTTCACAGACAGGGTTGTCAAGCCCAGGGAAGTGGTGGAGCCCCCATCCCTGAAGGTGTTTAAAAGACATGTAGATGTCATGTTTAGGGACTTGGTTTAGTGGTGGACTTGGCAGTGTTACATTTACAGTTAGAGTCAACAACCTTAAGGGTCTTCTCTGACCTAAAAGGTCCTATGATTCTAAGTGGTATTCCATGAAGGATCCACTATTTACTGTCTTCTACTACTACTACAGCAAAGGATAGCAGTGGATAATCACAGTGAGTTGAAGAGCCTTTGCATGACACCTCTCCATAACATTCCAAAACCTTAATTTTGGGCATCCCATAGTACAGATAGCCAAGTACCTCTGAATAGATGAATTTTGCTTCACCCAAGTGGTGAGGCAAATTTAAAGGGCTTTAAGAAGCTTCTAACAGGTTCAGAAGTGGTTAGACACATTCTCTCACCAAAGTGAAGTTTTAGAGCACTCCTTTGAGCTACTCCTCCAGTTATTGAATAGTATGTTGGTTAATACTCTTGTGCATTTACTTTTGATTGATCCTAAGGGATCAGTGGATTTTCTGATAAGCTTATAGACCTTGTTTCTCTACATGGGAAACAATCTCTTATTAATCAGTCCAGCAAACAGGAAAATACAGCCACACCCTTGCCTTTTTTCTTTCCCAAGTAGACTGTCTCATGGCAACTGTCTTTGAAAACAAACAGAGAAGAGTTTGGGTGGCAGAGGAACAAAAACTGAACTAAAGTACAACTGACTATTAAATATTACTCCTCTCCTAATTGTCAGCTTCTGTGATGAAATGATAAGACAACAGCACATCCAAAAATGTGTGAAACTAGAAGCAAGTAAAATTATGGTACATCACTGGAAGCTTCCTGCACCACTAACTTTGCCTAGCACAAACTAAGAAACTAGTGATGATTGGATCTGTCTTGCTCAATGTGCTTCCCAGAACACAGTAGGACAACTGACCATGTTAAAAGGCTATAAAAAAAGTTTGTTGGTCTCCCAGATGAATCTGTGGGATTGAGCACTGTGAACACCAGGGTTCCCTTGAATGCTGTAACCCCATCAGTGTGCAAACTAAAGGGGTTTCTCTCCTCATAAAGTGAGTGGGTTTTGTTTGTTTTTAACAAAAGACTGAACTTCCCTAGGAGATTCAAGCACAAAAAGATCCCATAAGGATAAGCTTAACAGCAGCAGACTTAACTTTTAAGAAAATCATATATTACTCTCAAAGGCAAAAAGCTCTCAGTCTCTTAAATTAGATTTAGGAAAATACCATTGAAAGAATACAGTAAATCAAAAAAGGTTTGAGGTCAATGTCAAAAGCCCTAAATGGAACAAAAGATAAAAAAATATTTTCACACACAGCATTCCCTATCTCCTGGGCTTCATGGAAAAAAAGAAAGCTTCAACCTATCTCAGAGATCTTAATGGCAGCTACTATTTAAAATAGGAAAAAAAAAAAGGACAGTATATTTCCTCCATCCAGCTGTACAAGAAGAGGTGTGTCCAGGAACCATTAATCAATGAAACCAACTGAAACAGCACAGCATTCACAAAAAGGGTTAACTCAAGCCTCTAGGGTCTCTATGGTGTCTCACAGAAGTTAGTGCCCTGCAAGTCTGGTAACCCTTTGAAAATTAATGGATTCTGCAGCCAACTACAAGTGGCTGTAAGGTAGATAAGGCTTCCAAAGCTGTCAATAGAAGTCTGGCAGAGTCTGAAACATTCAACAACAAAAAAGGAAGAAGAGTTTTCACACCAAATTTTGGAAGCTATTGACTTGCCCAAACTCTTTCGTAGACCTGTAAGAGGGGATGAGAAAACTTACTGGCAACTCCAACAGAGAAGCCCAACGAAGTTAAAAGGCTGATATTTCTGATGAAAGAAAACACTCTGATCACAGCTGGCTGGTGAGGGAAAGACATATTACCCCCTTTAATTGATCACAGGCATGGAGAATGAGTAGGCAGCAGTGACAGGCATCACCTTACATGTACTCATGAGGCAAAAGACATCCCTCTTTTAAGTGCTTATGTGGGTATATGTACATGCACACATGCATTATAGCGGGACCTGAAGCACTCACTTTTCACAAAAACACAATAAGATCTTTACAAAAAGCAGCATAAGGCTTCCAAGAAATCCACAAGCACTACCAAGAAGCATTTCTTAGCGAGTTTGTATCTTTAAACTTTGTTTTTAAATTTAAAATAGAGGTCAAACAGTATCAGTCCTGTAGCTGTGATCCAGAATGAATACACCACCTCTAAATAAACACCATTTGAATAACGTACTTTTCCTCACATCCCAAATTGTTGCATCATGCAGTTCTGTGCTGTAAAAAAATACAGCAAACCCACTCCAGCTGGTGAACACATTACACTGGGAATTCCCACAGGCAGTGTGATATACCCGTTTATGGCTTTCTAAAAATCAGAAGTTCCTGCCACCCTTTTTATACACATTCTCCAATGAATGCCATGCAACAGAAAGCACAGCATATCATACCTTGCACAGCAGCAAGGTATTTCAGCTTCACATGAAACCAGTGACACAGATCATTTAGGACTTTGGAGTTACTGAACACCTACATCTCTAGTTCACTACCATGAGTGGTACTAAACCATTGTATTTCAAATAGAAATATACAGTACTATGTGGCTCTCCCACAGTTACTCTAACATAGTGAAGGATCAGTGTCTGTAATGAAATTCATACTTATTCCATATTTTGTTATTTTGTTTATCAAATAGTGAACGTCAAAGAAAAATAACTCAGATATATTAAGAAAGTCATCTTATACCACATCCATTTGATTAGTAAGCTCCATATCCACTTTATACGAGATCATGAAAAAAATTAACTACACCTGCATTCTTACAGAAAGATATTTAAAGCAAAGCCAAAACACCCTGAAGAACAACATCAAAATTACATTACAATCAAATTACTATGACAATTTTTTTTATTTTCTTTGAGGTTTTCAGTAGAATAAAATTTGCTTGCATTTTTGCAATAAATAGAATCAGCAGTTTTCCAAAACTACGTTCAAGTACAATGGAGCTGCATCAATAATCTACCATACATACCTTGGTGCTTCCTCCACAACTTTCTGGTTTCTCCTTTGAATGGAGCATTCTCTTTCATTCAACCACAAAGCATTGCCATGCTTATCTGCCAAAATCTGAAACAGTAACACACTGCTATTAACAAAGAAATGTATGTGTGCTTTTGACTTTATACTATTATGCAGTATTTTGTTGTCCATTTTTTTTCAATCTAAAATAGAGGTTGGGGGAAAAAGCTTATGTAGAAAATTAATTGTATATAAAATACTGATAGAACACTCCTTCAAATTCTAAATTGGACTATTCTAAAGCCTCTATCCAGAGTCTGTACATGGCAAAAAAACACTCCAAAATATGATTTCTGATTTTTTAGGAGCTTATTACAAAAGATTGACATGAGACTAAAACTACATTTCAAGCATTTTAAGTTTGTATTGCATTATGAAATTACAAAAAGCATATTGTTAGGCAAAATTCTGTGCCAACAAAGAAGAGGAAAACCTCCAAGGATGCCAAAATTTGCTCCTGAATTACACAAAAAAGTTCTCAGAAAGATAACTAATGCAGCTTTCTTAGCGGGCAAACCACAGTGGCCTGTCTTTAATGAAGACGAAAAAAACTTCAGAAACTTTGCTATCTTTTATTAAAGAAAAGAAAATTTGCAACTTCCTCAGTACTTTCAATGAAAACTACAGCAGTAATTTTGAGGAATTTTTTTTAAAATGTGGTATTAACTACAGTTCTTGGCTGCAGCTTCAGTTTATGGAAGAGATAATGCAGAATCAAGTATCTAGATCCAATTACCTAAACTACACAACTAGAAAAATACCCAAGTTCAGCACAGAAGAACTCCCAACTGATTCCACAATGTCAAACTAGAGGGAGAAATAAGAAAAGGAACTCTGTCCCTTTACAAAACTGACAGTATGATGCAGCCATTTCCAATACCCAGATACTGAATTTGAGGATTCAAGTAGACTTCTTCCAATAACATCTATGATGTTATACTCTACACTTATTCTTGGAACAATTTCTTTCCTTGCAGACCACACCTGCTCCCTTTTTTCCTTATAAAATTTTCCCTCTAACCCATTTTTTTCCACCAATCTTCCTGCTCTGATCTGCAGGAACCCATGCCAATATTCATGCTTCACTCTTTAATAGCACAGTTCTACACTGAAAACCAACAAGATAAAAGGAGACAATCTTCCTCAAACTGTGTGAGCTCAACCATATCTACTCATATTTGTGACAATGAATCTGTATTATTTATTATCCCTTATAGCACCACAGAGTGAGTATGGCACTAGGCAAGATGAATTCCTCCATCTAGGACACCAATGGCTGCTGAGGCATGAATAATCTGGGGAGATGTGACTGAAAATGAGGCACCGAACTCATGAAGACAACCTACGTGTGCTGTGCACCACCAGATCCAGGGTGCTCCGCGCCCTGGAGGATCAGATGCATTTTCTTCTTCAGAAATTCTGTTATGCTCCCATAAATTTATGGAGCATTCTAGTGAAAAAAAAAAAAAACCTTCAAAAAGATCTAGATGACTGACAACTTTGGAATTTCCTAAACTACAGCATGTCCCAGGACCCTCTTCTCTGCACGGGGGAGGCTTAGCAGTGGCAGCACCAGGGTGCTCCAGCCAACTGCCTGATTCCCTAACAAGGGACTCAGCACAAAGACACCAAAAAAAAAAAAAAAAAAAAAAACAAACAAAAAAAAAAACAAAACCACAAAAAAACCCACCCACACCAAAAAAACCCAACACACACACACAAAAAAAAACCAAACAAAAAAACAAAACAAAAAAAAGCACCAAAAAAAAACCCCAACCCAGATGTTTCCTGCCCAAGTCTTCGCCCATGCAATCCAGATGAGTGGAGCTCTACAGAGACTCATTTGGGTGGTCCAAAGAATTTTTTTTGACTGGGTTTCTGGATTTTTTTTTTTAAATATTAAAATAGTACACCTATAGAGCATAGCATGGGACTCAATGTAAAAATCACTGTCCTGTAAAGTAGAATGATTCCCTGTGAGCATTTCTGTTTCACTGTCAGAAAGCCTACAACTTTCCACAGAATTCAGCTTCACCAGATCAATCAATCAAAATAGTTCTGGAATATTTCAATAAAAATTAGTTCCTGTGCTCCTCTCCTTCCTCTCTCTATTTTTCTGAAGAGGATCATAAAATTTTTCAATCCAAGTGGCAAATATTTTCTTTCACTTCAGGACTTTTCTCATATCCTGCTACATTTCCTCAACTTGGATCTCCAAGTAAAATGTTTTTCAATTATTAGTTAATATGGCTCAAAGAGACAAGCGTGAACACTTACAATGAGAAGGTAATTATAGATAGAATAAGCTAATATCATCTAGCATTAACTCTACTTTTATTCTGGCTCCAAGGTTTTCCTTATCAGAAACCAATATAACAATTGAATTTCTGAAAATATTTGCAGAACACTGAAATCATCATCTGAGATGACATCAGATTCCAGTACAGATCTCACTAAAAATGCATCTCACAGCTATGGCTTTTTTTTTACATAGCCAAATATTTCTAAAAGAAAATGTCCTGTTTTGTGAGATTAGATGATTATGACATTAGTACATGCTATGTACATCTATATGCCAAAGTAATTAAATATTATGTAGCAGAACCCCTCCTACATGATTCAGCTAAATTCTATTTCCAGCTGTAGGATTCCTATTTAGGCAAGTAATAGGCATTCCACATACTCTTTCTTTAAACTCAGGTCCTTTTTATCAGATACTTCAGGAGAAAAAGACTTCAAATCAGTTCAAGCATAAAGTCTATTTGGACTTTATTTTCCTGTTAATTGTTTTAGTTTTTTTCTCATGTTTTACAAAGTGATTGTTTTATAGCTAGACACAGGAAACTCCTTATTTAACAATTTTAAGTACCAATGCTTTGGAAAAATATGAGAATGCTAAAAAAAATTCTATTTAAAAGTTACTGCTAAAGTAATAAATATTTGGCATCTGGTCTCAAATTGTTTGTATATTCAGCAGTTTGAAAATGAACCAAGGTCAACGTCCTAAAGCTGATTAGAACATGAAGTTAAAATTATATGCTATGATATTGTTAAATGGTACCATCAAAGTATTTCTGTAAGGAAAATAGCATTCACTGTACACTTATTATAAATACAAGTATAAATTATTAATAGCAAAGACATTTTGTTTACTCTATGTGAAATTATTTAACAGTTCTTTAATGCAGTACTATGTAATTTTTTTGAGGTAGCCCTTTTTAAACCCAAAGGAATCAAGACAATGTAGAATCTGCACTCAATTCATGGGAATATGGAGGAATCAATCTCATCTAACTTTAGTCATTGAAGGATCAGTAGGAACCTGCTGAAGCTCCCAAATCCGCAAGCACTGAAGGAAACAGATCTTTAAGGTGTACAGATTTGCATACACAAAAAACCCCAAAAAACCAAGACATAGGTAGCCAAATATTAGCCATATCAAGAGAATACAGAAAGATGCTCTACAATCTGACTTCTTATTGTAACTAAGATCAGTGCTGAAACTTAAGAGCTCACTATATACCTTTCCATGAACATTCAAAAGAGAATAACATAGGGTTTAAAATTAATTTTTACAGTTTCTTCATTTTGCTGTTTACAGACTGTTTCTTTATTTCCTGTCTCTTCTTCACTTCTCCCCCTCTACTGCTCTCTGGTAAGATCCCATGTGGAGTACTACACCCAGCTCTGGAGTCCTCAGTACAGGAAAGACATTGACCTGTTGGAACAGGTCCAGAGGAGGGCCACAAAATGATCAGAGGAACTAAACATCTCTCATATGAGGAAAGGCTGAGAGAACAGGGATTGTTCAGCCTGGAGAAGAGAAGGCTCCAGGGAGACCCAGTTGCAGTCTTTCAGTACTTAGATGGTGCTGATAAGAAACAAACTTTTATCAGAACCAGGTAGTGACAGGACAAGGGGTAACGACTTTAAACTGCAAGACAATAAATTTAGACTAGATATAAGAAAGATTGTTTTTAACTATGAGAGTGGTAAAACATTGAAACAGGTTGCCCAGAGAGGTGGTGGATACCACATTCCTGGAAACACTGAAGGTCAGGTTGGACAGGTCTTTGAGCAATCTGATCTAGTTTAAGATGTCCCTGCCCAGGGCAGGGGGATTGGACTAGATTAACTTTAAAGGTCCCTTCCAACCTAAACTATTCTCCAATTCTATGAAATGCAGTAAGCTATCCTGTGTACATAAAATATATAAAAACATAGGAAGTATCAGGCTGAGGACACATATCTGGCACACTAAAAAATGTTAAATATTTCTGTTACAAATCATTCTAAACTACTAAATTTACTGTTGTTTCAGTTATTGAGCTACTTCAGGCTCTCACTATAAAAACAAAAGCCACCACTTTTTTCTTGTCAGAAAACATTATCTCAAAGCTACTGATGAACACAATTTAGTTACCTACATCACAAATTCTGAAATCATAATTTTGTTAAAGAGTGTCTGTAAGATACTTTTGTTCTGCATTAGCATATCTGACTTAACATGAAATCCAATAAAATATATAAATGGTCACAATTGAGAAGTTAAAGAGAACACAACAGATTTTAAACCACAAACTGCCCAAAATGGGCCAAATCCTCCTGAGTTCCCAGGGAGCATTAGATACTTCAAAAGAGAACCCAAAATACTGACAAAAGCATCTAGACTTTGCAAGAAAAAGTTAACAGCAGTGCTTGAACTCCTACATCCTCTGCTGCACTCAAGCATTCCAATAGGATCCAGAGTTCAAGCTCCAGCCCTCAGGACAGATGCCTATAGCCTTTTTTTTCCTCCCCCAACAAACTGAACACAGTTCACAGTCTTCCTGCTACAGAAAAGCTAGAGAATAAAAACAGGAAGGCTGTATTGTGCATGATAGCCATGTAGTTTGAGCAATGACTCAAGACACCGGAAAACACAAGAGTCTAGGCCTTTTTTAGTGGAGTGTTTGAAATGTTTTGAACTTTGATTCATTTATGAGTTGAAACCTTATTAAATAAATATACAATAATTAAGAGTAGTAGTAGTAATAGTAGTAAAAATAATGGTACAAACCTGGATTTCTATGTGACGAGGGTTATCAATGAACTTTTCTATCAGCAAGCGATCATCACCAAAACTTGAAGCAGCTTCTTGAGATGAAAACCTAAAACCTTCCCTTAAATAACAAAACAAACAACAACAAAAAAAAGAATAATCTGTATTTAAAAAGTTAGGTCAGGTCCTGAAGTATCTAAGAAGGAACATTTATTCATTTCACTCATCTGGCAGTCTTCATTAATGAACACACAACACACATCCAAAAAACAAGTTTTACCATTTGCATTTGATTTTGTAATGAGTATCCCTTTTTTCTTGTTTTTCTTACAAAGACAAAAACACTCCAAAACAACATATCCAAAACAAAACATTCTTAAAAAGCACAGAAAATTTCTGTGTCTTTTACATTCACAGTAATTATTCATATTCATTTTCTTTTTTGGTATTTTCTTCTGCTAAAGCAATGAAGCAATAGAATTTTAAGATCCAGTAATTACAAAGCACTTGTTACACAGAAGTAAAGGTGAAGCTCACCATTACTTAAGGCACACAGCCCTCTTAATACTCTAGAATAGCAGAGGTTAGTTGCACATTAAAGAACTGCAAACCTAATGTTTCAGATATTAAAAATCCTAACACTGAACACACAACCTAAAGCTGCAATACTTCACTTTATAGAGCATACCTGCTGTACTACAAGTTTTTCCCTGCACTAAGGTATAAATGAGTGTTATATGAAACTTGCATATGCTTCCCTCTGTTTTCTCTTTTACATATATAGTTACTCAAAAAATAGATTGCAAGATATTGTATTTATTAACTTTTTTTTTTTTATGATAAAGAATAATCCTTGGGTCATAACCTGATGAACAACTTCATGGACAGCGTTCTCAGGATGAAACAGAGCATAATGCAGGGTCCCAAAGGCTTCACCAAAATTTTCTGCAGGCTCTGTAACTGGCATATTAGTCCCATTTATGCTGATACATATGGAAAGCTTGGTCTACATTGCTGTGGGAAACACAGCCTCCCTGATATTTGGGCCCAAAATAAGAACTACAGCACAAATGAGTTGAAGTTTCCATGCTTTCCCTCTCTTAAATCTAACTGAATTCCACAAAGAAAACCCAGAAAACAGAGTCACAAAATAGGTAAATTAACATTAGAAAAATGTGTATATTTAAAAGTATATCTTCATCTTCTTTCAAAATTGAGCAATAATACATACTATAATTTTGAGATATTAAACTTTCCTAAATTCATATTTAACTTCAATATTGAATTAATAAAGAGAAAAGGGACATCAAAATTTGTGATTCTGTACACTACCCGATCTATCAAAAAAAACAAACTGCTTTAAAAAAAAAAGCTTTACACAGTGTTTCTTACTGAAACAGATTTACAGCTGTTTTAACTCCTATATCAAAGGCACTGTTTTGTTTTGTAAACATTCTGGTGTCACACAGTTTCATGAACAATTATTCACAACTGACTTTTTCTTTCACTGAAGTATGTGCTAATTAGAAATCTAAACTGCAATACTTGTTAAAAAATGCAGATACCTAATTATCTAATCCATACATCTGTAAATGTTTTTAAACTATATATAACAGGAACAAATATCTCAGGTATTCTGACCTTGTTTGTATCTAACAAAACTGTGCAGTTGCATTTATTCCGTGATAAAAGTTAATATAAGTACACTTCACTTTCCTTAGAGACCATACTAACCAAATAAAGATGGGTCTGAACCTCCGTATGAATATGAAAAATAAATAAATATATACTGAGCCATTAAGGCTAGAAGATAATTTGTCTTTGAAGGCCCAGTGCAAGGAAGATGCAGCACAACTCATTATATGTGAAACCATGTCCAAAACTTTCCTGCTCTACGGAAAAGAAGGGCATGGGAACTTGGAATAGGGAAATGTGAGCTTAAATGTCCCTATCTAGGCCCAGGTTCAGTTTATCATACAAGCAACGTGCTGTCTGCAGCCTAATCAAGCCCTGATGTTAGACAACACACATCATTCAGGCTGATGTGCCTCACCTATACAAAGGCCATCACTGATGCCTCTGACTCAAACATCACTGATACACTGTGACACAAAGTAAATAGGAACTCTGGTCAGAGGGTTTCTGAGCAGGGGCTCTGCACAGACCCACACGTCAAACACTATCCACCTACTAACATGGAGGGCAGTCCTGTGGTGTAATGGAGAGCACTCTGGACTCCAAATCCCAAGGAGCTGAGTTCAAGTCTCAGTGGGGACCGTCCCCTGGCAGTCTCCCTGCCATCCCATCCCGTCACATCTCGGATGCTAAGCAGGGTCAGCCCCAGTCAGTACCGGGTGCTGGGACAGTCCCGAGGACTTCACTGTCACTGTCCAAGCTCACTCGGCCGTGGCAGATGGACCTTAGGACTTAAACAGTGGGGCCAGTTCT
>JAWWLZ010000001.1:80205290-80218901 GCA_035041345.1 Poliocrania exsul | reverse complement strand
GCCAGTTCTGCACACGCTGTGCCTCACCTAAAAAATCCACTGTGCAGGCTGGAAGGGCACACCCACGTGGGGAGAGCTCTTCCCAAATAAATAGTTCGCCAAGTCTGGCCATACATACTAACATGGCCATCTTCAGTCTTCCAGTGCATCCCCCTGCACCAAGGAGTGAGGAGGATGGGCTATCCATTAGGCACTCCCGGGCAGACCGCTCTACAGGCACACTAGCTGAGCTGGTATGCAAGCAGCACAGCAAAGAGCAGTAGCAAAGGAGCTTTGGCAGGAGACACTTTTGGTAGGTTTCTCATAAGGAGGAGCTGGTGGTAGAGGTAGTTTTTACAGCAGGGTTGCCTTCAGGTTTTTCTTAGGTTCTCACTAACTTTTAGTGGCAGATTTTTTTTTTCCATATATGCAGATGTGCTGCTTTCAGGTGTTTCCAATACCTTCTGCTAGCAGTTTTTCAATCAGGTTGAGCTTGGAACAGGGGCAATGAAAGGCAACCACAGCCTATGCTTAAGGCAAGCAGGGAACACCACTGCCTCTCCTCAGGGTGGCAGCAACAGTGGGAAGGGGTAAAAAAAATCTAAAAAAATCAATATGTCCACCTCCAGCAGCTGTACATAAAGGCACATGACCAAGGAAACAAACAGGAACCAGAGCCAGCATGTAGACAAAGAACTGCAACATTCTGAGAATACCTAACACAGTCACACAACTGCTGTGCTGCAATGAATGGCTACCCAATTATTAACACAAGCAATAAGAAAGGACATGTCAAATATATGGAATTCTTCTTCTGAAAGGGCAAGAAGGTAGGAGCTGGAAGGTCTGGAATAAGGCAGAGGCCAGTAAAGGTAATACTGCAGCACAAATTTCACCTGCTCAAGCTGACAGAAAGGACAAACTCTTCTTTAAGCAAATCAGAGCATTTGAGACCTTGAGTGTTTGTGTAGTTTTGGTCTGGGATTTGCAGGCTGTGGGTTAGAGGAGGTGGGGGGTCGGCTTGTTCATGATTTTGGGGTGGGGGGTGATCTGTTTGGTTGTTGAGGGGTTTTTAACAGAAAACTAACCTCTCTGTCATCTGTTGCATCAGGAACACAGAAGACCACAAGCAGTGAGGTTTCTGATGAATGCTGCAGATAACTTCAACACAGACATGAGATGGGCTGAAGAAAAGGAATTACCAGTAGCAGAAGAGGATATAATCAATGATTTCTTAAGGAACTGAGCCATACAAGTCAGTAAGACCAAACAGACTGTCCTGTCACCTTTGAAAGGCTTTGGAGAACAGCAAAGATTCATGATGACTGGAGGAAGACAAACTTTGACAAGATCATGAAAAGAATCATACAAACTACAAGGTGGTCAGCCTCACTTTAATTCTGGGAAAGTTGTAGAGCAAGATCACCTGAAAGCTGTTTCTAGACACATAAGACAGTGACTGCAACTACACCATATCTGTTTCTGAGGTAGAACATGACAGTCTACATAGGTGTATAATTACCTGGGGGGGAAACTGGCACTATATTATTGTTCTGGATTGTACCATCACCAGTCTGTGGATCAAGATAAAACTGCTGTACATCAATATACTCCAGGGCAAGGCAGCATTTCAGAGACATAGACAGTCTTTCAGACAGCAATGGTCTCACAAACATCTCATGAATTTCCACAAGAATAAAAAGAGTCTTGCACCTAGCACAGAATAATCACAGCTACAGGCTGTGGAACTGACTGGCTGCTTAAGGGTCTGTGGGGTATCAGGCTTCAATAGAAATGGGCAGCCCACCTGGCAGTAATGAAGGCCAACTAAATAGTGGGCTGCATCAGCTACAGCAGACCAATAGCAGCAAGTATTCTCCCTTATACAGCCCCTGTTGGACCTGTTCAGTACCTATTCAGACCTGTTATACCCCATTTTCAACACACTTAGTACTCAAAGATGTTGATAAGCTCAAGTAAGAGGGTCAGAGGTAGGTTTGTGGAACCTGAAACATAGCAAGGCTTTAGTGGACATGTTATAGCAGCCTTCCAGAGGAGTTTTACAAGACAATGAAGCCAACACCTTTATTGCAATGCAGAAAATTGCAACAGTGGCCATAAAATTATGTGGGAAGTTTCCAGCTGGATGTAAGGAAAAAAATTACTGGAGAGAATGGAGAAACAGAGCAGGCTGTTTAGGGAGGCTGTGTAAACTCAGTGCCAGACCCAATAGGCAAAGCTCTAAGTAATCAGCTTCAAATTGAGTGCTGATGCTATTAAGAGGATGAAGCTGGATGACATGACATCTCCAGATCCCTTCAAACATGTACCATTCTACAAGGGGAAAAGCAGGATGTCTCTAAGTTTCCCCTCTCTCACCACAGTACATTTATTCCCAGTGAAGTTTGAGTTGTACAAAAGCATTACTGATCTTGCCATGGGCCTTCCTGTGGTTGTCTGAAGTAAGACAGCCATGCCAACTTTCTGCCTCCAGCTCTGAGATCAGCATTGCTGCTTTAATTAAAACAACAACTTTCTTTGGAGGCAGTCAGGCACTAAAAAAAGACTGCCATCATTTTGCAATATTTAAAGTATCAGTAAATAGTAAAAGAACATAGCTTTTCCTTGTCAAGGTCATCTAGTTAAAAATAGATGTTTGATAACCATTAGTACAGAAGCTCTCTAAAACTATGAGTGGTAAGTCAAATAGCCAATTTTAATTTTACACAAAAAACCAATATCCACTGCTTCAGCCTGAACACAAATTTAAAAAAAAAAAAAACCAACACAATAAAGAACTTCTATAATCACAGCATTTTACATATGTTTACACATGTAGCTGGCATGGAAATCTGTGTTAAAAAAAAAAAAAACACACCACATTTTTAGGAAACAGCATTCTTCATTCATCCAATTGATTCCTTCTCATTACCTGAACAGCACATACCTGTGGAGAACAGACCAAGGATGTCAAACCCATACACTCCCATTTTTGCACAGTAGTTTGAGATGCCAAATGCTTTGGGAAGACAAAACCCTCAATGTACAGCCTTGTAATAGGTAATGCTGTTCAGTTCTTTAAAGCCTTGTCCTTTTACACATATTTCCTTTACTTCAGGAGGTGAGGGATTCAGGATGATTTGTTCCATATTACTACAGCTCATCATTAACTTCTTCCAGTTCCACTGCTCCTTTCTTCAGAGCCACTGGAAGACTACATCATCGGGGGGCAGAAAAAACAAACCAACCAACAAACCAAAAAACCTCCCACACCCCACATTTCAAATGATGTTTCAAAAGAAAGGTGGGAAATTGCAGAAAATTATTGCAGACTACAAGAACTCCCACAAATCCTGCTGTACCATCCCAGTGAAAAGCAACAACTGTGGAACAGCAGAAGTAAACACAGCATGGCACAGAAGAGAAACTATAAGATTTCCTTGGCATTTGAGAGCAGATGCTTGACTTACATTCTTAAAATTGCATAAGGACCAAAAAGGAATTTAAGCAACAGGTCAATTTACATTTTCCTGTTATAATAAGTTAAAAGACAAATCTTCATCTCTCTAAATATCTGTTGCTGGAAGGTGCCTTGATGAAAACTCTCAAAACAGATACTCACTAAGCACAGAAGATTTCAGTATCTAGGAAAAGTTACAGAAGGTGAGACTATGAGGGGGAAGGGTATTAGCACAAAGCTCCAAATTTCTCAAAGGTAATTGTTAGAAGCTAATTCATTAAAAATTTCCACCTTCGATGGTTATGGGTTTGCAGCTGAAGCAACTAGCTAGAGAAACTAATGTCTATCTGCAAACCCATAGTTTAAAACAAAATCTCCTGTAGGATGACCTCCAATACTGACCCCTCATACCAATAAGTATCTTTATGTGCAAAGACCCATCACAACCTCTGCCAGAAAATTTCAATCTGTTCTTTGAAGACAAGAATCATGAAATTAATTCCTTTTCAGAGCTGCCATATCATTTGAAGCCATTAAGCCTAAGGATTTAGTTACAATTGTTACAAGCCCTTATAACAGTGTCTAAATGAGGGCAAGGATGATGGTGAAGGGCCTTGAGGGGAAGCCACATGAGGAGTGGCTGAGGGCACTTGGTGTGTTCATCCTAGAGAAGACTGAGGAGAGACCTCATTGCAGTTACAACGAGGAGAAGAGGAGGGGCAGGCACTGATCTCTTCTCCATGGTGACCAGTGATGGGACCTGAGGGAATGGCCTGAAGCTGCATCAGGGGAAGTTTAGCCTGGATACTGGGGAAAGGTTCTTTGCCCAGAGGGTGGTTGGGCACTGGAACAGGCTCCCTAGGGAAGTGGTCACAGCACCAAGCCAGATAGAGTTCAAGAAACATTTGAATGATACTCTCAGGCACATGGTGTGACTCTTGGGGATGGTGCTGTGCAGGGCCAGAGTTGTACTCAATGATTCTTGTGAGTCACTTCCAACTCAGCATATTCTGTGAAGGCAAGAAGCCTTTAGTTGCTACACAGTGAAAGAAAAAAAATTATAAAGCACAGAGGCTCTTCATATACAAGATGAGCTGGGATGATCAACTACACTAAGAACGAAGTACTTTTAGATACCGCCAACAACAGAACTTTCTCAGGCTGTGAAGAACCTACTAATCTAAACTTAATGTAAACTACTTTTCAGAAATCTGCACTTCATTTTCAATATAATTTTAAATGGGTATCTATTATGTGAAGAAAGGGGATGCTAAATTACACTTCTCCAAACCAAAACAACTATCTAGGGATAACGTTAGAGTGAATATAGGGTTATTTTAATTTTAGATATGGGTCAGTGGCTTGAACTGTACACAAAATTCCACTCTAGAACTTGACAAAAATTGGAAAAGGCAACTGAAGTGAGAGCTGGGAGAGATTCAGATCTGAAAAAACACAACAGCAGCCCTACCCAGAGGCAGGGGGCAAGACTGCAACCTTCGCAGTCATATGCATTTGAAGGGATATTAAAAAAAGAAATCGTAATTCTAACAGTAGCAAAATTATTTCCATATTTCTATTAGAAATATTAGCTGCAAGTTTACAGAAATATTAGCTATAGCTGGAATAATATAATAATTATAGAGGATCTAAAAGAATTGTCATCACTTGATATATTTAAGGCATGTGAAAGATGAAGCACCAGTAAGTTACCACAGTGAATAATTCCATAATAGCAGCAATTAAGTTGCTCCCATCAGTGTTTTCCACAGTGGCTCTTTCCATGTCACGCCACACGTACATTTAAGCCTTCTTATAGTACACACAGCCAGTTGAAACAAGAAATATTTTGAATTATCTTGAAAATCCCGAAGTATGTTTCAAACAAGGAAAAGGTTCTTCATCCAGAGGTTGGTTGGGCACTGGAAGAAGCTCCCCAGGAAAGTGGTCACAGCACCAAGCCTGACAGAGTGCAAGAAGTGCTTGGACAACACTCCCAGACACATGGTGTGTTTCCTGGCCTTGTCCTGTGCAGGGACAGGAGCTGGACTCAATGATCTTTGTCGGTCCCTTCCAACTCAGGGTATTGTATGATTCTATGTCCAGGCTTTCTGTTTTCATATGGATTTTTAAATTAATCCCAGGAGACAAAGCCAAAACAAGTTTACAAATCAAAATACTACCAACAGTTCTTCACACTCACCTTCCATCTATGAACCCTGAAATGCAAAAGGCCATTCAGATATTGGCTTTTCAGAGTCTGCCCATAGCTGAAAATTGGTTTATTTTTAGGATTACATGGATCTGGATGCAGCAAGACTATATACCTTTTATGTAATATTAAAACTATCAGATACATTGTTTTGTCAATGACAAGTTGAGTCACCTTCAAAAAACTCAGATGTTCTTTTTCAGACACACAAAAAGGAACAATCTTAGTTCCGTAAAACAGCTAATGGACAGGTACAACAAGCATTTTACAGGTATTTTGGATCAAATAGCCTTTTCATTACAAGTCTCTGAAGAAAAATCTGAAGAAAAAAAGAAACATTTTTCCATAAGATCAGTGGCACATGGAGTTGAAAATGGATTGTAAAACTTTGAATCAACAACAAAGCACCATGAACTGTTCAGGATTCAGACAACCACTAAGAGACATGAAAATGTCTGTGTGTTTAAACAAATGTTGTTTCAAAACAGACAAAAGCACAATAGTTTGCTGAGACAAGTATTTCAAACACAGAAGTATGCAATTTATTAGAGCACATTCTGGTAACACCGTATGTGTCTCCACACATGAATTATCACTCTCATCAAGTTTAACAGAAGTAATGGCATGCATTAATGTTTGCAAATCAGGGCCAATAAATATTCTCCCTAACAGAGACAATTAATAAATCAGCATTCTGAAAGGCATACAGCAACATGTTATTTACACTCTACATTTACAGTCTCATATTGAACAAAACAAGTTGTAAGTGTTGGGTTTTTACTCAAATTAATGGACCATATTTTGTAAGGTTTATGCAAGAATTAATTTGAAATAGGCACACAAAATTCTAAAGTATACCACTCACTATGTGAAAGAGAAAACCAAATAATATCCAATTTTTCTGTCTAACATTTCATATCTGCTCAACTGTCAGCTCACAGTAGCTTAATGGGACTTTGTAACTGAAGCATTCATCAAGGCAAGCTTTTGGACAGCATCTCACCTGGTCTCTTCATCATCCCAAGCGATTCTCATGCCTTTCCCACCACCACCTGCTGAGGCCTTGATCATGACAGGGTAGCCTAACAGCGGGGAACAATTAGACAGAAGTTCAAACTTTGTTCAGTTGGTCAGAGGAACATGACAACTGACCACATGTCCAATAAAGCCAGTAGACAATAACTTCGTTTATTAAAACACTTTGTTTGGAGGGAGAACAGAGGAGAATTTTCTCTTTTCAAAACTTAGCTGTCAATGCAGTAATTTCTAAAGCCAAGAAGGGCTGTCTTCTTCAATTCATTTATACCAAAAAAACCCACTGAATTAATTATTCCCAAGAAACAAAGTGATTTATGAATAAAGCATTTGACCTTTTTCAGCTCACATCTCTTTAGGAACAAAATTTTGATCTTTTGCAGCTATTGAAATATGCTGTGAAAAAATTTAACAAAAAATTAATAGCAAAAATAAGTGGATCTTCATAAATTATTACTCAAGAGATTGAGAAAGAAAATCTGTATCTTATCAACATTTCTGGTGCAGTACATTTAAAATAATAGAGTTCTTCAAGAGCAGTGCTCCCTGAATATTATGAAACTGAATCATAACACATGGTTGGTTTTTTTTTAAACAACAAATAATTATTTTCCCCAAATGGACAAGTAGTAAGAAAAAATGAGCAATATAAATCTGACAGCACTCTACATTACTGACAATATCTTACTCTGAGAAAAAGATTCCATAATATGGATATAAGTCAGGACCTTAGTCTTCTGAAAGACAGAAAATAACAGTAACAAAATACCCACTTTAAAAAGCAGATTAAGTACTTCAGAAGATTCAGAACTAGTAATAACTTTATCTTTTAGTTCAATTTTTTCATTTAAAACAACTTCCTGAAACAATTTCTTCATGTCAGAAAACTCCACCTTTCTCCACACGAACATACAGAAAACTGAAAAATCAAGGACCTGATTAAAAAGTTTTTGATGTTTCTAAGATAGCAGAAAATTCCTCATGCCTTTAGTCTCCAGTATGTTTAATCAAAGTCACGACATGAAGGCAAATATTAGACCAGCTGATACAGTCTGGCAAGAAGGGACTATTAGTCCTTAAAAACTGAAGATATATCCTGAAAAAGGCTTTGATCTGGGGACAGAAAGACACATTTAATTATGGTTCCTAGAAGCAGTCCAGTGTGCTATCATATGTGTAACTGATGTTTACAGTCTCTCTCTGGAATGCAGACCTACTCCTGCTCTGTCAAGTGACAGCAATACAATACACCCACCTCCTCCTCATAGTCATCTACCTGAAAGGAGGTTCAGGTGAAGATAATTAAAACCAGCTAGATCTGGAAAAGCTTTCTCTCAAAAAGACTGAAATGGACACACAAAAAATCATGATACGAGCTTAAGAAACAGTAGTGTTGACTGGAAGACAGGAAAGCAGCAACGGTACAAGAGAACATTAACAAAGAAATGAGGGGGAAAAAAAAAATCAATGAAATAGTTTCCAACGTAACACATTATTAGACTGTGAAACTCCATGCTGTAATGCATTTATTTGGCTGAAAGCTGTAGAGAGGTAATAATTAAGCATATGTAGAGCATAAACCAACTTCCTATAGGCATGGATGACCAAAAGGCTACAAATCTTCATGTTTTGAAATCTAAAGTGATCTCTAGTTACTAGATATAAGTGTAAGACCAAACAGAGCTATACAAATAACCCTTCTGGACTCTCTTACACTTTCTTATGAAATCTGATGCTGCCCATAGAAGGTTATGGGATAAGTCACAGAGTAAGAATGGGTTCAATCTAGAACTATTAAGTATTTTCAAGGCCTCTACAATCCCGGAGATCAAAGGGTAAAGGCAAAATAATACTACATTGCATGCAGCAACAGTGAAGTTGAACTAATTTTCATGAACTGCAGTGCATGTTTTTATACATACAGGGGTGACACTAGCTAACATAAACCTCTAGCAATACTATCACCATCTGGAGACTCTCTCCAGCCCAATAGGCTGCAAGATTGAAATTTTGAAGTAAGCATTGTTTCAAGCCTTATTATAGCAACCTCACAATAGCCATTTCCATTACTTGATCCTATTCAGCGTTACTGAAAAAAATCATCATCAGTTAGGCTAACAATTTCAATATAACAGTATCAGTCTTTTGAATGGTTTGCTGATTTTAATTTGGTATGCAGAGTCTAGTCCTAATTTACTGTTCTTTTGTTTCAAAAGCAGAATAGGCATGTTGACAATGAGCGTTGGTGAGTCTGTGTGCTACAAAATGTAGTTCAGATAACACATGGTTAAACTATCAGATAGAACACATGTATCATTAGTATCACTCACCAAGAGGACCACTGTCCTTCTCCTCCCTCCCACCTTTTATGTATAGGGATTTTATGTCGACCACACTTGTATGCAAGACAGCTAAAGGTTCCAGAGAGCTACAACTTAATTAAAAGTAATTTTTTTTTTTTTTACAAATGCAAGTAAGGCTTGTTTTGAAAAGATACATATGGCTTTTTAGGTTGAGAAGGAAAAATTGCAGCCCCTACATGTTAGGATGCAAATTACCCAGTCCCCTAAAAATAAGGGGACTTGAGGTTTAGCTCAGATATGCCATTACATACTCCTTGCTCTCAGGGGCAATGAACTAAGCTGAAGAGCAGCTCTTCAGCCAATACCAAAGACGGAAAGGAAGGCTTTGGACAATTTAAGTTTTGCATACATATTGAGTACAGGATGCTGGGATCAGGATGCATTACTCATCACTCTCCTAACCACTTATGTACTATTCAGCAGCAATCAAAACTGATGAAACTATGTTCACATGGATAGGTTGGATTAGTTATGGGAAGGGACAGGCATGCAAACCATCTGTAATAGAACTTAAAGTCCCCAAACAACAGTAACAAGAGTCTCACATAAAGCAGACACACTTTTGAGAAGGTGTTAGGTTTTCAATGCTTCCCTTAAATAAGATGCCAATTCACATGAAATTAAAATTGTATGTGAGATTAAAATCTATTCTCATTCAATAGTTTTACATTCTTCTGATGCATCTGAAGGGTAGGTCTAAAGACCTTAGAAGGTAAGAAGTCTGATTTGAAGATCATACTTTTGCTGTTAAAGAATCTAAATGGTAAAGGAATAAACAACTTTCTGGTGTCCCACAGCTGTTAGTTCCCCTGCTTCGCCACCATGGTTTTAGATGTCATTTAACCAATTTTATAAAGTTGCAGGTAGTACACCACAGAATGCATTGTGCAGTATCAGTTTGAGCAATACTGCATGTGCTGATACCAGATCCTTTCCACTATCCATTATTGAAAAGCTAGCCCTAACTAAACCCATGTCAAATGAAAATGACAAAAACCCATCTTTTCCACTTCTTCAGTTTTGTACAGACTTCCATTTAGTTTAACTGATTGCACTTCATAGCTGTGCAATCCTTTCAAACAGGGGAATAAAACTTCCTGGACTCTCATTGATGCTTCAGAATTCAAGAAGCCAACAGTTCTTTATGTACAACTTTACAGACAGATCTAAAAGCAGCATTAACTACTAGCGGACCTTCAGCCTGAACACAGCAGGAAGAAGCAGGAAAAAGTACAAGCAGCAAAAGAGCTTTACACAGTGTCTTACTGTTTTAAGTGCTGACCCACAGTTGTTATCTCAGAGACCAAGACTCTGGATAAGTGAAATTAGAAACAATCTGAAAGTATTCCGTTGCATATCAAGTGCTTTATACACAAGACAAATGCATTATATACACAAAAGACTAATTTCATCCCATTTTAAATCCTTTCAAATTAAAATCACTGCTTTATTCTGATCAGTGGTCACAATTAGACAGGTTAACCAAACTAATCAACTGGTTGAAACATGTAAGGAAAAGGCTAGAAAGGGCATTTTTCTTTCACTACATGGCATCATAGCACAAAACTTCTTTGTATCAAAACAGTTCCAAGATTTTTCCATCTAGACAAAGCACCATCCAGCTGTCTGTAATTGACTTTAATATTACAGATTTAGGACTGCCTTGATATAACGGCCTCCAAAATTCTACTGATATCAAAGGCAACAGAACACCAGACGTAAATTAAAAAAGAATAATTTTAAAGGGTGTCTAGAAAGTCACTGCATGCCTTCAAACTTACATTCATCAAAACTACTTTAAAAATACTTGCATGAAATCTTTAAAACACACAGGCAAGACACAGCATTGAACAGAATCTGAACTAAAATAAAGTCTTAATATTTTAATTGATATAAAGGCATATGCAGGAGTATAAAGGCAGGAGTAAACCCATTTTTATTTCTAGTTCTCTTCTGAATGTCCCGGTTTCATTAATAGCCTCTTCCTTTTGTTTCTGCACCCATAACAGTGATCAGTGATCACTTGATTTCCCAACAAGGATACAAAGGCTAAACTACAGAAACACTGGCTTTATTTGTGTCAGCCTAAAAGTTAGACAAGCCTATATCGAGGGGTTTCAGGGCAATTAATCAGTGGAGGGTAAAAGCTCCAACTTAACTTTTAATCAGTGTAACATCTTTCCACTTAGAGTTTATCTGCAGCAGTGCAAGTCCCACTTTCTATCTGACACAGAAGGCACAGCCAGAGCTTTTGACACAGGTGAAATGCATTTGCAGCTACATCAGCAAGAGAAGCTTCAAATGAAGATCTCTCCTTTGAATTATGTACCTGTGATAAACCTAAATAGTTTCTAGTGGTTACTGTTTCAAAGTGAAAATGACAGAAAAATCCCAAGGAAAATTAGAAAAATCTTACTGCCTTAGATTTTTCTTCTAGAAAGCATTTAAGAACATGTGTAATTTCAAGCATATGGTTTAGTATTTTCCCTAATATAAGCTTTAGTAAATAAAAGCCAGAACTCATTAAACACATATTACACTTAACCTTCATCAAAATGAGTCCCAGACAGTTTGCTGGTTGCTCTTTTCACCATTTTGTAAGATATTCAGAAGCTGAATAGTGACTTTATTCCAGTAAGCACAGAAAAAGGGCTGGTGCTCTGGATGATGTTCAAGCTAACTGCAGTCCACACACTGATGAAGAATGAAGATCATAACATCAGTGGTGCCAACCTCCGTATAAAGAGAAATACATCATGCCTAACTTCTGACTATCATGTCCAATTGCAAATATACCTGGAAATAACTCCATTAATGAGCTACTCATTACAGCATATTACATGCCTTCCACAAATCATGGCTGCACTTGTCCTGTAAAGTCCAGTTTGAAAAGCTCAAATGTGATGATTTAAGAGACAGGGCGTTAATGCCTAGATTCTTCCACTCCCACAGGCAACAGGGAACTTAAAAACTATTAAAACATTATTTGTTCTATAGGGATTACTTATTACACATTCAATTTAGTCAACCATGTCTGCTGAGAGGCACACAAATCCCACCATAGCTAATTTAAGAACTTACCAATTTCCCTTGCAATTCTGACAGCTTCATCTGCATCCTGTAAAAGCAGGAAATGAGACCCAACGTTAATCCCATCAGCCATTGCACCATGTCCTGAGGGCAGTCATATATTGCACTACTGTCTCCTCCGATTCATTTAATGTTTGATTTTACAACCTTCTGACCCTTTTCAGCCAGAGGAATGTAAAATTAATACCATAAGTGGAATGTAAATTCTACCTCATCATTAGTATACTGAGAAACTCAAAGCAATGAGGAATCAGCTGACAGGAAATACAACCAGGATCACAAAATAATTTTCTGCAGTTGTAGGAATTTAATGCTAGAATTTAGAAGTTTACAATCAATAGTGGACCATAAATCAGATCGTTAAAGTTTGTCCACTACCAGTTTGTTTCTGTCCTCACAGATACTTCTTGTGTTTTCCTGGTTGCTGTCAGTAGGGGGAGTTGATTCTCTATTGTTTGGGAGTAATTCAAGTACAGGAAAAAAAATCTTGCACCACTTCTTTCAACACAAATGGGTTTTGTTTACTGAAGAAAGAACACAAGCACTTCAATTTTGTAACTTTTGCATTCTGAAGACGGACTAAACCTTAGACGCATCATTTTAAACTGTATCTGAAGATTCCCGCAATTGTTTCCATTTAAGAGTTGGGACGTTAGGAGCAGACGATAATTTTACAAATCCTTTTGTTGATGCCACCTATTGCTTCAGCTGTCTCATACTACTGTAGCCTGGTACAGAAAAAAAAAAAAAAACCTGGTACTACTGTAGCCTGGTTAAAAAAAAAAAAAGTCCTGAGAAAATGAGAGAATAAAAATCAAAGTGTGTGAATTGTTTACTCTTCAATAACCAAATCACTACTCCTACAGTAGTTAATTCTGGTTTCTTCCACTGATAACTATATTCCATCACACAAAACTAGAAAGAAAACCGGTTAAATTACAGTGGCATGGGTTAAGTTTGAAAATTCCATCCAAATTTGCTAATATTTATACTATCCCATGACATGCATTAAAAAATTTGTATGGAAGGCAGTAATGTCTGGAAATCACCAGCTGCTAAGTGTGTCTGAAACTATGGGGGCTGACTTATGAACATTAAACTGAAACCTGATATTTTTAAAGCTTTCAAGGCAATTCGTTTTAAGAGCACCCAGGTCAGAACTTTAAAAAAATACATAAGAAATGTTCATACCTGGTTCATTTATGTCCGATAATAAAACAAAATCCTCTTTAAAAGTCTTCAGTACCTAGTAACAGCCCCATGAAGAATAAGGGGGCTGGCAGGGGAAGTTGTCAGAAAATTTAATTTCCTTTCATTAGCTAGTCTGCTCCACAAATCGGTGCTTGTTAAGTTCAAAGCAGTCCTGAAAGCAACATCAGTTTTAAGTCTTTTTACTTCAGTCACATCTGTTAATGAGATTTTTCCAAATAACAATTGTTTTTAAGTCAAAAGATAAATCTAGGAGCAAAAAC
>JAWWLZ010000001.1:80187496-80205280 GCA_035041345.1 Poliocrania exsul | reverse complement strand
TCCCCCCCCACCCCACCCCAAAAGAAAAAAACTCAGGGTTTACTGTTTTATTACACCTTGCTGCTTTCCATGACCCTGCACCCTCCAAATTTTAGCTAAAAGGGATAAAATGCATGAAAAGGGTCATTTAAGAACGTTAGTGGTTTCCACACATTGAGTTTGAAGGTTCTTTGTTCCTGCCTGTGACAGTTATGCGAGAATACTTCCCCTTAATAGCCTCTCTGTCAGGAAGTGTTAAACCTGCCAAATGCAGACAATTAGAGCCTCTTGAACAAAATGCAGGAAGAGTGATGACTGATGAAGAGCCACGATTATAGTTGAGAAGGAAACTTTTACATTTCTTTTCTTTTGCAAATTCACCCATATATTTGCAAAATAGAATTAAGAGGGGGGGGAAGCAAACAGGGAGATTTTTTTTCACTTAGTTACCTGCAAACAAGTGGCTGACTGATAGACTGCAGTCCACAGGAAGACAAGCTGCAAATCATTACAGGGGAACTTTTCACTGCCACTGTATTTTTATACATGCGTACAACAACTTTAAGTAATAAGCAGCATGGTATCAGCAGCACTAATTGTCTCAGTTCTGGCTTGAAAAGACTGAAGTCTACTGCCCAGCACAGTTATTAATTTACACTGTTTCAACATGTTTCTTTTACAGTTCTAACATACTAAAACCCAAAAACTAAGATACGAGGAAAAAAACCCCCAAAAATCAATGCATACTCAAAATTTTTAACCTTCGAAGAGCATTTCTGAACTAAAACCAAAATATGCTGTGCTTTCAAGAGAAAAATTAATCCAAAAAAATAAACAACTGGCATACTGAAGTCTCTGGTAAGTCTTTTGATCTTTTTCACTAAGAAAGTATGTTTTAGTATCATGAATTTCACTTGCAGATTACATTAATACAGAATCAGTTTGAGTACTCAAATTTAGGACAGTTATTCTATATTTTTCATGCAGAAAACTTATAATATACATTTGCCCAAGGGGAGCAAAAAACTGAACGCTATGACACTGCCTAGCACACAAGTCCATATGTGCAAAATATACAAAACCATACTGGTACTAAAAGCATTTTGAATTATTTTTTTAAAAGCAAAAGTCCTCAATGATTTACTGCTGTTTCCTCCAGAAACACATTAGCTACACTACCATTTTCCCAAAATAAACTAGGGACTGTAAAGAAATATATAATTTTAGCACAACCTTTTATTGTACAAATAAAAATGTTCAAGTAATGGTAGAAGTTTATAAAAATCCTGAGAGTTATAAAGTCATGTCATAGTGTTTTTACAAATAGATGATTCCATCGAGTTAAGGAGACGTAAAATACTCATTTAGCGTAAGAATTCCTAACCTCCTAATTTCATGTACGTGCCTCTCAGCCAGGTACCAGCAGGTGGAGACAGAAAAGCAAAACAGCCTTGATGTAGAGGAATGCCAGAATAAAGCTTTTTAAGAGACTCCTAGAACTATTAAACACTGTATTAATTATGAAGAACTACATAATAGTTTTCATGGCTGAGGGTGTTTGCCTTCGAGAACCTCCACTTCATGTTTAATCTCCAACAACCTCTCCAGCAATGCAATGATCATTCAATCCCAACATCAATATCCCACTGCAAGAATTCAGCCAAAACAGGTACCCAAAACTTAACTATAGTACATTGAGAGCCCTGCTGAAGACCTGTAATGTGTCTACTGACATCAGTGAAACTAAGTAGGCACAGAGACATTATTCTGGGTCTACATCCAGCTGTGTTCTACCAGCCATAAAACCAGACTGTATGTGGTGAAACAATACAAAAATCATTCTTCCCTTGCCATTTCTTTGCCAGTTCTTCACCATAGAATGTCCTTATATTCGTTACTTAGCATCCGCTTTCTTCTTCTCAGTTATCCCCCTTTACTTACAGTCAATACATCATCTCAGCTCCAAATTTAGTATAGCCATTGCTTATGGGATTAATGCTAATTTTTTAATTAAGACTGTTTACCACTACCTCTCCCAATAAGGTTTTAGAAAACTAATTGTAGTTACACATCTTGAAATTAATTACTTTTGAATGCTTTAGCTGGCTTTCTAGCTGACAGCAAAAGACTCCGGTTCCTTACATGTGCAGACTGGATAACCCTTGCCTCAGCCAACCAAGAAACTGCACTAGGGATGAGAAGAAAACCACTCTTCATCAAACTGACCTCTCGACTCTCATTCCATATCTTTTTAACTATTCAGTTTCATATTTGCTAAAGCATTTGCCTGTATGAGAACAGTTAGTTGTGTCTGTTATGCCAAGCATCCTCCTTCCAGGTCTTTAAGTATACTGTTGAAGGGCTTCCTTGTCTTAAATTCAATTAAATTTCTACTCACTGGGAATTTTTCTGCATGCAACTTCTCTACAAAAGCTTAGCAACTACAGCGTCTCCTATGTGTAAGTGCTAAGCAACATAAACAAGAGAGGAAAAACATGCTCTATTCATGAAGGACCTAAGTATCTGCAGCATTATTTAAAAAGTGTGGGATAAAGACAACTCTTCTAGTAACAAAGATTCTCAGTGCAGTCCTGAGCTGAATAACAAAGCACCAGAAGTTATTACTCTGTGTTTAACTATTCATCCACAAAGAATATGTGCAACAGATCTGTCTTAATTTCTGGCATAGTCAAAGGCATGAATGCAGTTTTCTTCCAGCTTTACTAGACTCTACTTTAAAGATAAAGCCACCTCTAATCAACACAAGTGTCGAGCAGACATTTAACTCCTTCCTAAGACCTTTAAAATTTTTATTTCTCAAGAAAAAGAGTCCGCAAAGCTTCATAACTGTGACCAAAGTAGGTCTCCCAAGAATGTCAGAAATCCTAAATAGTCTCTCCAAGTCTTTGTGTGTTGCTCCTTTGATTGTAACTGGTATCACACAGCTTTGCCCTTCCCTATCTTAGCCTGAATTCACAAAACAGTATATGAAGCTCTAATTAAAGATCAGGCATCCTCTATGACCTAATTACTTGGGTATTCATTTGAGCAAAATACACATAATTGTGGGAAGGAAATCAGAGGAAAAACAGGGGCATATATTTAGATCCATAGCAAGTGTGTCAATATCAATTATCAGAAGGTTTATTTCCTGGAACTGGTAACCAAAGCACTGGTTAACCTAAAATTTTCAGCTCCTCTTTCTGATAGAAACTACAACGCTGGCAATGTCTGTGGACGTTCCTTTTTCTTTCTTGGTGGGTATACTGCAGGTTGGTTTTGCTTTAGTTATATATATATTCTTTTTCATCAACAATCTTCGTGTAATTAGAACTGGTGCAAGTCTGAGCGATGTGAAACTGACAAGATATGGACACTTTTGGATTCATAAACTACCACGTAGTTCCTTTCAATAGCAGAGGAGTGGAGCTGTCAACTCAATCCTACATTCAAGTTCATTTGGTTTTAAGGGTATCACTGCATTGCCAACCAGATCACTTACATTTCCTTTTCATGTTAGAAACTTCAGATAATTGTCAGAACCAGTGCAACTGCAGGTTTTGGAAATAACTAAAAACAAGTAAGTAGATTGGTGTCACTGGTTCTATGTCTACATGTTCATGAACCATTACCCTGTTTTGTCAGGTTTGTTTCTTTGTACCAGTGGGATAACAGACCCTTACTTAAGTTTTAACTTGATACAGTGAAAAAACAGCATTTTCAGTATTAGAGAAAGTTTTGTGGTGTTTAAATGATTAATTCAAAGTTATCTCCTAATTAGATTTTTTCCTAGAAGTTATTTAGAATTTCTAGAAGAAGATACAGTATGTCAGACAGAACAGAGAACCTTATGCACAACAGCTTGGCTGCTGTTAAATGTTACTAGTGCCAAAGGACCACATACACAATGACTGCTAAAACACTCAACAAAAACCTGAAAAAGCACTGTGTTCAACTTGCCACTGCCAGACTTCAGCAAGGTCACAAATGCCAGCCTAACACTCATATGGAGCTCTCCAGAAAAGAAAGAAGTCTTTGCACTTTTACCTGTTGCAGCATATCCCGCTACCAGTCATGACACACACCACGCATTTCCATCACAATTCTCTTGACCTCAGCTATTTTGTCATTTTATCATTCTCTCACAACAGTCAAGTTCTCCAGGCAGCCTCATCGAAAGAGAATTTTGTGGAGGCTTAACCCCTTAGCACTCTATTTACCTTTCTCATTTAGTCATGTTTTGGGTTGGTTTTTTTCCTCTTAACAGAGTTTAAAATCCAACTTAGCTAACACACTTTTTCATGCATCTCAAACTTCCACTAAAATTTTGGGAAAAAAAAAAGGCATCTAACTTTACATGTCAAGCATAAGACATTTCAACACAGGAGGTCAGCATCTGATAATTCACTAAAGTTTTAGGTGTATACAATAAAGGTTTTAAAAGACAAAAGCATATTTTAACTACATTAACAAGGACAACATAACAAGACACAGGAAAGCTCGTAAGGGCCCAACACCTAATTGCTATAGCAAAAAATAAATGAAGATTAACTTTACAAACTGTAAAGAAACAACCAAAGTATTTTTAGAGAACTGTTGAAAATCATTCCTTCTAAAACCATAGGAAGAACACTAGCTGTAGATCCTGACAAACAGCCATCAACTTCCCCCATCCTCACCGTGAGTTCTGCAACACACGGAAATCTGCACCATCCGCACAGACCATAAAATAGAAACTTCACACAGTTTAACAAACTTCAGTGTTAATTTAGAGCTGTCAAGATGTTCACCAACAAGACCACCTTAGAAATGTAAAGATGTGCAGACAGTTGAATCCACACCTGACATTTAATATATTTACCTGCCTTCATGTTGAATTTGAAGTAAAGTATTTTTAGAGACTCCACTGAAAAACTACTTAATACATCATTTATTATCAAGGACTTTCTTTTCTTTCCCAAAGCTCTCTTGCTAACAAAAATTTGTACCCCATTTTTAATTACATCTTACTGAAAAAGATGATGGAATTATAATTAGATTCTGCATCAGACCTTCAATAGGTGTACTTTGATTTAGACACTGTTCCTACAGTGGGCAGACAGTAATTAAATGATTTCTCACCTTGACTACTCCATCAAAGCCAGGGATTGTGTTGACCTTTGCATTCTTGGCTAACAATTTGCTTTCAATCTTGTCTCCCATAGCTTGAATAGCATGTGTGTCAGGTCCAATGAAGGTGACACCTTCTGACGCCTGCAAAGACAGTAAAGATAAAACTTTAGGACACAAAGATCAGCTTTTCTTTACATAGATATTGGTATTCATATTTTTTTTCTCCTTTTGAACTGGCTAATGCAACCACGTTCATAAGACAGTGATCTGTTTATGTAACAGCCTAGTAATATATACACATTTGAACCACTTCATTAAAAATGTGTATGACCTTGTGGAACTATGTATACACACAGATTCAAAGCCCCTATAATTAGCATTTGTATAAATCAAAGCCAGGCCAGAGAAAAACAGCTGCAAGCGGAAGTACTCCAGCCTGAAAGTTAGAAATATCTCTTCAGAAAACAGAGGATAGTTAACTCACCCTTGAAACAGCCAAAAGTGATTTACAAAAATGCCCCTGCTAAACTATAATCCAATTTAAAATTCTATTTTTCAGGCATTCCTAAAAACAAACCTCACGGAAACATCACAATGAAAATGCAGGCTCTTACTCAACATATTTAAGATCTTGAAAACAAGGTAATCAGTGAAAAACATTTCCTGATTCTTCCAGGAAACTCTTTTTTCCAATACTAAGTGGAAATAGGTTAACAAAAAATACTTAAATACATCAGCTTTAATATGTAGGTAGAATGCTGAATTGCATTTTTCTTCCTCCTGTTTCCCTATGCCAAAAATAGACTTCAGTGAGGTGATTCAGTACAGGCATTTTTTCAAACCTCTTCAGGTCAGTACTAAACTGAGTTAAGGGCAATTCTAACAGAACTCTTCTCTGAAATTTACTGATGCATCAGGGAGTATAAGCGTGTTTCAGGCCTGTTTCGTAGGCATTGAACTCTGTCAGGCTTGGTGCTGTGACCACTTCCCTGGGGAGCCTGTTCCAGTGCCCAACCACCCTCTGGGTGAGGAACCTTTTCCAATATCCAACCTAAACCTCCCTGACACAACTTCAGGCCATTCCCTCAGGTCATGTCACTGGTCACCATGGAGAAGAGATCAGTGCCTGCCCCTCCTCTTCCCCTCACCAGGAAGTTGTAACTGCAATGAGGTCTCCCCTCAGTCTCCTCCACACTGAACAGACCAAGTGACCTCAGCCACTCCTCATATGGCTTCCCCTCAAGGCCCTTCACCATCTCCATCGTCCTCTTTGGATGCTAAGACCTTAATATCTTTCCTGTATTGCTGTGCCCAAAACTGCACACAATATTCAAGGTGAGGCTGCCCCAGTGCACAGCAGAGTGGGACAATCCCCTCCCTTGACTGGCTGGTGATGCTGTGCCTGATGCGCCCCAGGACATGGTTGGCCCTCCTGGCTGCCAGGGCACTGCTGACTCACATTCAATTTGCCATTGACCAGGACCCCCAGGTTCCTTTCCATGGCACTGCTTTCCAGCACCTCATTCCCCAGTCTGTGTGTACATCCAGGGTTTCCCCATCCCAGGTCCAGAATCCAGCAGGTTCTCTTGTTGACCTCCATATGGTTGGTGACTGCCCAGCCCTCTAATTTGTTGAGGTCTCTCTGCAGGGCCTCCCTGCCTTCACAGGAGTCAACAGCTCCTCCCACTTCTCTGTCAGTGGCAAACTTTTGCTTAGTAATCCTTCCAGTTCTTTATCCAAGTCATTGATGAAGATGTTGAAGAGCACAGGGCCTGAGATGGAGCCCTGTGGAACCCCACCAGTGACAGGTCACCAGCCTGATCTTGCTCCATTCACTATTACCCTCTGTGCTCAACCCGTGAGCCAATTGCTAACCCACAGATCTGCTCTTTCACAGGGAACAAGAAGCCGCTTAGTATCACCAGCTATTCCCTGATATGGTTAGTCAATTGAGGCAGTCACCACAGACAGTTATTTCCCAGCAACAAAAACTTTAAACAAAATAGTTTAATTCAATGTGACATCACAGGACACCTAAAACCACATAACTCTGCATGCTGCAACATCCATAAATGAAAAATAAGGTAAGAAACCAAAGGTGTTCCACTGGTTTCCAGCCAGTATTCTAGCCATCTCTTACACAGAAAAGGTGTGCATTCTCTTGACATTACTTGCAACTAATTCTAGTTAAGCGCACAAGAAAAGACAGTCAGCTCCATGCACCACTAAAACTCTTGTTAAGTCTTGCTAAAGTAAGTCCTCATCACTCAAAGATGGTGCTCAAGCCTGCTGCCAAAGCTACTCAGCTCATCACCAAAAAAGTTCCCAGCTTCTTCCCTGCCAACAATCACAAAATGTGCCAAGTGATCTGTTCAAAACTCTACTGCCCAATACTGAAAGAGAAAAACATAGACCACAAGAAAGAATGTGGTGGAAACATCTTCAGCTCCAACAGATTTACCAACACTTGACCATTAGCATCCTTAGTTTACCAAACACAAGAAGTGGTGAAACTGTACTAGAAAAAAATTTCAGCACCTAGTGATAGTCTGTCCACACACAGACTTTTTAGTGTCATAGCAAGTACTAGAACCCTTACTGTACATATACAAACTTACATACTGTACATCAAACAAGCTCTTCCAAATGTTCTGTTACTCCTCCACATATTCAGCAGCATATTTCAGCCTTGAAGACTAATTATCTGGTTGGAGGGAACATAATAAAGTTTTGCCATAAACACGCACCGGCATTTTCTTTAGAAATATGCCTGCGATATCGGTGTATCACTCCTCTACTTTGCATAGACAAAGGTACAGCCAAACAATAAGGAGTATTTAAGAAAAGTTAAATTTTCGTTGTCTCACATAGTAGATCAATATCGAGGTTTCCCTCAAACCCCCTCTATTTTGAAAGCAGTAACAAGAGGTGTAATTATCATGCCATAAGGATTGTGAGTAGTTCAGTCTCTCTTCCTTTTTTTTTTCAAGCCAGACTGTATCAGTTCGTTTTGGATACATGTCCAGAATAAAGGTAACCATGGTCATAAAATACCACAAACAGCATTGATTGCAATACCAACTAGGAAAAGAGAATTAAAAGGAAAAAAAAACTTAATACTCAATACAAAAGAGAATAGAACGAATAAAATACTTAAAACTTAATAAAAGGATACAAAAAGATACAAAATAGTTGATGTTTCAGCGGTTACTTCCTATCTCTAATGCTCACTTGGGCAGACAGGCCAGGACTACCAGGATGGCAGCAGCTGGATGGCATCCATGCTTAGCAGGCGTCCCCAGGGAGCCAACACGGGCTCGGTGCAAGGATGGGTGTTGCTCAGCTCCCCCACTCCTGGTGAACCTATTTATCAGCTCTCCATTACACTACCTGGGGCCAGCACACAGTCTAAGGTGATGCCTGGGAGGCAGCCAAAAGTGCCTGTTCATTACATCAGTGGCAACAGTCTGCGCATGTTGCCTGTTGGGTAGTGGTCTTACCAACCCTGCCCACATGATCTTCCTCACCCCCCTGTATGACCTTCACTATTGCGTTTCCAGGGTATCTGTATCTATCTTGAGGCGTGCAGCCAAGTCAGAGAGGAACACTGCCCTGATAATAGAGAACATCTAGTGTTACACAGTTACTTTGTGCAATACTCTGCCTGGTTTCCCAGCATGTTATAACTACTTTCTCACCCTTCTATGCTCCATTGATCATGTAAATTAAAAGTACTTTCTTTACATTCGTGTTTTTCTGTAACTTAGCAAGTGGCAAGGCCAGACACGGACCAAAAAAATAATATTTTATTACACTCTAATACACAGACCAAAAGCCTTATTCTACCCCCAGGGAGTGCGGGACTGCTAATACAGCAAAAACTAAATGCCAAAGTATGAAAAGCCAAGGCGAGATTTGGAAAACTCATTTGGGAAGTTCACGATTGAGCTGTATGTGATCTTCACAGTCTGTAAAACCTATCTGACTGCTCTGGGAACAGTGAGACAAATAGAGCTATGCTAGCGTAAATTCCCATATTGCCAACATCTGGAAAGGACCTGTCCATTTTACAAACTCTTGTGCCTGAAGTAATTGAAGAGACTGATTCTAGAACAGGAGATTCCTTTGCATCTCCTCCTGGAAATTACGAATGCAGATAGTCACAACTACTGCATTATACAGTCAGCAGTGGATTCAGCCTCAGTGACAGTAAGAATAACTAAAGATAGGAGACATGAAGGAGGAAAAACTGCATAAAAACTGTTATACAGACTAGCTCCTTGGCAAGGTACACTCTTCTGTGGGCTTATGAATCTGTGGCAAACAAGTCATCTCATTGCCAGGCCTCCCAAAGGTGCAGGAAATGACTGAACAGTTCCAATCCAGAGTTAGACAAAACAAGCAATACTAAAACTTACCCTCTGCCATTTACTATGTTAGTAATGGACAATCGAACACACTTTTTAGTGTCGTCATGTGAGCCAAGATACCTGAACCTGCACGTGGCATCAGCTTAACAGGAACACCTTCAATCATAAAGGAGGTATGTCACATACAAAAACATGACTATCAAGAATCTTGAGCTTTCTCTTCTAGGATCATTTGGTGAGGGATTTTTCCATTCACAGCATGCTGATGTGGCAAAACACGCTCCAAGTGCCCAGTTGCTTCCAGGTGCAAGAGCTCCTGTAATTATCCACACAGAAGATACCACATAGAAGCAGTGACAATGCAGGCTTTCTGCTTGTTCCTTCCCTGGTACCTGAAACAGCTTGTTGTAGGAAAACATTTCCAATCTCTGAGGAATAAATGGCTGAGAGGATAGACATCTCAGGAGCAATCCTACCTGCTTCACCTTCTTGAAAATAAGCTTCCCCGTGTAATCACAGAGGTGGTTTTAAACAAACACATGAAATTTACAGGAGAAACCAAACCATCTGTTGCACATTGTCACTGAATCACAGGTTCTCAAACTCAGTCTTGTGGTGTTTTTAAAATATCCAAACTCCAGGTGATACTTTTCATGCAAGACAGTAACAGTAATTCACTCAGGAGAAAAGGGCTTAACCCCAGCTCTACAAGTTGTGTATCCCCCTCCTCTAACGGCAGGCTTTCACACTCCTCAGTTAACCTAGCTGACCAACATGGTAGACAATGGTCTATTTTTTTAGGGCGTTTTCCACCACTTTTGTGAGATAAAATGCTTAATGGGCACTGAACGAAAGATGACATGAGCTGCTGGTGCATGCAACTGGGAATAAAACCTCTTTTGGGGGGAAGGCACATTCTCCAACTCTTAGGTGCAGGGAGGGGGGCTGCATGCTGCCATATCAAGCTGCTCTTGTGTTCAAGTCTGCATTACTGTTTTAAGGTTAGTTTTAAAATCCAACATGATGCTTCTCTGACAAGTGCTGTTTGAATTACAGAATGGCTGAAGTTTGAGGCATCAAAGCCACTGCTTGAATCAACTCTTTGACACATGGTGTCAAGTAGTGGAACAACTTACGGGCAGAAGAAAAGCAGAAGCAAGATCAGCAACTTAAAAGTTACCACACTTACTCCAGAATTATTGGTGAAAAAGATTAAGAAGGAAGGTCCAGATAAGAACTCTAGTAGAAACTTTATGATAGGTGTGGCTTATAAGGGGTTTTCTGTTAACCATCAAGTTTTCCTCACTGGAAAATCAGGAAAAGGTTTCCATGAAATACTTACACACTCCTGATGAATTCTCCCACCCTTATACTGCCCTTTTGACACACAACCAGTGAAGGAGGCAGACCCAAAGGGGAAAGGAACAGCCACAAGTAGTCCAGTAATCATAAACAATGTTCCAGAAAAATTGGGATCTTCCACAAATACCATCTCCCATCCCATGAGCTCACAGCTCATCAGAACGACACAAACCTGTACGTGCAGCTGCCTGCAGTCACATAGAAAGCAGAGCACATAAGCAGCACTGTTCAAGGATGACTGGAATAGCAAGCTGGCTAAAAAGCCTCTAAGTCACAAGGGCTGAGTGCAGGCTGAAAGGCAGAGCTGGCAGCAAAAGGAAAGTCCAACAGAGGTATAAACAACCTAGGAAAAAAACAAGCAGAATAGAAAAATCCAGACGAAACATTTAAAGACAGACAAGATTCAGACAAGATACAAGAGTGAGGTAGGGGGCAGGGGGAGCCCAATCACACCAGCAGGCACACTGACATCTGTTGAAAAAGGTAGGGACATAGCAAATCACTTCACAACACAGGAACTGTCCATCAACTGGCAAGGAATCACCAAGAAAATATACTATAAGAATATATAACAAGAAGCATCAACTCTATAACCTAGGAAATACTGAACTGGTAAAATGCTCTGCAATAGGACATGGTGGACATGGAAGCACATCCTGAAGCTTTCTGCTAGATGCACAGAAATAACTTATCAGTGCTCCAATACCTGGGCCCTGTTTCTGCTATCCTGAAGGCTCACAATCAAGAACACGTGCAGGAGCGGCCAATGATCTGTCCAGGCATCAACCTGCAAATTTAGTACCAACAAATAGAAAGTTTCATTCTGAGCACACTTATTTTAAGCTGGAAAAAGCTTAAAGCAGTAACAAGCCTAGGTATTGTCATGGACCACCAAAAGTAGTAATTCTCTAGCGGTTCAGTAAAAAAAGTTCTTCTGATCTTGTTTAGAATGAAATAAGCAGAACTTCTGAAGACAAAGGATCTTCAGAATACACACACATTTATATACACACACAAGAGAGAAAGACAATACTGTACAGTAGCATCCTTCAGGGATTTTTACAAAATGAGCCATGCAGAAGAAAAGCAAATTATAACCTTCTGTACAAGCTTACCCAGTGAATACAGTGTGTGATGTAAATAAACAGATAGATTTGCTGGGTGGGGGGAAGAGCTGTAGCTCCCTACTGTCCTCTGACTATTTCAGCCTTTGGCTCCTGTAGTTATTTACAGTAGCTTTTGTTTTGAGGGTTTTGGAAGGAGATGGATTATTACTATCACCTTGAGTTGCAGAAGCAGCAGACAGGTAGACTGTGACAGCAACTATCCTTGAAAGCAAAAATGTAAATTGGAAATTGGAAAAGTGACAGTGCCCAATGCAACTTGCTAGAGGAAGTAAGTGCTGACAAAGAACTGTGCTTCCCAGACTACCAGACCTCATGGTTTGTTCCAAATCCTACTTCAAAATCAAAACTGCTTCTTGACTAACACACACTGCAATTTGGAGGTCAGCACTCGCCACACAAGCTGTATCACTATCTGTGACACTATACTGTGCCCTTTTAAATATCTGTACTCGCTGTCTCACACAGGAGCACATACTGTAAGAGAAAGTTACACATTAGAAGTGTTTCTTTTGAAAAGAAAAAGCTAGGAGAATAAAAAAGCCTTACCTAAAATTGAACACAGCTGGTTTGTCTTATTTCTTAAAACTGAAATTAAAGAACACTAAAGCATTTTCAAAATCACTACCCTAAGTAAGGAAAAAAAAAAGGATGGCTGCTGGGCAGTGACACCCAAAAATGAAAACTAGAATACACTCATTTTCTTGGAAATAAACCAACAAAGACACCAGTTTTCCATGTTTAACCTTTGGCATGGGCAGGGAGATGTGTTAATATACTCCCTTTAATCCATCATTCTAAGGAATCTTAATTGATTCAACCCTGGTGTAAATCTGTTAATACTGGTCTCCAAAGTATAGTTTAAATTATTCAGAGGCATGAAAATCCATTCACCAGTTACCAGTAAGGCCAGACAAACTTCTGAAGGACCAAATGAAAACAGGCCTTATCCAAGCTCCAAACATGCCTTCTCTAAAGCAGGCTGGGACTAGAATGCAGGAACAACACATAGCTACATATCACATATATATAGGCATATTTGGATTTAAAAAGTAGTATATGTATATTCAAATAGTGGGGGTGGGAAGAGAGAACTCAATCCGTTAGACTAATCTAAAGCTCAGTTTAAACAAAAGGCACAGTGGCTAAATCAGTATAAATACAATCTAAGGCTACTTAATTCCACTGTCCCAAAAAAGTGTGCACCTCAGAAAAGGTGCTCGACCTCCTGCATAAACACCAGGGAGTGGCCAGAATAAAATTAGATGGTCAGCATCACCTTGAGCACAAATGCTGCATAGGAAATACCTTTTAAATAAACTTTAAAGTCATCTACCCTTTAATTCCACAGAAGTGATAAGTTTACAAAGCCAAAACTATGGATCAGGCTGACCTGTAGACATCTTTAACAAGATGCAAGTTGTGAACTCATACTATCATAGACTATACGTATAAAGAGTAAGTGTGCTTGAACGGATTTAATTTTGTATTTCAAAATTAAACACACTCATTCACCAAACATTTCATAGTGTATATAATAATTTCTAAGTGGAAAAAATGGTTCCAGGTCATATGTTTGCAGGTGAAAGAAGCACAGAAGTAGCTGTTCCCAAGGACTCAAAGCACAAGACATTGAGAACAAGTACGACCTCTATGGCTCTACACTTAGAAGTTTTCAATTCGCATCTGATCAGTAAGATGAAGTTCTAATTTGATCATTTTGGAACAATTTAAGGCTTTAGATGGTCTATATATTTTACATCTGTCCAGAACCTAAATGCAATATTGAACTATCTGAATTCCAAAGCATTTCTCAAATACAAAATATAAAACTTTAACATACAGTAGTCTGCATGACATGCCACTGATAACTGAATTGCTTCACCATCTATGAAACATTACACACACACACCACCCAGTGCACAGGAACTTAGCCCCCATATGCTGCAAAAAGCTCGAGTATTCGACTATACCAGTAGTAACAAATACCCAGAAAATTTAGGGAGAAACAACCAAAACTTAAGAATTTTCCCTGGATTTAAGAATTTTCCCTGGATGGTTTCCATATAGCTTTTCTTCACTTCATGGCATTGAAACCACCCTTGCTTTTTACATGATAAAAGAAATCTGTGGAACTAATCCTAGAAACCTCTTTCTGTTTCCTTGCTTAACACCTCCAGGCGACAGAAAAGACAAAATGCTTCATTTGCATCCTTAAACATCAGAAACTGCGAATGAGCCTTTTCAGCTGCAAATGTTATTGCATCTACATTTCCAGAAGAGAAAGAAGGTTAAACAGCCTACTCAGGTTTATGTTAACTCATCTCTTTTTAGCACAGTGAGCAGCACAAAGAGCAGAGAATGTGGAAGCTTAACAGCAGAACCTCTTTCTTCATTAAGTTCAATTAGATCCTGGCAATGGATATAGCTGCTGATTACACAAAGATAAAGAGAGGAAATCAGGTATGCACAAAGGAAATGGCAAACACTAACAAGTGTACTCTTAGTCTTCGAGATCCTCTATGCTCATGAAGACCATTTCATTTTTCATACAACAAAAAGTAGTTCTACCAGTTGCATGACCACACAAGATTTTGCCTGATGTAAAAGCAGCGTTTGTTAAATCATTAATTCAAACTTAGTTTAAAATGTCATGTGTCGGTGTCGCACAAAGCCTTCCTGAATATGTGAGTAAGGTAAGAAAGATTCCTTGTTTTATCGGTAAGTACTCCATCTTACCAATTACATAATAAATTTAAGCCACAAATAGCCAAACCTATTAAGTACTTCAAAATAAAATTAAGTACAACTTATTCTTCGAGAGTATTAGATCTCTTGTTTGTTTTTTTTTAATTAGGATTCAAGCAACATATTTTTAATTTGTTTGAAGGAGGGGGAGGCACTCAGAATTACTGTACAGCATTCAGCAGAGTTAGCAGCACTTGATTTTCTAGGCCATTCGGCTTTCAGTTTGGAGAAGGTCTTCAGCTTTGCAGAGAACGCTCAATGAGATGTATGACACAAAATACACATTAGTCTAAATGAAAAACAGGCAATCATGGAAGAAAAAACAGGACAGAATGAGGAAGGGGAGAAACAGCAGCCCATCACTGTAGCCAAAACAATCCCGCAAATTTTCCAGGACCCAAGTTTATGACATCTACAAGATTTTCTATATCAAACTGAAAGTTCAGTGGGGCAGACAAACTAAAGTAACAAACAGTTCAAAACGCCTGATGTTAGAGCAGATGACATTGCATGGGCACAAGACATATTCTTAATACAGCCTTATTATCTCTCCTGTCCTAAAGCTGCATGTGAAGCTTAGCAAATGAATACAGAACACAAGCACACAGCTTGATTAGTAAGTGCCCTCTGCAATACCTTAGCTTGTGTTTTTCAAGGGGGAGGACAGGAAAAAAACCCAAAAACATGTGAATACATTTAGAAGTCAACAAGTAATGAAGCATCAGCACCGTGTTATTGAGATGTTGCATTGAGCTTGAAGGCAAAGGATATTAATTATATTCCTGCACATTGAAAAAAATCTGTCCAGTATTTTTCCAGACATTCTACAATGCTTTCAAAGTTAGGTGACCATGATTATATTTATACTGCATATTCAGAGATAAAATTAAAACTTATGGTGACTGTCCAAGCTTGCATTGCCCTGAATTTGCTGATGATTTAAGCATAAGGAACCCTGGTATTCACAAGCAGGAAGACAAATGACTCCAGAATCATCTTCCTAATAACCACTCTAATAAATACATTGGAAAAGCATCATTTCTCCAACATTGTAAAAGATAAAGACACAGAATAAGCAACACTCTTGATAAAAACAAAACTGTTAAAGTCTATTACCCTGACCAAATTCTGGGTAACTCCATTCTACTGACCTGCAATGCCCTTTTCTCAGCTGCCTAGTGTACTTTAAAATCCTCCCTGTCCTCACAAGAAGGCTACTACCAATTTCTGACAAATAGCTACAATTGCTAATATCTAGACATGTATTATTTCGTCAGTAGATGCAGTAATCCTCAAACATTTGATAAAGGCTGTTTCAAAGACCTTCAGTGAGTTTATAAAGATGCTAGAAATTACACTACAAGATGCAGAGCAGAGCACAGAGTTCCTTCAGAAAACTGGAAGCATCAGCATCTCATTACTAAACTGGAGTTATTTGCTCCATAAGAAGAGAACCATTAAACAGCATCAGATTTAATTTCTGACATCCAAAAACCATTATATGATAAAAAGGCATATTTATGAAAAAAGTATCACTGTCAATTATATTCACAAACATTAGTTAATAGCTAAAGAAGCAGCAAATAAATCATCAAGAAAAATATGCATGTGCACACATTTGTGGTTTTGTTTGTTCCCCATCAGCACACCAAACCAGGTTTAATTCACTGAATGAACCTATTGCCTTCTACCAAAGCCACGATATAATTAAGCCTGCAGTTACTAAGAAGGAAGTAAACTAGCACGGAGTAGTGGCCCAAAATGAAGTAGCCCCAACCCCAGGGCTCAATTCCTCCTGACTCACACCCCGAGCAGCAGCTGTGCAGTCATCAGTTTGGGAACCATATAAGCTAAGAACAACTAAAAGGGCAAGGAGTGCTTAGAGGATTTTGAAGGACAGTTCCTAGAAGGTACAACGGCAATAGTGTCAACAAACACACTGTCACCAGACACTTAACAGGGTACATAAGGGAAAGTATGCAGAAAAGGTATAGGCAGGATGACGAAAAACTACATTTGTGGCTAGAGATGCCTGTGGCCGTCACTAGAGAGCAAGAACTGCGAGTTACAGAGGTATTGTCACAGCAGTGGCGATAAGATGACCAACATGTGAGGTAGCTGCAATCTAGAAAGGCAAGGGATATTGGAAGAAGGTGGTCAAACACAGAAATGAGTAGCTCAGAGAGGCTGTGGTCTCTCCATCCTTAAGAGATATTCCACACTCAACTGGATATGGCCTTAGCAACCTGTTCCAGCTGATGCCGGAACATCAGAGTATAATTATGTCTCCCTTTCTATCTCATTTACTCTGCAGAGCTAAGAGAAGAATAACAGGAAGGTTATAGTCTCTGGTCAAGGGAGGAGGGTTACAGCAATCTACAGTAGACAGGAATCTCACATAATCCTTGTTAAAAAGCAACACAAGACCCTTGTAGGTTGTTCTGAGATAAAGGGATATGGATCTTCCCATTGAATCTCACAACATTAATTTCTTTAAGAGAAACCAGAGTCTCACAATGCTCCTCTTTCTTCTCTAGTAACTGGTGCTGCTGGTGTCTTCGGCCACTTGTTTCTACATCTGTACTGAAGTCTGCTGTTCCTTCAGCTTTGCAGAAAAATGATACCCATTAGATCAGTGAAATAATTGCTTTAAAAAAAATCCAAAAGTTCCCTTCTCTGAATGCAAGCTTATCCAATTGTATTAGGTCACCACAGGATAGAAAATAGCACTGGTAAGACACAACTCGGAGAGCAAGTAGGGATGAGAGGGAACTCCCTACAGCAGCACTGGTATGGAAGCACTTGGAAGAAGCAGCTTTAGTCTGAGGGAGTGAGGATGGTAAAGTAGTACTTCCATGGTGCACTCTCATGACTTCAGCAAGCACTAGTGTATGTAGGGCCAGACTTGGCGAACAAAGATTTGGGAAGGGCTCTCCCCACCTTGGTGTGCCCTTCCAGCCTGTGCAGTGGAGTTTTCAGTTGAGGCACAGCGTGCACAGAACTGGCCCCACTGTTTAAGTCCTGAGGTCCATTTGCCACGGCCAAGCGAGCTTGGACAGTGACAGTGAAGTCCTCGGGACTGTCACAGC
>JAWWLZ010000001.1:80153207-80170311 GCA_035041345.1 Poliocrania exsul | reverse complement strand
ATGATCATTTTGAGGAACTTGGGGGGACATCCTAAACGTTCCAAGATCTGCCACAGGCCTTTTCTGCTCACAGTGTCGAAAGCTTTGGTGAGGTCAACGAAGGTTACATAGAGTCCTTACAAGTATATACAGTTGTCAATATAATTGCAATTGTGGAAACAGAGCAGTAAGTTTTTATTCTCACAACCAGACACAGTAATAGTGGGAAAGTGAGGACAGAACAAAGCATTTCAGAAGAAACATGAAGGATTCCTGTGAGCCTGGAAATAAGTGCTATTGCAGTGACACTGCAAGTCAAGAAATAATTTTTACAAATCAAGAGTCCATAAACCCAATCATCTGCAGAACCACACACACTAATAAGTGTGCCTAAGTGCTGCTGTTGAAAGGCATCTCACAGGAAATATCATATTACTTAAAATGGTCTAGATAGACAAAAAAAAAATCTAATATCTTTAATCACATGCACGGCATTAAATCATTCCACAAGTCATGCAAGCCCACTGTTCATCCACCAAGAGTCTCAAGTTGCTGGACATGACTATTTAAATTGAGAGGTTTTGTGTTTGAATTCCTCCTAAGGACAGTTGCACACATTAAAGCTTTCAGCCTAAGCCACTTTAAGAAAATATGCAGCTTTAAAAAATACAAGTTAAAAATAAAGGCTTACTCTAAGTGAAAAAGGAATACAAATAAGTCAAGACTGCCAAGTCAGAGTAAGTTGCCTAATAAGGAAGATCAAGAGAAAAACCATACTAAGCTTATGGAGTTCAGGCAAAATAACCTGAAGAAAGGAGAGAATTTGTCATAAATCCCACAGATCTTTGACAAAACACTACTCTGCATCTTTAAACACATACATAGAGGTTATATACACATATATCCACAAGACCTGCAGATATGCACCCTGAGACTTTTAAGTTTAGGCATAAGCCTGCCCTTGAAAGAAAGGCTCCAGCTATATACAGCAGTTGGTCAAGATAATTATTTGAAATTTGCAATAGAGGAGAACTAGCATCAATTTGTTCTGCAGCATAGGCAATCTTATACATGACACTGATAACATAAGTCATCAAAAGCTTTTAACGAAGGTCTTTGAAGTATTCTACAGTCAAGGAGTAATAGAGTCTTCCTCCTTCTATGTTAGGAAGTGCCTAAACAGATAGTTCAGATGACTCAAGTTCATTTTTCTAGCTCATATGGTCTAGTAATGTCTGACAAATACTGCCCATGATTTAATACACACACTATTTGTCTCTCCCATGGATTTCACACAACCTCATACTGCAGAATAATTTTTTTTGCTACAAAAAAAGTTTACATGTAATTAAATACAAGAATACAAGTTACATTCAGAAGTATTCTGGCTCAGAACAGCCTAAGTAGTCACCCATGAACATTACAGGCTCACTAGCAGAGCTTTTCTGGGCAGCCAATTGGTGAGCTGTTCACCTAGACGAGTACATTGCCTAACCTTTATCCCCCTGGACAGACATAGCCTCCAGTCTCCAACAGATAAAGCACCTTAAACCACAACTAGCAGCAGTGGTGAGCACTCTGCTGCTATGGTAGGCAATGAAACTGTCCTGCAAGGCATAATGTAAGAAACCCACATTAAAAGCTCTGTCTTCCCTACTCCTTGAGGGATATAATCTCTGCTGTAAGCAGCTTCCTGACAGCAAGCTTCCAAAGTGGCTTTTTTCAACCACCTCTTTGCAATTCGGGAAGCACAAATTCTAAACAGTCATATGAGTTGCCACGTAGAAATCCAATGCATGTAGGAACAGCACGAGAATCACACCAAATGTTTCTCAAAAACGTAACATCAATTGAATCATGATAAAGGAACTTCAAAAATTGCTTACAAATAACAAAGTCACGCACAAGAACGGTAAAGAAACAATCCTACAAGTAAGAGTTTACATTTTAAATTATGAGGCTCCCATAATTAGCTGTACATACATCTGCAGATCCACTTACACAAAGCTCTTCCCAGACCAGACAGAAGATGACAAGTTATTTGGTTTATTGTTTCCTTCTCAAACTTAGCAGCCATTTACAAACATGATCAACCATTTCCATGAGCATTGTCTCCCCATTTATTTCAGACAAATGCTGGGATTTTTAATTCCACCAAGAATGTTAATCTAGCTTCAAAGGTAAAGAGAAATAGCACCGTCTGCTTTGTTCTCCCCTTAGTCACACAGAACAGTAGTTGCTAAGGGCACAAAAGATGTATAAAACCAGGTACCATGAAGAAAGCCAAAAAGGTTCATATCTTACTCCAAAATTGAATCCTTTTGTCCCATCATGTTTATGGCTCCTATTGCAAGGAGCATATTTTGGGGGTAGTGGCTGGCTGGTTTTTGCCAAGAAACAGAGCATCAGAACACTGTCAAAAATGCAAAAAAGGTTATTCCAGATAAAAGTCGCATTTGTAGCTTTAACTTGTGTAATTTTGAGATTTTATGCATATATTAAATTATTTTTTGGAGGAAATACACCACAATGCACCACCTTTCATGAAAGCAGGAAATCTATCATTTATATACACCATCCAAGACACTAAAATGATCTCAAGACTTATAATCTTGAAAACTGATATTCTTCATATTCCTTTCAAAGAAATAATTTAGCTGATTTTTTTGTTTGTTTTAACAGTAGATTCCCAAGGGACTTTCATGGCAGTCAGGAAAGTGGAAGTTCATTTGTGTTTTTCTTTTAATTAAAAAGAAAAACAATCCCATTATGACCAACTGCAACACAGAGTCACCATGGATCAAGGTTCAAGTTTATAATCATTACAAGGAAGCAAGAGCGTACATGACCTCAACTACAGGAGCAAGACTCGTACTTGCTGCTAACATCAGCTAGACCATAAGAAGCAGCACTGAATCTGGAATAACTGTGAAACCCAGTCACACACTTCCTTTCTCTCACTCTTTTCCCTCATTCCCTTCCTCAGCCAGATTTCAAAAAATTAAGAAAAGAGGAAAGAGTGTCACTGTGACCATGAGCCAATCCCAAACTATTCAATCTATGAAGAGACCTGACTCAGCACTTCTATCCCACATCAAAACAGCTGCCCTGGAGGTTTTCAAGCAAGGAAAGAAAAATGGCTATTTCAGAAAAGCATATCTTTCAGTTACAGGTCAACCAAAAGGCTCATCTTAGTCTCAGGCCTTTCTCCTTCCCAAATTCCGAAGGCTGCTGAAGACAATAGAGCTGACAGAGCCTCTCAGAAAGGGTCTGCATTAATTTTATATAATGGGAAACAATAAGCAAGCTAACCTAAATAGAGAGGTCACTAGCAAATTCTTCTAAAGCACGAAGGAGCAAACTGATCTTGCAGCTCTGCACAGCATCTAGCAAAAGATACTGGCAATTTTTTCAATGTGGCAATAGATTTTAACTTCACTTTTACATTTATGACAATGCTGAGTATTATGAAAATATATTTGCATGCATAAATTACAATTACCAACTTACACATTGACTTTAAGGAACATTTGCACAAATCTGTTTTGTTATTCTACATAATAATGTTACTAGCATTACCATAAGTTCATTAAAGGATTCCATGTTCAAATACCAATCTTTAAGAAATTGATCTTAATGTTCTTGAAATCTTTGACAGTCTTACTCAATATAAATGCCATGGATCTCTTTTCTGTCAGCCATCAACGGCAACCAGAAGTGACATACAAGAAGAAGGGACTGAATGTACCAACTTTTTTAAATAAAGAACATGCCAGATATTCACCCACTGATTGGTTTTTGGGAATTTTGTTTTGGAAACAAAGCATTATTTGTGTCACCCTTCACCATTCTAAGAGAGAACAAAATTAAGTTTCTAAGGAAGAAAAAATATAAAGACCAGCAATTTTCAATACTCAATGCATCCATCGAATTCTTCAAAAATACTGCCTATAGCCCTGTATGCTATTCTATGTATCATTCTGATAATAATGAACAAAAAGACATGCTCTTGTTCAAGTCACACACAGTGGGATCACATGTGAACTGACCCTCCATGTGTTAACTGAAGGCAAAGCTTTGCTTTGAGCTCATTACTGCTCTTACAGATAAGACTGGCAAGTTTAGAAAGTTTAGTGTATTTCTCAGTTTCTGAAGGTAAGTAGTTTGGTTTAAAACTACAGGTGTACACCAGGAAATAAGCCCAGGTTTCACGAGTTCCATCACTACTTTCAGTGCAAAATAACAAAATAGTATATGTGCAAAGAAAGGGATAGGGGAAAACAAAACAGAATGACAACATCTTTGGCAACTTCACAACAGTTTAAAAACATTTGTCCCCATCTTAAATAATGAAAAGAAACAGCAGGCAAGTTTTCCTCCTAACTATATTAATCAGGGTGTCTTGAAAAAATATAAGCAGCCCTAGTGATAAAAAGACAGATCATTTCACCAGTTCTCACTAGGGGTTTGATCTTCTAGAGCCACTGACATCAAGGGAAGCATGTCTTAATTGAGATTTTTTTACTATATTTTTAGAGAACTGAACACACCAGGTTTCTGAAACATAATTAAAGCTATTTTGAGACTGTAGCACTAACCCAAACTCAAGCATGTTGCTATTCACCACATTATTTCAGGAAATTGTTCAGAAACTGTTCCTAGATTCCGAGTGAAAAGGCAAGAAATAGAAAGGGGGAGGGGATCTACAGGAATGTTTGCACTTCCTCCATTTCTGCTTAATCCTGCCAAAGAAAGTGTTCCAGACTGTCACATCACCAAATAACAACCACACTACTAGGAAATGCGCCCAGTTCAGTGTAATAACTACCAAATTTAAAAGTTTGGCAGTAAAACATAAAGCAAAACAGCATAAGCAAGCACTTCTGTTTCATTAACTTTTTTGTTATTAAAAAAACAGGAACTGCCAACTAAAGCCAGTTATCCTGCTAGTCAAATCCACTGAGAACACAGCTCGTTATAAATTAAGCCAGGAATCTTCCCTGTAAAAGAGCCTCTGGAACATATAGCAGAACAGTGATAACAAAGTTGCTAAACTGCATGAAAATAAGATGTGACCCCATATTGGTAAATCCTGACAAGTTCCTTTCAACTTTAACATCATCAGCACCTGGCAGGATTATTCAGCATCACACAGAATCTGTGCTTGTTTTTACCTAGGGGCTTAAAAAAAAATAACCATCACAGCAACTGTGCAGTATGAAAATTTTAGATTTCATTCTCAAATAGTCTCCTTAATGAGCAGGTGGTGTTCTCTAACACCAAATAATCAGCTGCATAGCAAGGGTCTGTATTACAGCTAGAACTCAAGCCAAGAGGGGCATAATTATAAAGAAGATATGTGGAAACAAGATCTATTCCACAAATGCTAAGGACAAAAGTGCTATCATTTCAGAATCACATTCTTCATCTAAGGTTTTCTACCCCGAATCAAAAAGGTAATTATTCTCAAAACCAGAAACAAAATTATCTTGCTGCCTATACAAGATGTTTCTTAAGCTATATAGTTCATTTACTGCACAACAAAGTTCAGAGTTGCAATGGCTTTTTGTTGTAAACTTTGGTGTAATGTGTGCTTGTCCTTATGCCGAGCAAAACCAATAGACAACAACACATGATCTGCAGCGACTACACACAATATCCACTCAGGACTTCATTCAAACATTGTACACATAACTGACTTTCTCCTAGCACTGCTCAGATTTATAACCAGCTGCATGAAAACTTGGGGGGGAAGGGGGAAAGAAATTAATAAAAAGGCCATGTATCAGTTTGTGATATACATAAACCCTACTGAAGTAAGGAGATTTTGAACAATAATTTTTATAAATTCAGAAACGAAGTGAAGACAGTACCCTCTTGGCTCTTTGGTCCTTTCAGAGAATGCAGCTCCACAATACAATACCACCAGCAGAGAAGCCAGTTTTTAAACAGTTTTCTATTCCCATCCTGAAGTGCAGTTCAGCACCTTCTCAGGGCTGCTGATACAGCTGTTCACCAGCTGTGCTATGAATCACCAAAACGATCACTTAAAACCAGATACTTTTAACCCAGATCATTTCAGTGACCCAGTTTTGCAGAGCAGCCTCATAAACAGTACAGACATAAGCAAAAATGCCAAAAGGTTCTTACATCCTGGGTAAAGCTCTTACAAACAGGCACCTCTTCTTTTCCCAAAAGAAAACACTGGCTGCAATTACACCCTCAAAGTGCAAGAAATCCACATGCACAGAACGCATACTGAAATCTCCTATCTTGAGGTATATCTTGATTCCTCAGACATCTTGCAATGAATATATGCCACCTAGTGCAGCAGCCACAGCCAAGGAAAGAGAAATAACTTACCAACCGTCTAGCAAATTCTTTATTTTCGGAAAGAAATCCATATCCCGGGTGTACCTTGGAAGACAAAAAGAAAATTCAAGCTGATTGAATTCTGATACCAGACACCAAATTTGCCAGCACCTTTTCAGATACTGGGTAAGGTTAAGTAGATGAGTAAGCATTTAAAGAGGTTGAATATCTTAAGAAACTGTCTTAAGACACTGATTTATCTGTCCTCAGTCACGCTGTTGAGCTACCATTTCCGAAACAAACATTCCTTACTTAACTACCGCCTCCTGTCTTTTTAGCTCCATTGTAGATTTCCACATAAATGCTCATCCTACACTTTTCTCAATAACCACGATAAGGTACTCCTCATTCCAAAATATTCCCAGCGCTAACCACAACAGTGGTGTGGTGTACATAGGTCCATAGTCATAAGCCTCCTATCTCTAGCAACCCTTGCTGGACAGCACACCACACTGTCTTTAGTTGTCTAAGTCAAACATCACAGTTTGCTACTCACATCCCAATATACATCCAACATAATTACTTGAGATGGGCATGAGAAAGTTTTCATTTTAATATTGGCAATTCACATAAGATTCTTGATCTAATATACTCTGATAAAGTATCAGCCATTTCATTCCCTTCATTTAAAAAGAGTCAATATTCAGTTCCATATTCAGAGTTCCAGACTCCGAAACCCAAAGGGAAGAAATATTTTTTTATTTATAAAAAAGTTTTTGGCCCCTGAAAGCACTACACTAAAATAACATCTTTGAAAGAAATTACAGTGCTGATTAAACCGTTCCACGGTAATTAGTGTTGTTCATATATACCCATAAAATTTTATCTTCATAAATGGTCTGTGTACAGTAGCTCTGAGTAATACATTTATTTTACTGACAGAACAAAGAACATTAGGCATGCAAACACAACCACATATTAGTTTTTCCAACTGATTCCTGCTAAGCTTTGAATCTCTGGCCAATTTGGAGGGAGAAAGACTAGCCCACACTCACACACACAAACTAACATGCATTTTGTAAACATTCTGGAACACAGTTATGGGATGTGCCAATTACCTTGCCATCTTTCAAATTACAGTTATATAATCTAGGAAGTGATTCAAACTAAGTTTAGGCAAAAGCCTTTCTGAACCCACTTTGTAAAACATTCAAGAAAGCCATTATGGCATATAAAGGGTTAGCGCTCGAAACTAATTGGGATTTTTTTTTTCCCCCAGCAAATTTGGAAATGAACTGAAGCTGCTCCCTGGTGTGAAAGCTGAATCCAGCAGCCACCTGCAGGATCAGCGACCAGTGCTGCCAGATGCTACAAAGCCTTTGATTTCCAGTAGCGATTTCAGACACATTTAACTCATGTGACATGAACTAACTGGAATAGCATATTCAATCGCTCCCACACACACACCTTTAAAAAAAAAAATACAAACTCTGGCTTTTCTGCTTTCTATATATGAAACAGCTGCAGTAGATAGACTCATTCAGACTCACAGCTTGGGCCCTGGTTTTCCTAATGACTTCCATGATGGCATCCATGTTGAGGTAGCTTTTGCTGGTGGGAGCTGGGCCAACACAGACAGATTCGTCCGCCATTTTCACATGAACCTGAAGAGACAATATTCCGCATTAACAGATGCTCCCAGCAAAAATAATTACCATCACCCACTTACATGCACACAAATCTGATTGTTCCAAAGATAATTTACATACCATAACCACTCTAAAATACACACTGAAATTACTGACACTGACATACAAGTACTCACACAATAAATCTCATTTCATTTAACTCTGAAATTAAGTCACTGTCAAAATATTTTATTATTCCAATGTATTACTTGGAATTTGATTAAATAAAATCATGACAAATATAATTTCAGCTTCTATACTGATCATCTATATGTAAATTCAGACTAAAAACTACTTTGTTACATGTAACCAGAGTAGTCTAATATCTTAATACTTAATAACAAACATTCATGACCAGTTCTAAGCAGGCTCCCCAGGAAGTTGGGGATAATTAGAGTGAATTGAAAGAAGGGATGCAATGAGTGTCCCTGCACAGCATCAGGTCAGCACCATGCACAAATTAAAGCCTATGACTAAAGAGTTCAATATCACTACACGTGAACCAGAAAATCTTGAGAATTATTTAAGCAGGCTCATGTTTGGTTCCTAATCCATTGTATCCTTACCTATATGCATTTGCCAAATATTTTTAGTTAAATACAAAAGGAACATTTCCAACATTTTACCCAGAATAATAAAATAGCTAGGTTTGAAGTTAGAAGTCTACTTACAACTATTATGTATGTTTAACAAAAAGTTACAAAAGTTTAATTAGAGTGGTCTTTAACATGCTTTCAGAGTTCGGAACACTTTCTTTTGAGTAAAATACACACAGAACCAAGAAATTAAACCAGCTTTTCCTCATTCTGCCTTTTGTAAGTTCCCTTTCAGTATGTTTTTAAGAAACCATGCCACTGCCTAAACTGTGTAATATTAGCTGTGTCTGGAAGACTTGTTTATAATGGCAATTTGACATTTCTAATGCTTACCTATTTTTATGAACTATGGGATTATCATCTTCAGCATTTGAAACTGAAAATACGCTGTCTGAAAATGGTGCTCTTTTAGAAGGTGAGTATTAACATAAGAGAAACAAAGTATTTTTCGGTTTACGAACACAAAATTTCATTCTTTGTGAAAAGAAATTTAACTCACAAGTAGTATGAAAGCTGTCAAGTATGACAAAATAGTCTGAAGTAAAGTAACCTGCATACACTACTGGCTCATTCAGATAAAATCAGACCAGGAAAACAATCATCTAGAAACACTGACAAGCAACAGTCAGACAGCATTTTGAACAATACAATGAAAATTAAGTAGTTGGGTAAATATAATAAACATGTATCAAAAGGATGAGAGTCCTTATGAAGCAATTTTTCCTTCTGCTTTATTGACTTTTTCTGAACTTTGCCAAAGTTAATACTACCACCAGGAAAAAACATGAATTTGCCATCTAATTCCAAGTTTCTTTCTGGAGGCATCTCTTACACAGCTTCTGAATTTGCCATGTACTCAAGTATGTAAGAGTGCACATAACCTCCTGGAATTGCCACACATTTCACATTTGAATTATTCCTGCTATAACATCACAGCAGTTTTTGTTTTACCACTAGAGCATTAGTCTAATAATATAAAAAGAGCAAAACAAAAAATCCAAAGAACTAGCACAGACAATCAAGCAGTAGGATTTTAATGCTTTCTAGTAAGTACACCTCAGCAACTAAGTAATCTGTTTTGACCAAATGCTATCAAGATTAGCCTGTCATCCTTCCTGTAGCACTAAGTTCAAGAAAGAGAATGGCCCTTGGATACCTTCATCTTCACAATCAATTTATGTACTTAAAGTTGTTTTGAATTCCAATATACACACAAAGTCATTCAAGCTTAAGCTTAATTAAGCATGTATGTTTTACAAAACCAAAAGCTTCCCTATAGAAAACAATCACCTTAATGTAGTTACCTATTTTTAGGTATCAAGGGAGAAACCTCACACCCACACAGTTCTTACACGGAGATACCAACACAGTCCTACTAGTACCAAAAGCAGCCATAGAAGATACTGCAAACCTATTGATTTTATACACATAAACAGTCTTTTGCACTTTTACCCCAACACATTTCCCTCCTATTCAACTCTCTGGAGTTTTAAGTCTTCCTCTCCCACATTCTCCTGTAACCTGGTAAATTTATTTCTCCTTGCTCACCTTACTGCAAGCTGTTAGTGCCTTCTCTAGTTCAGTGCCAGTTCAGCCTTGTACACATCCTCATATACCTCAGATAGGTATAACAAAACAGCAAATCAGTAGCCATATCACATTCATATTACCTGATACACCACCTCAGAGCACCAAGCAAACACCTTGAAAAATAGGTCTCCATTCCCACTCCACTAGTTTGAAACCTCTGGATTTTCGGGTTCCAGTGTCAGTTCTTCCATCTAGAGGGCTTCTCATATGAACTTTTATCATAAATACAAATAAACCAGCTCACAGAAACTGTTCTTAGTAATTCATGATAACAATTCCCCTTATCGTTTAGATTCCTTTGACAATGCACTGTGGCTCCTGATGAATACCCCAAGTATTCTAATCCAAATACATTATAGTTTCATAGCATAGCATAAATGTAATTACTAGCAAACATGTAACAAAAGCCATGATGTGAAGCTACATGACAACTGAAACTTTCAGCTTACTATCAAGTGCTCATAGTTCACACAGTAATTCACTAAACTTTTTCTTCTGCAGAACTTAAAACACAGTATTTCTAGACAGTCCTAGGAATCCAGCAACTCCCCTTCCTCAAGCACTACAGGTTTCAAATACATTGATTTTCAAATTCGAGGATTGCACTAGTGCTCATTTAAATCACAGAATCCTACACACTTGAATTCTGAATTGACCCTGCTATCTCATGTGTAAATAGATAACAACAAAGGCCGGAAAAGCAGACAAAGCCTTAAGTGCTTAGTGGTTTATGCTGCAAGTTTTTATCATATTGGGCTACCTGTGCCTCAAGATACATCTCAGGCAGCTACCAAGGGCTTGCAATGTTAGAGAATACAACTAGGAATCATGAAAAGACATCTCTAAAAGTAGTTTCATTTCTGTATGAATCTTTTATTTTAAGAAGTCTGTTTCATAAGGGCTAATGATATTGCAGCAACAACCAAAAAAAGAGATTCACTAAACCTTACTGAATATTCATTTTATAGAACCTCCACTTAATTAAAAAACTACACCCTAATTACAGTCACCTTTGCAAATCCAAACCCAAGCCAATGAAAACCAGCCAACCAGTTCATCATGACCTCTTTAGTTCTGCATCTTTGACAAACAAGCTTCTTATAAACTAGTCTGGATTTAACAAGGAGTTGTAGCAAAACACCACCAGAATGAATATTATTAAATAGTGTAACTGGTTTTGGATTAAGGTACAAAGTCAACTGGAAACCATGTGCAGTACTACAACTACTTATTGCCCTAGTCTTCCTGACCAAGTACAGATACACAAACTAGGTCAAGACTAGTTCCAAGCACTGCTCCAGGCTGCAGCAGCTTTCAGGGTGCGAAGTGCAGTACAAGGTAATAAAAGTAGCAGCAACTGGTTTTGGAGATCCTTCCACATTTTATTTCAGTATTTCAGGAAGATTTCTACCAGGGTTTGGCATTGTACCCCAGAAGAAAAACATGTCCATAACCCAAAGTTTTGGATAGAAGCACCACAAAAACAGTATCTGCTTTGCAGGGGATAACCCAATTTAGAAGGACTGCACTGAACCAGAGTTAGTAAGTACCCAAACTACCTAGCTTATGTTAGCTCTTCTTTACCTTGGAGAGTGGCACATGTATTCATTTCACAGCACCATGCTCTCTTCCTAGCAATACTCTGAAATTACTGGATTATCCCTCTAATTAAACCTAGATCTCAATCACAAGTTCAAGATATCAAAATTAATAACTTACTCCCTAACATATATATGGGTCTCCTAGAGATGTTCTGTTTCACACAGCACAATCAAGGGTCACACAGCTGCTGCAGATGGCTAGTTGAAATCTACAGTATTAACAAACCATATTTAAATATGCATGCCCCTCAACACTGAAACACAGAAAAGTTTTTTCTGTATGGATACAGAATGTATTAAAAATATTTTAAGGAAAGGAACGAAACCACTTATTTTCAGTGTATATGCAATATATCTAATGATTGAGGACACCAAGATAATTCAAACATCCTTAGCACTGTAATTATTCAGCAGCTCCAGAGTTTGTTACCTTCATGTTGATCTGGTTCATGACAAAAGTGCTTTTCTCCCCAGTTTGTTTCACAGTGATTCTCATTTACTAATTCCACAAAGAAAAAGGCTGACTTCGTCATGAGAGTCAACAAAGAAAACAACATCTACATGCATTTTCTAACAGAGTGCTTAATACCACTTGCCTAGTTTCCACAGATTTTTTATACTTCAGCAGTTTGAGGCTTATCATGTGGCAGATGTAATTTACTTCAGTGTAAATGCCTAATTAACACGTACACACACACACACACTCACTCCCCTTCTCCATCTCCGAGGAGGTAAATGCCTGGGATTCCCCAGTGTCCCAGTTTTTCAGGGCAGGTCAGCCTGCACATCCCGAAGTCTCAGCACAGGTTGATATTCATGCAGCAGAGACAGTTACACTGAGTTGCAGGGCTGTGTGATTCCCCTAATTCTTCCTCTGTACTGTTTCAGAATTTATATTACAGGGAAACTCTTATAGCTGCATTTACAGTGCTAGTCAAACCTAAGAAGCAATTAAAAACACCTCAGTGAAGAGACCACTTTTGTTTGGTACACTAGATAAGATCGAGCATTGTTTAGACAAAGAGATCTAATCAAACAAGTCATTCTCCTTTTATAGCTCAAATCAATATTATACATTGGAACAACATCCGTTGGTGTAAGTGGATTCACTTAATTGGCCCGAACTGCATAATAGTGCTCAGCAAGACAAATCACAATTAGCTCAACCCATAAAATAGGGCTAATGAGTAAATCCTTTGTAAGTTAGCTAAAAAAAAACCCAACTACCTCAAATCTTGCCAGCACCACTGCCAAAAGAGACAGACAAAACAGAACAAAAAGCCTGTGACATTGAACAGTCTTGAGCTAAAAAAAAAAATGGATGCAGGAAAGGTTCAAATTTACTGCTTTGCCAAAAATACATTTTTCATATGACCTAAGATCCTTTAGCAGCTTCACACTAAAATACAGACACGAATAATACAGTAAGTCTGAGTATACAGTGTGCAGTATTCATATAGCCTTTAAAGAGCTATCTGCAAAGAATTACTGACACACAATTACAGCATTTAACCTTGAAATAAGGGAAACATTTCTACAATACATGAAAAACAGAACTGTGAAAGGCATAAATAGAACAACTATCCCATATTTTCCACATTTGTTTTTACTCAGCATTTCACAAACCTAAATAAAAATTTACACAAATAAACAAGCCAACCTACAGAGTTAGCATAGGCAGATTTTTCTGCAAGCCACTTTTAAACGTTTTAATTTGATGGCCCTCAAATACGTATGTAAAACAATTCTTCGGTGGCCTTCAAACATGTTTTGGTGAAGGGTATTTACTTACAATCCCCTCCTAGTCTATAACGACCCTCAAAACATCCCATCCATTAACACCTGCAGGATTAGATCCTTGGTTGGCAGACACCAGCTGAGAAAATACATTTTTAAAAATTTAGCACCTTTTCTCCTTTAATTCCCTGTCTTGCCCTTTAAGTTTGCCAACTAGTCGAAACTTGAAAACCACAATAGCCTCACTAACTAGTAGCCCCAAAAATCCAGATATTTCAACTAAAATTAAAATAAATGGATCCAGGTTGAACTGAATAGTCTTTAAAAAACAAACATAAACCAGGCAAGGAAGACTACATTTCTAACCAAGTCTAAGAGAACACATGTTTCAAAACATATCAAGATTTTCATCTGTTTGCATTCTCACTTTTAAACACTAATTGATTTTTGTAAACTTTGAAAAGAGTACCCTCAAAATTGTCTCTTCCATGAACAAAGCTCTGGAACTTCACTGGCTGTCAAAAAGACACAATTTTACTTGCCCCATGAACAAGAAAGGACTCATTGTACCCAGAGGCTGATCACTCCTACTGCGAAAAGCAGACCATGCTAAAGCAAAGCTGTCATGCAGTGATACTCTCAAACCGTGCTCCACTTGTTGTGGCAAGCAAGAAAACGCTTCCTGAGTCCTGAAGATATTACAGATAATAATCTAGAGAAGAGTCTTCCAGAATGGCTTTGACTCCTAAAGTCTGTTTCTGTATGCTTATTCTTTGACAGAAAACTTCAGTGAAGCACCTTCTAGAACAATCGTGGAAAAGAAGGCTTCTCCATCAGAATTTTATTGCAAGTGCTACCTGTGTTTTACCCTGCAAAACAGTAAAGACCAGACACTAGTACACAAGTTTGCTATGAAAAACTTAGCAGAATTAAATGGTTGGTTTGTATCACAATCTTTCATGTGTTTTACTCAACATCAATTAGGAACAATCAGTCTGTCTTTGGTAGAATCACTGGAAAAGCAGATCAATAGTCATCTTGTTTACTAATCTACTTTTGGATGAACAGAGGTAGACAAACCAGGAGGGGAAAACCAGAATGTCCCATTCTCTAACTCCAAGCCATTGTATCAATAACAAAACACTTCTCACAACCTTGAGGGAAAAGCGTTTTCCTCGTGTCCTTCCACTCGTATCTCCCTTTGGTAGGACAGCTACGAAGTTCCTTCATCCAAGTGAAGATTAGAGGCAGCACAGCCACTTCATCCAACCTTTGCTTATGTTTGGGATGCTGTGAAGAAACAGTCTGCAAGCCAGCAACTGCATCACACATCGCCGACTGTTTTGATTTTGGAGTACACTATCTAGAGCAAGCGTCCAGGAAAAACAGAATTTTACCTCAGAGCACACACTAACAATTTGAGAAGACACTTAGTGAATCTGTTTACCAAAGAATGAGTGTCCACCTGTTGCAAGAATTGAGCAATTCATCACATTTATTTAGAGCAGTCCACTCCACTTCATGTGGACCTAAGTTTCATCTTTCCAGTGCATGTGATTCTGCACCTTTAAATGTTCTAGAAAAAGAAATAAGTGTTTTGTGATGTTAACTAAATAGTGATGCCCTACAGTGTTTCTAGTGGCCTCCCTGCATTTCAAACACATCTGCACCCACATGTCAGCCTTCTCCTAATGGAATCTCAGCTTCTAAGCACATTAGCAAAGCAATAGGACACATCTTTCTCATGCTGTTCCTTTTTTCTGCCTCTCCCAAAAACAAGCTCACCAAGGAATGTATCTGACACATGCTTCTTTGTTTTGTTTTCTAAAGGGGTAGGACACGTGGAGATGGGAAAGCTAGCAGTTAGGCGGGTCTAGGAAACAGTATCTCGTGGTAGCAAAGGCAGTCAACTTCAAACAGTAGAGATTTAGCTCTTAATTGAGCTAGATATCCCAGCAGTCATTTGGGATTCAGATAAAGTAGCATAAACGCCACCACATTACAAAGCAACACAGTATGCATTGGTAACATGCTCCTATCCACCATTTTCTGCTTAATTCGGATGGAGTTTCCCTTTCAGATGGATGAACACAATAAACAGCCAATCAGATGAGGATCCTGACTACAGATGGATAGGCTGTAGAAATTACTTCCAGCATTCAAAGACAGCAGTAAAGTCAGGAAACCCCAAAACCAGTTTCATGGTTGAGAGAACAGCTCACAGCAACAGCAAGGTGAATTCACACCCACCTGGGATTTCAGCCACACAACAGTATTTAAAGGAAAGGTGAGAAGGAGAGTACGGATGACATCAGCTAAAGGCAACATATCCTAAATCAGTCGCTGGAAGATTAAATTTTTTGTTAAAAGGCAGAAACACAAGATGCAGACACCACAGTGAATTATATTCTTCCCAGTGTGGACTAAATTCAGGCCCGAAATGAACAATATATTAAGACTTGGCACTAAGGTTCATAAAAAGCCTCACTTTTGGCATATACAAGACACCATTCATATGATACAGGGACCCCTCAAGAAAATGGATTTTATCCCTTCTCCATAAAATCATAATGGTCTTTACTAATTTTTAATCAGACCTGTACTAACTTTATATTGTATATGCATTTTTGATTGTAGCCAAGTTTGTCAATTCTCTTAACCATGCATAGCTTAAGACAAAGTGGAATTTAACCCTGTAGCTGAAAGATGAACTTTAAGAAATAAACCAAAAACTCTGTTTAGATTAGAAGCTAAGCAGTAAGATGTAAATCAGAAAACCTGTCTAGTTTAGAGGTTTGACACTAACATTTTGTTAAAAGGAAATATAGGGCTGCAGAGATAAGAGCAGCCCATTAGATCTGTTAAAAGTCATCCAAAATACACTGCTTAACTTTGGGGAGGGGTTATCAGTTGCAACCAAGCATATAAACCTGGAAACACAAAAGTCTCATTGAACATGTCTTTGGTGGAATTATCCCTCATGTTCCCAGTGCTGAATAAAAGGAAGGATTTTGTTCTATTCTATTGGATTCGATTGCTTCTTAACTCACATAGGATGATCCCACCCCTAAACTCTCTGCCACACTCAGCCCTAGAAATTACAATGCTGCTGAGATAGATGAATGAACTGAACAGAGAACAGGCCAGGTGTAAAAGTAATCTAAGGAGAAGGGAAATTAAACTTCTGTCAGATCAGCAAGTTACACCATCTCTCAGCCACATGATCATCAGATCCAGTACACTGAATGAATGAGAGGGGACAAGAGAGCCCAAATGGTCCCTTCAGAAATCCTTCAGAGAAATTTAGACATAATAAGAAATCAGTTCTAAAATGCCAAATAATTCAAAGAAAATACCAGAAAAAACAATTTGTGAATAAATACAGAATAACTTAAGGATGAGAAACTTCCAGTGCAGGTTTTTTAAAACAAAGATTTTTCTTACGCCTATGCAATATATATATGTACAACAGAAAATATAGGGTGGTCCCGTGGTGTAAAGGAGAGCACTCCGGACTCTGAATTCCAAGGACCTGAGTTCGAGTCTCAGTGGGGACCGTCCCCTGGCAGTTCAAGCCTCCCTGCCATCCCATCCCGTCACA
>JAWWLZ010000001.1:80136234-80153107 GCA_035041345.1 Poliocrania exsul | reverse complement strand
TGTGACAGTCCTGAGGACTTCACTGTCACTGTCCAAGCTCGCTCGGCCGTGGCAGATGGACCTCAGGACTTAAACGGCGGAGCCAGTTCTGTGCACGCTGTGCCTCACCTAAAAAAAATCTTCTGTGCAGGCTGGAAGGGCACACCCACGTGGGGAGAGCCCTGCCCAAATCTTTGTTCGCCAAGTCTGGCCATACATATACATACATACAGAAAATATACATGCACATGTGTGTATGCATATATGTACATACACACACTCCTTAACCACTTTTAGGTCCTTAGGAAGATGGTTTTTTCCACTGAGGTTAAGTGCTAAAGCAGTACCTAAAATAAATCACAAAAGTTAAGTCATAAAACTCCAAATTTATCATCACTAATGAGAATATTCAGATTTCTTAAAAGCAATGCTTTGTTAGTTCTACAGAAAAATTACTTCTCTCTTGATGCATTATAATCATTCATTATAGGACAACTTTGAAGAAGATACTCCTCTATGTAAAACCTGTTCTAAGTTTTCTCCCCTCAAAAGTCTTCATTTGAAAGACAAGTCAGCTTTGAGATTTCAAAATGCAGATGTCAAGATAAAGACTATAAAAACAGTGTAACAGAAAAAGCACCAAGCATGCTTGTTGTGGGGATTCAGAACACAGTAATCCCAGAAATCCCACAAAATCTACTTGTTCCCTAACTTTTCAGTAAAGGGTTGACTTTTAAAACAAACATGGCCCTTAGAAATCTGCTCATGCCAGAAGGGTAATCACTTCTATGCCATCTGTTTGACAGTCACTTGGTCCCATTACAACAAACATAGCAAGAAAGCACAGAGCATTTGTTAAAAAAATACAGTCAACCCACCACTAACTGCTAGCCCTAACTTCGATTATAAAAAGGGGTCTATGACAGAGTCTGTCAGTATTTGCAACCCTGTATTCAAACAAAGTTTAAGCAGATTTTGCATAATACAAGATAAAAATCACAGAAGATTCCAAAGTCAAGTGCATAAAGAATTACATGGTAAAAAACATATCCAGTAAGGGAATATCAAAGTAGGTAACAGCCAGCAGAGTGAAGGACATTAAAAAAAAAAAAAAAGAGCAGTTCAGCAGAACTAAGTTACAGGATGAGGAGTTCAAGATGACTGCTAGACATGTCACAAGGCTATCTTTGCTCAGCCAAAGAACAAAATGAACTAGGCAGAAAATGTATTTTTCAGTTTCATTTTATGGTATAATGCGTTTAGAAATGGCATCTGTTTTTCAACAGACCACTATACTAACCTCCATTCCATCCCTAAAGAGAACTCGTATGTCTGTATTCTACAATGCCAAACATATTACCCATACATGAAGTGAAGCAGTGGGTATCCAGTACACCTGAAAACCACAGTACAGACAGGTAGTTGGCTCACCAAGTCCGTAAGGACTGTGCACAGCCTTAACAAACGAGCAGGAACAGACAAAAAAAACTGCACTGTCCAAATACAATTTTCACACAGTTAATATCAACATGGGACAATTCAATCATGGATGCCAATGGCAGACTTTGTGGTCCCACACTTTTCCAGATCAACTTACAAAAACATTTTCAACAAGGGGTTCCACACACACACACACACACCGCCCCCTTACAGCCCTCAGAGTTCTGCCCTAGCTAAATCTCAAAACATAAAAACTTTATTTTAGCATGTCTCTAGAAAAATTCCCTTGACTTGTTTGGGATTTTTAAGTTATTAAGTATTTTCCAGACAACATTTCCACCTCTCAGCTTATTTACTTATGATATGCATTTTTCTATCTTAAGGTAACTTAAGGATAGTGAACAGAATCTTGGTCTTTGCTGTATCCCATTAATTTCAGACATTATTATTTCAGGACATCAAGCAGGTTTAGTTTAAAAACAGTTCATGCGTTAAGGAAACAGGTCTTAGTATATAAAAGAGCATTCTTCACAGGACACTATGAAGTTCAGCATCCCCACACCACGCAAGAGTTGAAGCACAGATCTTGTTCCAATAAACTAAACAGTAGCAAAGTGTCTTCCCACACACGAACTTCACACCCTTTTGTTACAAGTCATCACTTTTGGGATCCTTTTTTGCAGTAAGAATTTAAGTTCTAAATCAAATGCTCCTGTTCTTTACCACTGAAGACTAAGCAAAACCCAGAAAATATGGGAAGTATTACTATAAGAATAGCTTAATTACAGTATCATAAGTGTGTGATGTATATATACAAATTCTATAAATACATATTTAGATCTTAAATATAGCACACTTGTCAATGTTAAATATATTTCATACGGCTAAAAGAGATAATTGCATTCTATACAGGCAACACTAGCATTACACTGAAGGAAAAACTATTTCTGCAAGGTGACAACTGTTTCCATTTAAGAGAGGTACAAACTATATCTACACAATATGTAGATAATATTCACAGGTTTAATAAATTAACTCAATCTTGAGTATAATTTTACAAGTCACTGTAGTAAATTTAAATAAATAAATTCCTGTTTTAAAAAAGCCTGGAATTAAAAAAAAAAACCTTGCAAAGTTGCATGGAATCTACATAGCACAGCAACACATTCACTCACAGAACAGTTCCTTCTAAATCCTCTTTCCTGTTAGTATTTAGGTTTGGGTTTTTCCCTCCTCTAACTTGCTAAATAAAGTCATATTTCCTGCTGACAGCAAATGATTGGTTTACCTATAACTCTGGGGGGTTTAACTATCCATCCTTTAAGAAGCTTTGACAGTTTAACCTGCTGAGCTCACAGCACCCAAGGGAGGGTCTTACTTGCAGTTTTACTTCTGCTGCTGCTGACCACTAATACTGACTCCACAGATAATGGATTTCAATAACAACCTCCTACAGGTTAACACCTTGGGTACCAGCCACAATACTGCTTTAATTAAGCTAATACATGAAGGTTACAGTTTGGTAGAAAGTTGTATTAAATTTGGCAATGCTTACAATAGCAGGAAAAGTGCAAATAGTCACCTGTACAGTAGCTCTGGGATAAGTTTGCCTACAGATATAATTCAGCTGGTTTATGGGTTTACACATCTTATTTTTTAAGGTAAGCTCAACTTATTAGTTCCATTTCCTCTAAACATGAATTTTTCCAGCATTACTGATAATTTCGTGATGGATATTGTACGGATATGAAATGTGTGCCTCTAACCATGCTGGGTACAGAAAGTGTCTACCTGGCATATAAACAGTCGAGTAGTCCATGCACTACAGTTAAAGGGTTTGATATTTTACTTTACAAGGTTTAGAGTACACTGATAATGGAAAATATTACTGTTTTTATTTCTTTGGAACTAAGTTGCTAAGATTAAAAATAAATTTTGTACTTTAGCAAGCTATTACTTAGGTAAAAGTTTGAAGATGCTTTTAACATCTGATTCAAAGTGGAAAATAATATTCCCTGAAAACAAGCATTTGACAAAATACAAAAATTTGCAGATTGGAGAGGCACATATTTCAACGCATTTTTCAGACTAAGCACTTAGTCACTCTTTTCCAACACAGCACTTACAAGCACACATTCACATCAAAAATAGCAGGGAAAAGAGGTTCTTTGTTAAAAATCTGCTATTAGCTTTACCTGCAAAAACATCTACTCATAGGATTTCATTTTATTTTTTGTTAAAGTACACAATCTGACAGACACTCCACCGAGTAATAATGAAGCAGCATGGGAGCCATTTAATATATTTCTTGATTAACTCATTGCCTGTCCAGTTCTCATTCAGACATGTGCTCACATGTCATAATCGTCATAACTCCCATCATCCCTACAGTTAACACACAAGCTCCTTGATTAGTGCACAACTCCCAGACGAGCCATTGCTAATGCTAAATAATTCCCTTCAGCCTCCTGCGACTATACCGCAGGCTCTCCAATTAAATATAATGTCTCTGATGAGCCATATTAATATGGACAAATTCCTGCCTGAGATTCTAGCCCACTCACTTCCACCAAAGAAGCAACTGAAATAAAAAGAGGAAAGCTGTGTACATAAAAATTAGCCAAAAGAACACATTTACCATGAGGTTTTAATTACAAAACTTTGCTGTCACAGCTGTTATTCTTGGAGGCATCCAGAAAACTGGCATACTAATACAAGTTTTACTGATAAAAGACAATGAGTAAATTATTTTAATAACTGAAAAGCAAGTATGTAAAACAGATAGCTTTTCAATCAGTTAATTACAATTAGCAATATCTAATCACATGTGATAAAATTAACTCAGATCACTTGCCACTGGTGTAGCAATTATATTCAGCTGGTCTTGCGTATTAAGCATCATTTGAAACATTGGCATAGCTTTGCACACCCACACAAAAGGTTTTTTCAGGTTATAAAAGTATTTCACTAATGACCCACACATAAAAGCATCACAACTTGCACTAAGAAACTACCATGTCTAATAAACACCTGCTGCAGTATCACAAGATTATATAGAGAAACCCACATTTTTAAAGATATTTACATATGTACCAAGTGACATTAAAATACTTTAATAATAGAAAGGAGCAAGTCATGGGTCAAATATATAAAAGTCGAATTATAGTAATCTCCACACTTTAAAATAGAAAGAGTCTCTGGAAAACCTAACCTTTATGGTGTACACCGGAATGCCTTAGCATTTAACTCAAAATTGCTGCCATTAGCTGGAAATTGACTACTCCGATTTTATGAAAATCATAAGGAATTCCCAGTCCTTAAAGCAGAGTCTAATGTCCTTAACCCTCATGCTGACCCTCTCTCTAGAAGAGATATCAACAAAGGACATGTAAATAGACTGTTGCAGAAGTATCCTTTAGTAGTTTAAAATATTGCTTGCAACTGCACAAATTGTAAGATATTCAAATAACCCCCATGAAATTTTGATAAGCTCTTCCCCAAGGTCCTTGCACCTTCATCCTTACACTAATGCACTTCATCTTCATTTACCTGATCATTAGTTTCCAGTTTGTTCAGCTGGAAACCAACACACACTAATTACTTTGACATCACAAAGTCCTATCTGTCTTCACCACCTCCCCAGACAGCAGGGAGAAATTATCAAGGGTAGGCATGATAATATCCTGATAAATGATGATTCACATCACCTCACTGTCAATCATCCAGAAGTGCTCACGCAAGATACCACTCAATCTCATTACTGAATCCTAGGGCTAAGAGTACAATACACACCAGGAGTCATATTTCAAACAGCAGGCCACCTGGATAAGATGCAGCTCTCGGAGATTTTCATGAATTTTGTTGGCTTTTTGTTTTAACACGGTAAATGTCAAATATTCATCTATTTTATCATGTGTATATAGGCTGGCAGAAAAGGACACGATGAAAAGCAAGGCAATTCATCTTGAAGGTTCAAGTGATAAAATGTAGGTTCTTTGGAGAGGAGGAGGACGACAGGTGAATTTCCTTAATTTAAGAAGAAAATTATTCAAACTATCTGAAGTTTCAAAGTTCAGTTTCACGATTTAAGCATCCTTCCTGCTGAAACAATATAATTTTATTCAGATTATATATATATTATATATATTTTATATATTATATATATTATATATATTTTATACATATATAAATGACACAGGCAAAGTTCATTTTTTCCATAACAGAAAGCAGACATTCATAAAAGCAATGTTCCAGCTTCAATAAATAGCTGATGGGGAGCATGGGGTGGAGGGACGGTGTGTATGTCCAGCCAAGGATCAAAGTAAAAACCTAGTAGAACCTGCTTTCTCAGAAAATATCACCTCTTTCCCTACTTCCAAAATAATATCACCCTTCCATCTCTCTCAGTCCAATTACAGATATAAATAAAGCAATCACTAAGAGATAAAGCCCAGGACTTCCTATCTAGCACAGGATCTAGGAGTTGCTCTTTATGCTAAGGAATGAGGAGCAAACAACACATACAACCACCTCCTAGGTCTGTAACACTCCATTTTCTTGCCCAAGATAATCATGCACCATCACTAAACTTGCATAATGATTGATAATATCATTCAACATATGGTGCATCACTTAAGGAAAAGATGAGGAAGAAAAGAAAACAATACTGAAAGAATATGGGAGAAAAGTGTGAAGGAATTCCACAACCATGTGTGGTTGTGCTTTGTACTGTCAGAAAAGAAAAACAATCAAAACCAAAGACCAAAAATTAAGAACACTATAGAAACAAAGAGCAAAAGGACAAAGAAAGCATAAAGATGCACATTGTACCATTGCACAGTATTTTTGTGGCTGAAGACACTTTGAACACTCAATGCAAGTCCGAGCAGCAGAGCACTCTCTCGCAGGTATGGATGACACTGCTACAGGAACGCTGGTTCTGCATCCAGTGACTGCCAGCCCTCGTGACTCAGCCTGAACTTGGCAGGAATCCTCACATACTCTGTCTTGCACCTCTGCTGCCCCAGACTGTTTGAAATAGGATCACAGGCTCACAATGAAACCCCTGTCCTATTTCAAAGTACTCTCCCTCTTTGGGGCTACACAGGACAGACAGCAATGTACAGGCTTCTGTTCAGGTAGTGTTAGCATAACATTTTTCAAGGAGAAACACAGAGGTTTCTCCTTCAAGTGTTCTAAGTGTTCTAAAATATATGCAAATGCAAATAGAACAGAAACTGAAAGCTCCATAAAAAACCTGAATTAAGTCATTTAGGTATGGCTGCACTACATTCTGACACATACACTATTCACTCTACTTTTTAAAGCAGGTGTGAATCACTAACAAAGTTCAAAACCCAAGAGCTCTTCACAAGCTTCCTGTCCAAATACTCACCCTAACAAAAGCCAGTTTCTAGTCTACATATGCACACATTTCCAACTCTCAAATCGGTGACCCACACCCCTCACCTCTTTGGCTTATCAAATATACCTACACCAACCTTACTTATCACAGTAAGTATGATAGGAAAGTAATTCTACAACAACTTGGCCCAGAAAGGTTAAATACCACATGCTTGGACAACAAAACTCAAAGCATTTTCCCCTTGAGAACCAAAGAGTTTGAAAAACGAAACATAACCTATTCACTCTAGCACGAGGCTGGATAAAACTATGGGCAAAAACTGAGAACTTTTTTTCCACTGAATGCTTTCTTCCTATCTTTAGAGAAGGGCTGCTAAGGAGGTGCTCTTTATGCTAAGGAATGAGGAGGGAACAACACATCATCAGTTCAGCTGATGGAAATAAAAGACATGCCAGCAGTTGAAGACCTCCTTAAAAGAGCGTATCTTCAAATCAAAAATTTTGTTCAAATTTCTTCATGTTAGAGCTATAACAATTGGTAAAAAAATCTTAACACAACAGTGTCACTTCTTGAATCTCAGTAGCCTAATTAAAAAAATAGCTTTCAGAACTAATTGACAGAAAAAAAAACCATTTATTTTTGTTAGCTAAATTGGAAAATAATTCTATGCAGAAAGAATAAAAAAAACTAGCACAGAAACATTAATATCAGATGAATATTGAGTTGGACACATTAAGACAAAAATCTGCACCTTTCTCTTAGGTTATTGAAGTTAATTTGCAGTAGAATTACAGTACTTCCTCTAAAGGAAAAAAGAAAAAAGTACATGGGAAACTGCTGTCACTAAGTATCATAACTGCAGAGTTCATAGTCTATAGTTTATCTGCCAATCTTGAGCTCCTCAGATACTGAAGAAGCACATGGCAAAACTTCAGGCTCAGTTCAACTCATATTCAAGAATACTAAAAACTCTTCAAAATATTCAGAAAGTAGAAATTGAACAAAAACTACTCTTCAGTTGTAAGTCTATGATAAGTAAAACAAAATCACATTTACTATTCAAATTCTAAAATCCCACATTAGTCATAACTTTGTATTTACAGAGAACAGTAACGTATTTAAGGTTACTCTACATATGCCTCTTTTATTAAATAAAAGCTAACAATAACCTAAAAACATGAAGGCGCATTAAAATGACAAAATACAGTAGAAAAATCCATATAAATACTATGATCTTGTAAAAATAAAGTTTTGAATTCATCATTTAATTACTGCATAAAGAATCTCCAACTGCTGAATTTATAAAATATTACATAGTAGTATTTAAAAAAGGCTTCTTAAACTAAAAGCACAAGAAATGTTACAGTGGTTACCAGAGTTCTCAAAAATTTTGCTATGCTTAACAAGGTAAACAACACAAGCAAACACATAAATAGTTAAGCTTCAATCCACCTAAAAGTTAGGAGCAAGCAAAGCAGTACTTTGCTGAAAGCACAAAGGAAACAAAGGAACAACAATGAGTTTTCAAATCCCAGCAGCAGGTCACTGTGGCAGACAGTGAGGCTGCCCAAGCCCAACCACTCTACATTTCATTCTCCTTTACAGAAAGGAAGGTGCACAAACCCAGGGTCTGGTTTTATCAGGCAATAGCAGTCAGTATCCCTCAACCACTGGCCCTTCCCTCCCACATACACACGGTTTTCAGCTGCAAGCAGTTCTATGTCATCCACACTCAAAGGCACTCGGGATCATTTCTCACACCCTAAGTGAGTGACCAAAGAAAATGTCAAGAGGTGGACCAAGCCGGGCAGGCTTCCAACAACCAGCCTTCACTGCACCAGGCAGCAGACCTGCTTAAGGCCCTAACACTACAGAAATGTCATAGTACCTAAAACTTGTTCTCACATTTGGGCGAGTTTTTGTTGGTTTCATTTTGGTTTGGGGTTTTTTTTTTCCTTCCTGTTAGTCTACAAGACATTCCAAGTACCAGCTTCTCACCTCCACAGTGCACTAACATTAGCCAGGCAATACAATCACATTTGTTATACAGAGGAAAAGCCTTCATGGAAAAAGAAATCTGAAACACCAGGCTTACCAAATTAATTTTTTCTTGAGTTCAGGAGTATTTCTAGGGGATTGACAATTCCAATACTTTACTAGCAGCAGCATCCAGAAGAGCTTAAAAGCAACAGCTGTTAATGCTGGAACAAAACTATCACTCAAAAGTTGAACTGAAGAGCTTTCAAACAGCTAAAGCACCATTGAAAAACATTAAGCACAAGAACAGCAAAATCATGTAAGAAAGTGTCAAATGAGCTATTATTAAACTTCTTAGACATTATTCTTGAAATTTTACCCTCAACTTTCATCAAAATTATGATAATTAGAGACTTATATGTACTTTTATTGCCTCTTTATACCTTCTCAGTCTCACATCAGTATTTTGGTAACTGTATATGCCAATGAAAATCTTCACTGGAAAAAGTTTCTCTGAAGCTGAACCTGATAGTTCTGCCATGGGTGACAAGAAATTTTAAAAAACAGTAAAAAAAAAGTCATACTTCCATAACAAGCATGTAAGTCATCTCTGAAGAGGCATTCCTTTTCTCATCAAATATGATGCAATAAATTATCAAGGAGACAGAGATAGCTTCTTTCTTTCGCGTTGCATAACCAAGGACTATTGACTAATCATTTATTTGCCCCTTTGACTACTTAATACAAATTAACTTTGTTTTGCTTTTACTTACATGAGTTCTCCTTCCACCTTGCTTTTCAAAAAAGCAACAAAGGTAAGCAATAATTGAGGCTGGATGGGACCTCTAAAGAGCTGATCAAATTTTTCAATCACTTAGTAGTTTACCTAAATTGACTACCTTACAAATTCAGCTATTAAGATGCTACAGAACACCAGTAAGAGCCTTGGTAAAGCCAAGGTAATTGACAACTATTGCTCTTTTTAGAGCAGGTCACGTCAAAGATGGCTACCACATTAGCCAGTCATGATTCGCCACAAACTTGCTCTCAGTCGTTCCCATATTTCATGTAACAAGACATGTCTCCCAAAAAAAACTCACACCATGTTTTTTTTCCAACTACTTCCTGTAGTTCTCTGGATCAAAGAAATAATTATCTCCCTCCAGTCATCAGGACCCTCTGATAATACTGACACTTCAAAGATGGGACAGAAGAGTCTCATAATTCCCTTAATTCAGATGCATCCCATCCCTCCTATAGACTTTCCTATGTCCAATTCACTTACCTAATGCCATTATGTAAACAGGGATACACTTTTGTCTGACACTGCAACCCAGCTCCTGGACCGAGGAGGCCTAGGAGTGGACCTTGCCAGTACAAGCCAAAGCAAGTTAGGTACTGAGTATCTCAGACTTTTCTATACCATTATCAGGTCCCCCTTGCTCAGTGAGCCCTCATTTTCCTCTTCCTTTGCAAAAACTTCCTGTTGCTCCTTGACATCCTTCAATATGTAGCCAACACTAGCAGAGCTTTGGCTTCCTTAATTATGCCCCTACACACTCTGAGTAACTCACCCCTGCCTTCATCTGCTCTAAATTTGCTTTCTGCATTTGAATTCTGCCTGAGTTCCTATACTTGGAGAAGACTATCCTTGAGCATCAACAAGCTCTCCTGGGACACTGACTCATAAAGCAGTCTTCCATGAGATCCTGGAAAGCAAATCCTTGGCTCAGGCAATGGTTGCAATTCTGTTGTTTGTTTTACTCCCTCCTCCTGGAAACCTAAACCTCACCATTTCAGAGTGATCCCAGGGCTGCACATCCCTGATCACCTCTTGCCTCCTTGTAAGAGGTCCAGCACAGCATCCACTCTGGTTAACTCAATCCTTTGTGTCAAGAAATTATTCTCCACACAGTCCAGAAGACTCCTCAGTTGCTTTCACTCTCGTTCCAGCAACTATCACGATGACTCAAACCCCACAAGTGCACTGTCTTGGAATCATGAAGTTTCCTGTAGTTTTCTACAGTTCGCTTTATCTGCTTCCTGTTCTTGATCAGGTCTTTGGCATCCACCACAACATTGCCTAGTGGCAGTCACAGCCTCTCCCCCATACTGAAGCTCTCTATCCTCCACTTACTCAAGCATAGCTTCTTGCAAAGCTCTTGGCTCCGTATCTTCTCTGCAAAGACCCTGTGAGTCTGTTTTTCATTTCCTGATCCTGCAAGTTAGAGCTCATCTCTTCCCTGCAGCTCCTTCACCTGCAACAGAGAGCACAACTCACACTCACAAGGGGTACCTAGCCCTCAGACTCAGGGAGAAACACCAGGCATTTGCTAGAGCCTAAGACATGGAAGACCATGGCTCTGCTCTTTCCATGTACTTTTAAATACCAACTTATGACTGCTGGGAGATGTATTATTATCATATGTTCAGCTACTTGAAGACACTTTTATTCTACCCTTACAATATGGAGTTAATGAGGGCATGGAACAACTTTTGCAGGGGGTATCACAAGAAACCAGTCCTCAATATTAACTAACATTACTTTCAAAGCATCCCTTGGAAATACAGTGTTGATCTCATCCAAGAACAGACTAATAACTATCAAAAAGTTTTAGGAAAGAAATCACACCATACAAACAAGTTTTAAGCTCCTCTCACTTCTTGCTAAATACATGAATACAAATTTGATGCAGTGTCCCCACCCAAGGTCTGGTTACAACTCTGAAGAGCTCTCTTGCATTCAGCAAATTGGCATCTTCACCATACATATGCGTCCCCTTACACACATGTACATGGATAAACAGGACCAGAGCTACTCACAGATTTTTATATACCCATATTAGTGAAAAAACAGACAAAATCAAAAGCATTCTCAAGTCAATAGCAAAGCATACAGATTTTCATTAACTAGCCATTAGACATTCATGCCAACAAAACTTAATAAAAGTCTTTTAACAACATCCTTCAGGATTTCCACCATGAAGGATGATGACAGAGGAGTAGTCCAAATAACAAGCACTCAGTTTCACACATCTGAAAAAGTAACACTTTGTGTGGGACCACATGACAAATGAAGGCACTGAACAGGAGAAATCTGGCTTTTGTTGTTGTTCTCAGGAAACAATCACTGCAAAGGTAAATAAAGATATAACTTCATACTATCTGTACTGAGGCAGATCACCTGATTCTTGAGAAAGTGCCTGTAACATACTTAGATAAGAATCTGTCAAAAAGAGACAAGTAACAAGAGCTGGAAGATCATCTGGTGACACTTGTTTTTATGCAACAATACTAACAAATTGCACTTCACTGTACTGATGGCTGTATGCTGTAAGAGAGCTATAGGACACACAATTATAACCTAAGATTACAAAAAAAATTGTACAGGCAAAGGGATATTTCTAAACAGGTTTTTTAAGACTGGCATTCATCTAGACGAAGACTTCCGTATTATTGCATAAAAAGGATCTTTGAAGATGAAAAGGGAAGAGTATATCACAACTTTAGTCAGAGTACTGATACAAAAGAAAGGATGTAAAGAACTGTGCACCCTTTTTTTTCCCCCTCTGCTCCCCACTTCCAAAGCACTATGACTCACTGCCCCCAACAGGTACTGTGAGTGCCACTCAATTATAGCTCCTCTCAGATTAACTCAATGCTTCAGGAAACTACATACAGAATAAAACATGTGAGAACAAAATTACAAGAGATCAATCTTGGAGACATGCTTCCTGGACAGTGATGTTCCATTACCACAAAAAGTAGACAAGGGAGATGACATGCTGCCGCAAGTTTGTCAACAGCTAAACCCACATTAGAAACAGTTTCAGAACTGTCAGGACCCCACATTACAAGGCCAGGTCAACCGGTGAGCCAACAATAAGCACCAGCTACAAAGGGACTGCGAGAATTCATGCAACACTATATATCAAAATAAAGTCCAAGAATGAAACTCAGTGCATTGCCCAATTAGCACAGCAAGACAGACAGAAACCAAGAGGTACTGTATCGAAACCTAACACACACACCTCTGTAAATCCAAGTCACCACTCAGTACAGCTATTATCTTGCACCAACTATTCAAACACTGACTACCATTCTTCCTCTACAATAAACAAGATACAATACATGAAGGGTTTGGGGAGGTGGTTCATTTCAAAAGAGTATAAAAGGAATTCAGTTGCCACCTACAGACAATTCAGGGGTAATAAGTAAAAAGGTATCTCAAACTTAGCACTATAAAAAGGATATCTTGTTGAAAGTAAACAAGTGACAGATGCTTTTTGTGGCCAAGGAAAAGAACATAACCTAAAACTACAACACCCATAAAAGTGACATACTCATTAATACCTTATACCTTGCAAATTGCACCTTCACTTCATTTCCTGTCTCCAATGCTGAGTCTTTTCAATCTTTCAGATGCTTCATAAGCAATTCAGTTCCTTGTTTAACACTCCTACCAAGAAAAAAAGCACAAGTATCCCACCCATGGAATCACAGACTCCACAATACCCTAGCAGCTGTTTGTTCAGCAGCACAGCTAATAATCCAGGAAAGTATCTGGCTTTAAATACAATGCTTCTTAACACGATCCTTTAGGATGGCTCCGCTTCCCAATCCAGCTTTTCACATAGTGTGAACCTGTATCTCTGCCACCTATTTCCTTCCCTGCTCCCTCTTCCCCACATCCCACTGGTGGGATGGGTGATGGGACTAACTGGAGACACTAAATCTACACTGCCTCTGGAAAGGTTAATCAGGTATTCTCCTTGTCCCCAGCTATGCCTCCTGATGCCATTAGCTCTAGCACTCATTAACCTATGCAAAGAGTCACATCAGCCTGCTGATTTACATTTCTTTTTCCCCACTGTTCTCATAGAGATAAGCAGCCTTGATCCACTTAACAAAAGGTTGTACATATAATACAAAAAGTGTAGGTACACAAAAGATAGGAAGTTAAGAAAGGGAAAGAACTCCTCTTGACAGACAGCACAGTCTTACATCAGTTGTAAAAGTCATTTTCTAAGTACTTGTGAACATTATACACAAAAAGCCTACCTCATGTCTGTCTCTGTCTACAAGTCATCCTAATAGTAACAGGAAATTCAACCCAGGGCCTACTCACTAGTATTTCCACTCATACAGACAAGAAAAGAAATAGTACTACCAAATAGTTTTGTTCATTAATAGTGCTTGAAAACAAATCATCCCTGAGTAACCACAACCACAGCTGACAACAAATACCACAGCTGGGATGGTACAAACCACAGGAGCAAGAGATGTGAATCCACACAATGAAATATTTGCTGCTGAGGACATGAGTGAAGGATGAAGTCAGGAAGAAGACAGAACACTCTCAATGCCTCAAAAAAGAAGGACCAAGGGACCTTCTGTTCTCTCTCCAAGGGGGTTAGGTAGAAGGAAACCATGCTGCTGCAGTGCCTCACTTACAGAGGAGGATGGTATAACTATGTTTTTTTGGTCACACTGACGATGTTTCATTGCATTAAAATTACTATACACAGCACTTTCGCCACCACCTCTGGAAAGGCCAAGAGATCAGCACAAGCAGAACAGACTACAGCAGATGTACACCCAACTTGGGCTCTTACTACTCACTGTAATAAGCACAATAAGTTTGAACAAGCACTATGGCAATAGGAGTCATTCCAGAATTACCAATGGTAGTATTTCAAGCAGTGTCCTCAGCACACACCTGTGGCTTCAAAGGAAGGAGCTGCCTGCTCTGTCCCGGCTGTTCAAGAGAGACAAATCTTCAGAACAAGCCTGGCAACTCCAGCCCTGCTCAGCCTGGAGCTTAGACTTCCTCACATGGGTACAGCACCAGAGCTCTGCAGACAGTAGGGCAACAGAAGTCACTTTAACTGATGGCTGACCTACTCCCAACTCAATTTGCTTCTATACATGGCTCCAGCATCTGTCACACATTCCACTGAAATATTTTAAAATCAGTAGGAAAAAAGTTAACTAATTTGAGCAATAAGGTGTCTGGTGGGTTCAGAGCATGGAAAAAACTCAGCACAAGATCAGAGAATGGCTAGAGCAAAAAGGCCCCAGAAGGCAGTACCATTCAAGCAATTAGAGTGACTTCAGTACAAATCAGCATTTAAGCTCAAATCAGGACTGCCTTTTTTTTTTTAGTAAATCTCCCACTTAAAAAAAATAAACAAAAACCCCACAGAAATCTGTCTCCAACACACAGCTATGTGAAAGTCCATGAACCAGATACCTTCCAGGCAAAACTCAACCAAAAGGTACAGTCCAGCAAGAACAGCAAACCACCACAAGCAGACATAGAGCCACAGCACCAGACTAGAACCAATCAGAGATGCTAAATGGCAGAGAGTATAAACACCATGTCTTCAGCATAAACCATTTCACTCCACAGATGCAATCCTATTACTTTACATTACCTACTGATGTAGACAGTTGTCAGCACCCCCAGAACCATTGCTGCACTCTCCACAGCAATGAGGACCTGCACATTTAAGTTGCAACCAACTTCACTGACTGGGCTTCCACGTTTTCCTGCCCCAATGATAATGCAGTACAACTTTTGACAACAGCCACCTTTCCTAAATGAGCTTAGTGATGGGAAATTATTTTCAATCTATATATTGATCCCTCCAATAAATCAGCTTGGTAACTAAATAACCATCCCCACAAAGACCAAAAGATCTTTTTCCAACACATACTTCCCACCTCCAAGGAAGTGTCTTCAAAAGGGCTGCAGCATGATGCTTAAAGGATTCTATTCTACATTCTTCCCCTGCTACTCAGTGGTACAGTTTCAATCAGAATACAACACCAGTGACATTTCAGCTTAACCATCAAACTACACAAAAGGAGTCTGACCCATTCCAAAGGTATAGACGCATTTCGTGTCACACCATCACCTAGTAAAACACACAAAAAGGCTGAAACACTGATTCTGATGAGCCCCACCAACTTTTAAAATTGCAGATCAAGCTTGCATTGCTCCTTATAGACAATGAAAAATCGATTATTTCCTCATCAACAGCACCCCCCACAAACCCACTCAGTTTCAAAGCAGTGATACACTTGTTAAAAGAAAAAGCACACTGCACTTGGCAGGCAAGATACAATTCCGAATAAAAGTACACTCCTTCCAAAGAGGTATTTCTCTTCATGGGATGACCATCACCTGCATTTCTCATGCTTTACAAAACTGTTCAGTAGTTCACTAAATGAAGTACAGACAGGATAGTAACACCATCTCTACCACCTCTTGTGAAGAAATAAGGCAACATGGTGTCTTGCTTTGAAACAAGAGGCAAACACATTGAAGGAAGAGCAGAACAGCAACTGCAAACCTGACCTTAATGTTTCCTTGGTGTGATCTGGCACATTCCTGTTCTGCATACCTTGCAAACAACACCACCCATGAAGTGGGAATTTCTCCAGACAGAACACAGAGGCCGAGTCCATTCTATCCAGTCCACACAACAGCCCAGGAATCGTGTATTTCAAAACGGCACTAAAACACCTGTTTCCTTTTCATATAGGGACTCAAATGGATCTCTCCAAGTGATCTGAGTACAAACCCCTGAAGTGCCATTGGGAGATAGTGCATTTCTAGTTTTGCAGCAGATGATAAAAGAAAGTTTTGCATATTTTAAAGACATAAACAGGAAAAAAGAAAAAAGTAAATGAGAGTTTGGACAAACATGAAGACCTATTTAAGTTAGTTACAATTAAATAAAACTCCTCAGTTTCGGATAAACATCCACTTTTCAAACTAATTAAATCTTTTAGATTAAAATTTAAATGTCAAATTCCCCGCCAATATTTATTTTTGCCACCCAAATTTCTTAAGAACAAAAGAACCTGATAGCATCTCATTAAGGTATAGGAAGTCTTCAGCAAAATTCTAAGTTTTTATGGCTTCAGTAAAAAGCTCATCTTGTTCACTCAAATTTATTCAGCTCAAAACAGACTTGGTATAGTGCTTACAATCTTAACCAGTTTTATCTTCCCTAAACCAGATTTCCCCCCAACTTCCTTCTGAAATATTGCCTCAGACTCCAAGCTTAAAAAAGAAATAAAGTTAGGGAAGGAATACAGATC